>JACEVL010000172.1:690000-745000 GCA_020284085.1 Aporrectodea caliginosa | reverse complement strand
ATATTGACTGGTAGCGCAACATTGATGAAGTTTTATAATACGTGACATTTGTCCGATATGATCATATAATATAAATTTTAAAACCAGAAGTCAGACGACTCAGAATATTGTTCAACAGGAGGGGAATGGCTGCTGCTAATTACTGCAGAAGGTACTAATGCTGTATAATGTGTTTTGATTGTGATTGTGTGTAATAACCAACACATAGTACAATCAGTTTCAAACAAACAGTGACAGAAAATGTCAGAAATGTTAATCTTTTGTCCTCTGCGGTTGCTTAATATGTTGTTGTTGCTGCAGTAGCTGTAGTAAATGTGGGCTTGTTTGCATTTAGAAAGTCGTGTTGGTGTTTTTCTACGACTTGCAGCAAGAACTGTTTCTGTTCCTCCTGATTTGTTATGACTCCATTGAAACTCTGGATCAAAGCCACTATATATGCGCTTTATAGGGTGTCCCATGACAGCATTGAAAAATAATAATTGATTAAACTTTTAACGCAGTCCCTCTAAAAAGTTTCTTTATGGTCCGATAATAACACCTTCCAAATTTTTTGACATTTAAAAAATATTTAGGGGTCCCCCAATGCTCATAGAATTAGTGTAATTTCTCCTATTTTACGCGTGACATTTCTGAGTTTTACAATTTTCGTAGGATCACACTTTGATCCCATAATAACATGCGCAGTACCTTTAGAAAGCTCTTAAATAGTAGAATCTACAAACATATAGCCTTATTGTTTATGTGAATAAAGTTTTAAGTGTGAAGAAGATAGAAATCATGCAGAATAAAGATGTTTTCGCAGTGAAACTGCCGAACAAACCACGGATGACTTTCGAGCCTGAAAATCCGTCATGCACTGGGATTCCAAGCTGCTGCCTGACATCACTGGAGTAGACATGGGCAAAGTGGACAGATTGCCAGTCCTGATTTCTTCTTTAGTTGATGGAAATACCAAACTTCTGGGTGTGCCAGAGTTGGTCTCTAGGTCAGGACATGCAGCAGCGGTAGCAGTTCTGGACCTTTTAAAGTTGTGGCAGTGCAATGCATTTGTAATCGCCATGTGCTTTGACACAACGGCCTCAAATACTGGCAGAGTTGGAGTCTGCAGCCATCTAGAGACAGCCATAATCTGTTGTAGATGGCTTGTCGACATCACATGTTTGAAGTCCTGTTGTCTGACGCATTCGGTTATCCAGTTGACGGCCCGTGAATTACAGGGCATCCAACGATTTAACAGATTTGTTGTTAACGTCTACACGTACATCCAATCGTGGTTCTCATGTTGAGTCGCTGCTGCAGTACACCCATCAATGACATACAACTAATCCAAAGGCTGCATGACTATGATGTTGTCGCTCTGCAATCCACAGGACTGAAGATGATGCAGCGTCATTCTTGATACCTAAGACAGGAGCCATCGACCATATCTCTGTTCTCTCAGCATCTGTCTACTGAAGAGAAAGCAGTTTATCTCGACAATGGGAGATGCTTGGGGATTGCACCTGGTTCAGTCTCTTTCCTGTAGATCAACGGATTTATCTATTTCTTGAAGCTTCTTCCGAACTACTGCCATCGACGACAGTTTTCTTGATTGTCCAGTTGAAGAATGGTCGGAAAGTCAATCGTATACGAGATCATATAATGAGTTTGTTAATTACTTGACCTGTGTGAATAACAATGCTGAACGTGGCGAACTCTGAAACAAAATTTCATTTCAACAATAACGAAGAACGAGGTTTCTTCTACAAGTTGTCGAAAAACATCGGCATGACTTTTCTAAGAACAATCGTGACAATCTTGCAGACATGTAGAATTGTAAATCGGTCCATAGCCATAGCTGTACCGCCTCTTTGGAACAAACTCCCACCAGTGCTACGACAAATATCTGATCCATTCCACGAACTCACCAAAACCTCACCTCTTGCTATCTATCCACAGGTCTTCCACTCGAAACTGAAAACACTGCTTTTTCACAAAGTCTATCCCGATCCTATTCCTTCTCTTCCCTCACCTCCCTCGCCATTTCAACTCCAAGCATCATCCACCTTAGCCGTCTGACTGTCTGCCTGCCTGACTCACTGGATCTTGACCACCTGCTATCGATTCTGTTTTGATTAAGCGCCTGTGAATAAGTTGGTTCTTGCGTCTTCGCTTAATGGGCGCTCTAGATATCTCGAGTTTGCGATTACGATTAGAATGTAGATTGTAGAACTGAAGAATAAGCACCTAAAGGTGTAAGCAGTGATAAAGAATGAGCAGATGAATGTATGGAGGAGCTGAAACCATGGCTTGTTGCATTATCAAGGATTTGTAACAATGACTACCCTTAGCAATGAGTGCATAGCAGTTACTGATATTGCGAGTTTTGTACAATTTTTGCATTATTTGATCGTAAAACAGCTAAGTATCGGATTGTATCCAATAAAGTTATATACTTGTAGATTCTACCAGTGGCGTAGCCAGACCTCTTTTCAAGAGGAGGCACAAGAGGAGGCAAAATGTACCCATGGAGCAAACAAGAGGAGGCAAAATTTATCCATGGAGCAATAGACGAAAAACGTGACGTAAAATTACAATGCTCAGTAATTTTAAAGACACCAGTTAAAAGAAGATTTTGTACAAATTAGTTTTACACTGTGGCAATATATTATTTATGAGCTCTATGAGAATGAAGTAAAATTACGACAGTAATTTAAAAACACCAGTTGATAAAGGAACCATAATCAGGGGCTTCTATCCCTATACACGGTGGGCTCAAGTTGAGCCCAGTGAAAAACAGGGGGGAGTGTTTCTTTTACAAGTTACAGATCTCTTCACTCACAGTAGGGGGGAAGGAGAGGGATTGAGCCCGGTTGTTTAGGGGGGATAGAAGCCCCTTACAAAGTTACCATAATTACTATTTACTAATCCTAACGGTATAACGGTTAAACCCTAGTTTACGTTGCTAAATTATTTTACATTGTTGCTTTAAAATGGAAGCTGCAGGGATTGATGAGAATGATTTCTTGCCTAAATGGAAGTTTGATTAAATAGAAGCTGGATGATGGAAATAATTGTTTCCGTAAGTATATAAAGTTGGATTGATGAAACTAGGTCTTTTCTTCAAGAGAAGCTTCGTTACTAATTATAACTAATAACCATAGGCGTTATTACTAATAACCTGTCGTTACCTGTGTATTTCTTCGCTGGCTTTTGGCTGGCAAAAGATAGCACAATCTGTCGAAGTTTCTTATTTGGCGGCCCCGCAGACATAATAATGACTATTGACGAATTGACGAATGAGTCGGAATGACGATAATACACAATAATTCGATTAGTACAATTTACTTGAAAAATACTGAAGTTAGGCGTTTGTTACCGGAAACGAAAACTGTGTCTGTGTGTCAGGAAATAGTATACGCCGTACGGTACAACATTCGCTTGAACAGTGCAGTAAGTAAGTAAATTGCATGCAGATTTGTATGGCGATGGAGTTCGGGCAAGAGGAGGCAAATACGGGAAAATCCAAGAGGAGGCAACTGCCTCCTCCTGCCTTCATGTGGCTACGCCTATGGATTCTACTATATAAGAACTTTCCAGTGGTATTAAATATGTTATAATGGGGTCAAATGTTGGTATCTTACAGCGTTTAGAAATTGAACACGTCAGGCGCAAATTATGCCAATATGGCCCTATATGGGGTAAATGTAAGTGTCTTGGGGGACCCCTAAATATTTTTTAAATGTCATAAAACTTTCCAGTTATTATTATGGGACCATAAAGAAACTTTTTAGAGGGACTGCATAAAACATTTCAACAAAAAATATTTCTGGGACACCCTAATGCGCTTGGCTGCATCACTGACAAGTGACAACATTCAGACTTCTCACTCTCTTTTTGGTAACAATGTAGTCATTGTCACTGTCCTATTTATCTGGACTGTTGGCTAGGAAATGTTGTGGTATCCAATGCTGTGAAAAGTTGTCTGATATGTTGTGACACAAAGTAAGACAGAGGCTTCTGATGTAGATAGAAGGCAAAGCGTTGAGGATGATCTGTTGTTTTGACGTCTATCGCTGCAACCATGGCAGACTTCATCTGGGCAGAAATTTCAGATTCAAAGGCGAGACCGACCAGAATTTCACTCACATACCATAAGCGACCAGTCAATGACTTTATGGCAGCTTTAGCAACAGCATCGTGTGTCTTCTTGTAGCTGTCTAACTCACAGAGTAACTGAAGATCATTCCTTGGAGTAGACGAAGCACATCCACATGTAAACCAGGCCTTCAGATAGCCCTTCAGTACGAATTTATGGATGTTTTATGTATTTGTGTATATACTTATATACGAGTGTAATGTATGCAGGCCTATATGTATACAGGTATGATTGTCTGCAAGTGGGTATATGTATGCCTGTATGTCATCACCATCATCAGGACCACTACCATCTCTCATCATCCGACTTGGAATGCAGACAATCTTTCTTCTGCCGCCTCGAGATGTTTTTCCAGACATAGAAACGACAGAAAAACTGTGCCGAAGAAGCAACTTAACAGTTCTAAGAAGAAAACGAGACTGAAGGGGAGAAGGAAGAGGAGAAGGAGGAGGAGAAGAAGAAGGAGGAAGAGGAAAAAGAGGAGAATGAGGAGGAGGAGGAGAAAAGGCGGAGGAGGAGGAGGAGGAGGAGGAGGAACGGAGGAGGAGGAGAGGAGGAGGTAGACGAGGAGGAGGAGGAGGAAGGAGGAGGAGGAGGAGGAGGAGGAGGACGAAGAAGAGGAGGACAAGGAAGAGGAGGAGGACAAGGAGGAGGAGGAGGGAGGAGGAGGAGGAGGAGGTGAAGATGACAGGGAGGAGGAGAGAGGAGGAGGAGGAGGAGGAGAGGACAGGAGAAGGAGGGGAAGACAAGGAGGAGGAGGACAAACAGACGACAAGATGGACGAGGAAGAGGAGGATGACAAGAGGAGGACAAGGAGGCGAACGGAGGAAGAGGGAGGACGAGGAGGCAATGAAGCCTTTGAGAGTTCTTCGGATGGTGCTGTATATTCCAATCTGCCTGGAGCCAAATAAAAGGTATACAAAGTAGGCGGGCGAAGAGGAGGAGGCTGAGAGGGAAGAGCAGGAGGAGGGAATTAAGAGCACAACGATGTTGATAGATAGTTAAATGCATGCAGACTGAAAAAACACAGAGAGACAAACAGACATTCAAAGAGACAGAGAGACAGACAGAGCCAGAGAGACGTGCAAATAGAAGAGAGAGGAACCACGTGGAGTAGTGTAGATGGTAAGAGCTGAGAAAACATATTTGGGCACCGGTTAAGATGACTTCCTCACCGTCTGCGAACGAGGCTCAGCAAAAGATGAGAACGATGGATCCATCCGCTGGCTAAGTTCCGGTTTAAGTCAAGAAAGAGAGAGAGAGAGAGAGAGAGAGAGAGAGAGAGAGAGAGAGAGAGAGAGAGAGAGAGAGAGAGAGAGAGAGAGAGAGAGAGAGAGAGAGAGAGAGAGAGAGAGAGAGAGAGAGAGAGAGCACTCACTGCCAGTCTCTTCTTATCAGCAGCAGCAGCATATGATGGTGGTGGTGGTGGTGGAGGTGGGGTAATAGTGGTGGGGGGTGGTGGTGGCGACGCGGCTGTCGAATCTCCAACGCATCAATAATACAGCATTCCATTCATCTCGTATTTACCAAGTCATGAGGAACACACGCGGGCAGGCAGAGGCAGGCAGTGACAAGGGCAGGCAGATAGACAGACAAAGTGACAAAGGTGGAAGGCAGGTACGGAATAGTAAAGGCAGACAGTCAGCAGCCAAAGAGACTGACACACATGCGGACAGACAGACAGATATGCAAGTAGGCAGAAAGCAGGTAGCAGAGTGAGAGACACAGACAGACAGAGTCAGGCAGGCATATCTGTGCATGATGCAGCACGTTTTGTTGGGCTTTTCATTTGAAGGGGAATCGATGACAAATGTCGGACATTTGTCAATGTCAAAACGTCCATTGGTTTTCTGATAGAGAGAGACCCCTCGGACAGAGAGACGTCATGTCATCTTCATCTAAACCATATTTCTCAATGTGTGTATATTTGACTGTCCCACTAAAAATTCGTGAATGCAACACTCTAGCGATACGAAATTTTAGCAGAACGTTCCCCTGCGAATTTCTAGGTCAACGTAACTATTTTCAGCTAAAAATGTCGTTTCGTTTCTGAGATATGGACATTTTAAGTTCACGTATGTCTACATTCAATCCCGTATTCAATCCCGTTTTGCAAATCAAGCTATTCGCCTGGCATTTGTCTTGACGGACATGGCTTTCTCCGACAAGTCGTCCGAAGGCGGGTTAATAATGCAAATCAAGCGGGAACGATATATAAGGGTATACAAAAGCAATTCCAAAGCCTGGCAAAAATCAGGGCGATGCGCCGATGCCCAGAAAAATAGTCATTTTTATGACGTTAACGATATAGAAGGCTAGAAATGCACGAAAACCTGGGGAAAACCTGGAGGAAAACCAGAGCAAAGTCCTGGAAAATCCAGACGACTCAGCAAATGTCACCACTTGGCAACGCTCAAAGTCTACACTCTGACAGCGCCTACACTTTTACTATGTTTAATCTGGGACTAATAGTCCCAGGTTTAATCAGTAACCTGGAAATATAGTGAAGCCGTGATAAATCACGCCTGGGAAAAGAAACCTGGCGAAGCCGTGTACGAACGCTAGTCTAATCTAATCTTACGTAACATCACCTTGATTTCTACCACACCTGCACTCCCTAGACAACTCAGCTATAATGAGTACACCGACAGTACACTGTCGGTGGGAAGAGGAGACGACGAGGGAGAGGACTGGCCACCCGCCCTCATATGCCGACGCTAACGGAATGAAGTGGCTAACACTCAATACTCGTGGAGCCTGTCTCTCAAGCTGGCTTAAGAGACTGCTCTCCTTTGCTCTTCAACTTGTACTTTGACCGTCTCATGAGCGGCTTCCTAATATTATTTTTTACTACCTACTTAATAGTCATGACGCACAAAGCTGTTCGGCTTATCTGCCCATCAAACAAGGTAATGGACTTCTATATTGCATTAATTGACTGCAAAACTCGTATAAACACAGCTTTAAAACAGACTAGTCTTTCAGAGTGCCGCCGTTTTCATGAACGCATTGTACAAACCTTTCCATTCAATTACCATTAATCAGAACTCCATAAATCTGTCCTAATAAAAACTGGTTAGCGGATTGGTTAGACCGCTCCCCATTTAGGGGGGATGGGAGAAGGGGTTCCAGCTTCTACTCAGCAGGTCACCGTGTAAGGACCTTGAATACAATTGCTCAGCGCCATCGATTGATGCCTGGTCAGTAGATAGAGGCGCTTAATATATAGGCCTAGGCATAATAGAAAATACTGTATTAATAGGGTGCGGCTCGGCAGCCATTTGCAGAGAGCGCTCGGCCTGTAACGCGGAGAGCACGGTTTCGATCAGTAACTGTGGAGACCTTGAGCAAGTCATTCACTAACAATTGCTCTACTACGATGTTGTACGTTAGTGTGTGCACTTCTGAACTTTGGAAGGAGGACAAGTACCAGTGTCATTCTCCTTATAGATTCTGCCGTTATAGTCAGTTATAGTGCATGTTTTTTACTTTGGTTAAGTTATAGTTATAGGCAATATTTTTTAGTTATAACTCAGGTGTAGGTCTATTCGATCTATTGTATTGTACTTAGTTACAATATCAAATACCGTTGTATTGCGTTGTATTGTTTTGTGCGGCACACTCTAACAACCTCTCAAACATAATCTTTGTGTACCTAAGCAGCGCACACCAGATTCTCTAATTCATATACAGTGTTTGTATTTGTGTATGTGTGTACGCGTGTTTAGGTGTAGGCAGGTGTGAGAATGAGTGTATATGTCTACAAATGTGCGTATTGTGCGGCATTTTAACAAGCGTATGTACAATGTTTATCAAATTCATATACAGTGTGCGTTTGTGCTCGCGTGTGCGTGTTTAGGTGTATGTATGAGTGTATATGTCTGCAAATGTGCGTTGGATTGGCACGTGTATGTTTGTTATAGCGCCCCTTCAAGATTTCTACTCAGAGGCGCTCCCGACTACAGCGCAGACACTGAATCGGAGTTTCACGCCGAAGCGCATGAGCAACTGCGAGTGAAGGACTTGCCCAGGGTCCCTACGTGGTGGCTGGAGGTGGATTCGAACCCGCAACCCTCCGGCTGCAAGGCACCGAACATACCCCTACACCACCGCGCTCCACATCGTGTTGCGCGCGTGCCTGTTAGTGTGTTGCCACGTATGGAGCAGAGTCAATCCTTTGGATATTTCTTCTTTTTGTACCTCTGACAATTGAGATTGACACATATGTGGTGCATGAGACACGAAATAGGAAAATAGGAGCCGATAAAAAGGTCAGGTGTCAGGTCAGGTCAAGATTGGCCCCACACGAAACGAACGAAGACGACGAACAGGGGCGTCTCTGTCCTCGCCTCACGTCCCTCCCTTTGTCTGTGCCCCTCTGTCTCTATGTGTCTCTGTGTCTGTCTGTCTCTGTCTGTATCTCTCTGTCTGTATCTCTCTGTCCCTGTCTGTCTGTGTCTGTGTCTCTATCACACACTCTGTCTGCCGCACGCTCTGTTTGTCTGTCTCTATCTATCTCTCTGTGTCTGTCTGTTTGTCTCTGTCTCTGTCACACTCTCTGTCTCTGTCTGTCCTCGTCTTCTCTGTCTGTCTGTCTGCCTGTCTCTCTCTCACTCTCACATATATCCTGCCTGTCCCTTCCCTCTCCCCTTCCCTCCATCTCTGTCTGTGCAAACAAATCCACGGCCAACAGTCAATATTAGGTCAACAATAATTTCACTCTGAGACACTCTCATTATTAGCCACGGACTGGAACTTTCAACAGAACACACACACACACTACACAACGCCCCACCACACCCACCACAAAACACACATCATATACATACACATACACACATACATACACACATTATGTAACATGCACACTATACACACAGTGCTCAATGCACATGCATATGCACACAATACACACACACACACACACAAACACACACACACACAGACACACACACAGACACACACACAGACACACACACACACACACACAGCACACACACACAGTTCTTTGAGATCTTCTTTAAACTGTGCCACATAGACATGTATAGGCCTACAGAGGTCGAATACATATATATATATAGGCGTATACCGATTACGTCATGTAACTATCATCATTTGGGGTTCCTGACGCCACCGATTAAGCTGGCGATGGGTACGAGAGGTACCGAGTTCGAGTCTCGTATCGTCCTTGGTTATTTGGCTGCATTTGCATTGTATCCCTTAAGTTCTGTTAGTAGTTATGATTTATGTCCACGCTTTTGTTGTCTATAACCAGCGTAGTTTGTCAACCGGATTGTTTCAATAAACGAAAAAATATTTCCTCATCATCAGTCTGAATCCACCGTGTAGTGCGATGGGTACGAATTCGGTCCATCGTCCTTGGTTATTTGTCATTTGTATTGCTCCCCTAAGTGTCAGTCCAAGTGATGCTATGTCCTCGTTTTTGTTGTCTATCCAGCGCAGTCTATATCTGCTTTTGTTCCCTTTTCCTTCGAGTCGAATCCTGCGTGTATAGTGCATTGTGTGGAATTCGGTCAACTGGCATTCTCTCTCTACATGTCCAAACCATCGGAGTCTTCGAGATATACATATATATATATTAGCTGTGTTTTAGAATATATTATATATATATATATAATAAATAAAATATATATATATATATATTTATATTAATATTAACTGTGAGCCCACTGAGAATATTCCCACATTATTGCTCAGGAAGAATATCATAGTGTACATAGTACTAAATATACACATATATATATATATATATATATATATTTATTTATACATATGTTATTGGTATTCAACCCATAAATTCTGACACCAGATATTAGTAAAAAGAACCATAATAACATATGACACTGTCTTGGCAAACATATCAATAGTGTTATTATGTAACATAGGCCTCTTAAATTTATAGGACTTTAGCACTTGGAACTTGGGTCCATTGTCTATTTACTCTTTTATTAAAAAATGAACAAAGAGACCCATTTTTATTAACTTTCTGTTGTTCTGTTTGTCTCGACGAGAACTACATCTGGGAAAAATATAGACTCTAAATTCAGAGTCATTCGAGGTCATTTCTAGATCAGAAAAAAATGAAAACTAGCAAAAATCAGAGTAAAATGGCCAGCAATTGTTGAAATCTGCTAATTCTTTCTTGTGTTTCTCGGCCTGATGAGTGCCAACTATGGCAAGAAACAAGGCTACTAACTGCAAGACAATCCAATGTTATTTTAGGGTCAAAAGGGTTAATTTAAGAGAAAAATCAGGGAAAATGGCCCCATTGGCCATAGCTCAGCCAGATATCATTATATTTTGATTATATAATGTATACTATATTGACAGGTACCCCTTCCTGTTTTTCATCTTCTTTTTCTTCGTTTTCTTCTTCTTCTCATCTTCTTTCTCCTCCTCATTCTCCTCCACCTCCTCCTCTTCTTTCTCTTTTTTTTCTTCTTCTTCTTTATATTATACATAAACCAAGGTCACATCCTGAGCTCTGTTAAAGGCCGCTTCTCTCTTCAATCAACAACTGATAGAAAGTATGTTGTTCCTGGTACACGTCTTGTCTTTGGCCGGCGTTCATTCACAGTTGCCGGTAACTCATCCATCTGGAACTTTCTATACCCCCGCATGTTCGTTCTCAACTCTCTTAGCGAGACTATCTTTCGCTCATAACTGAAAACTCATCTCTTCCAGTCTATATCTTCGGCTCCTAACGTTTGCCAGGCTGCAATGTGCACTGCCGAACTTTTTTGCAAGACGTTCATTATTAAACTACAGTTGTAGAGTATTGTACTGTATTGTATACATGACATTACGTATAATCAAACACAAATCTATATATTATATAATAATTATTATATGATATTTATACACAGTATTTACATAGATATGATATTACGGTGCATACATTTAAACAGCAGACACACATGTCAGGAATGTATTTGTGTGAGTGTGGGTTTGCATGTGCGTATGTATGGGTGTGTATGCGCGAGTGTGTGTTGTGTGTGTGTGTGTGTGCATGTGTTTGTGTGCATGTGTGTGTGTGTGTGTGTTGTGTGTGCGTATGTGTGTGTATGTGCTGTGTCCATATGTATGTTGTGAGTGTATGTGTGCGTGCATGTGTGTGTGTGCCTCTAAAATCTGTGTGTGTGTGTGTGTGTATATGAATGCGTGTGCGTACGTGTGTATGTGTGTGTATATGTGCATGTGTACACATGCATAATCTGATATCCGAGTGAGCATCAGTGCATGCATGGGCAGGGTGGGTGCGTGTGTATAATTGTGAATTATGAATGAATGCGAATTTATTGCCGAGAGAGGAAGCTCTAAGGACCCTGATTAATCATTGGTAAGAGTATCCTTCAAGGACTTAGAACCTGGGCTTTTAATTAAAGTGATTAATTAAATCGATGCCCCTTCAGGACTAACTAATGTCCTCCTCTCACGAACAGGAACAACATGTCATCCGAACAGCCAGGGCCTATTTTAATGTGCCGACAGGCACGTCCGTGCTTTGAGATTACAAAAACGTGCCTGAGGAATTGACGGTCCGTGCTTGATCGCTCAGGCACGCCTGGCACGGCACTTACTGAACTTGTTTAAAGTTGTTTTAAAAAACACCGCCAATATATTTTATTTTTTTAGGAAAGTTCGAACGGCGTTCCATACATCTATTTGGGCTCATGACGTCATGCAGCGCGTTAAACTTGTTTACAAACAGCACCGAGAGAACGGGACGCGCAATTTTGTGACTGATGTAAAAATAATATTTAGGCTACAGTTGAGTTTTCGTTATAATTCATAATTGTTTATTGACATTTATTATTACGATATTAGGACTATTAGGCCTTTCGGTCAGTTCAGTTGTTTTAGTTCATTCATTTGCGAATTTCACGATGAGTAAAAAACGGGTTGCGTCGTCACCTGGAAACGACATACAGGCCATGTTTAAACGAATGACGAAGAGGAACGCGCACGCAGGTTAGTTGCTTTGGTCCTCAACACAGCTGTAAAATTATAAATTGTTGCAGTATGTTAACTTAAAAATTAAGAAACGATTACATTGATAAATGTAGCTAAGTAAATGATGAACTGTACCAAGTGACCTGTCAAACAGTCTATATCATTATTGTCATATAGTATTATATTAAAGGTAAAGGTCTCCCTCAGTCTCCCTCAGGACTTCCGTGACTCTGTGTCATCATTGAAGATATGTAATTATGAATAGATATAAGCTACTAGCATCTGATATATAGCCTACAATAATAGTAGTTTAGTAAGAGTTATAGCATAAGCAAGTTCTTTAAAGTGGGTGTCATTTTTTCGACCATCTAACATTCTTTGGCATACTTGTGTACTTTGCAATTTCAGATTCGTTTGAGCCGAGACAGTTGACGGAAATGGATAAGTTGAAATCATTAGCTGCACAGAGGAATATGATGGTTGTCAATGTGGCTGCAGATGGAAACTGTTTATTTAGTTCACTCGCCAGACAGTTGACTCAGCTTGGACGCGGAAGCTCAGCGACAGCGACAACTGCTCATGATGTACGCATGGAACTGGTTGAATGTCTGCAGTCGCACTCACAGTCGCAGATGATCTTGGACAGTGGAGCTATGACAGAGCAGGAATTGCAAGTATATATCGACAACATGAAGAAATGTGGCACATGGGGTGATGGTGTAATTCTTTCTGTAGCAGTCAATCTGTATCGACGACCTATCATCATTTTAACTGTGGAGGGGGAACAGCGTATTGATATGGCAACATTACCTACCTCATCTCAAGCATCGTCATGTGAGACTGAGTCTTACGCTATATATCTGGGGTTGGTTGGCACAAATCACTATGTAAGTATTGAAAAACAGAATAGTCAACACACAGCGGAATCAGACACAAACATTTCTGATGACGAATGTGGCACTGGTCATTCAATTTCAACAAGTACTGCAGCTAGTAATAGTACCACAACCGAAGAGCAGTCAAGCACATCCGCACAGTTAACATGTTCAGCGTCAACCATAAGTGTGACAGCTTCGCTATCTCCAGCTGGAAGTAAACCGGTGGATGTGAAAGTCGATGAGTTTGAGGAAAAGGTTCACGAGGCAATTGAATTTCAAGGGGTTGTACAGTCAAGCAAAAATCAGTCAGGACGCAAACAGAAGGTTGAGGCTGAGCATTGGGCAGAGTACAGAAGTGAAGCTCGTGGTGGGTCTGGTAGAAGGAGGATTGTGCATTGCAAAATCTGTTGTGCACATCCTGATCTGGTGAAGATCCACTGTCAAAGGATCCCAGCCATATGCACTGCAAATGGTGCAGTGTTCAGGCAGCAGATGTATGATGAACACTGTGGATCGACAGTACACAATGCTTGTTTGACACGTAGTCGACAACAGAAGGCTCTTGCCGAGGGTCGGATACATGAGGGAGAAACTGTGTTGGAGAAACAACTGCGATTTGCTAACACTGCATTGGAACAAAAGATAGCAAGAATCATGATTAAGGTATACATGGATGCCAAACGCGGGACACTATCTGCGTGGTCATTTCCAGCTAGATACGTGGCGTCATTGATGGCTGAAAGATTAGACTTGAACAACCCTGAAATTCCGTTTTCTCCTACTGACACAGATCTACAGTATGTCACTCCTGCAAGCCATCGCGACATGCTACTGACAATCGCAGAAACGGACCGTAAGGCATTTGCACTCCGATTTAAAGATATCCTTGCGCTTTCTCTCAGAGTTGATGGTGCTGTTGACAAGCAGCGAATAGACAACAAGCATGTTATGGCGCAGGTTGTAACGGCGGTTGGAGACATGGAGACTTGGTACATGGGCTTGGCTGAAAGCGAGAAGCGAGGTAGCGAGGGGTTATTGGAGGCACTCAGGAAGGCGTCTGCAAAGTGTGGAGCAACATGGCCAGAGATATTTAAGCAAACAACCTCTATTGTCACAGACGGCGCGTCAGAAAATACTGGAAGACATCATTCGCTATGGACACTGCTCGAGCAAGAACGCAAAGACAACACCACTAAGGACACGTCAAGTCCATGTAAGGGCCCTAGCCCTCTCCTCAAAATATGGTGCAGTGTTCACCGTTCTCAGTTAGTGTTCAAAGACATGACTACAGGTGTTCCTGAAGCACGGCGTGTTATAGATGACTGTAAAGCAGTTACGCGTTTCTATAACAGTTCAGCATGTAGAACAAAGGAATTCAAGAAGCATGCGGAAGAACTTGGCGTCACAGTCAGACAGTATCCATCAGTAATCGACATAAGATTCACACAATATTCTAACAGTCTTCTGTCATCCATTCTGGACAACTACAGACCGATGATGCGACATCTGCAGACTTTCTCCCTGAAAGACGCTGAAGAATATGGCATGCTGAAGAAGTGGATTAATGCTGACACTGTTCACATTGCAGCGATCTTGTGTGACGCGCTGTACATCTACTCTAGATTTCAGAAGAAGTTGCAGGGCAACCAAGTGACTCTGTTTGACGTCGAAAGTGATCGTGATAAATGTGTGGAGGACCTAAGGAAATTATTACAGCGTCCGCACCCAGGTGGATATGAGGAGAAAGTAACAATTACAGGGAATGAGGAACAAGCCGATGAAGTTATCAAGAGTTACGACACTGTTAAGCTCACAGTCGTCCAATTAAGGCACTGTAAGAGAGAGCACTCTCTCGTTAGCAGTTGCGGTCGCGATGTGTATGCCATCAAGACTGAGATTATTTGTTCGCTGTGCAACTTTCTGACCAGTCGACTCGGAACTGACAAAGGTGCCAGTGATCTTCGCTATGCACTGGAGTTTCAGGCGCTTTCTCCACCAATGCTTCTGAACGGCAATGCATCTGATGAAGACATTGAACGGGTGTACACTGGCCTCGCATCAGACTTTGCGAAGCGTGACTTCTACAGTAGCTACGGAGAGCTGGTGAACGCTGCAAAGAAAGCGCAGATGTCCAACACAAGCACATTGCAGGATTTCCTTAAGATCAGTCTGACTAATGCAGACTGGCGTTCTGTTTCTGTAGCTGTCGCCAGACTACTCGCAGCAAAGCCTCATTCATGTGACGTGGAGAGACTTGTTAGTGCATACAATCTCATGAAGGATGATGATAGAAGCAGCCTCAATGCAGAGACAGTTGATGCACATTTACATGTCCGAATGAATATGCCGGTTACATCAAAATTTGATGTACGCCCAGCACTGCGAGCATGGTTACAAGCTTGTAACCGACGTTCGCGACCAACTGTGAAGGCCAAATCCCAGGAATGGTTCAAGGACGTGTTTTAATTATCTGACTGCGACTCAAACTGACCAGCCGCAAGACGGCGCCAGTAACTGTTAGTCTGTTAGCTTAGCTATAAACTTTGCCTTTGTCTTGAAGATTTGACCCATGATCAATGATACTGTTAAGACATGTGTCGTCCATTTCGTAACTAATAATTATAATGACAGTGTTAGAATTGTATAAGAAACTATTTGGTTCATGCAAAAATTGGAATGTTATCAAATTCAATATCAAATTATCATGTCGTTTGACTCATTTCAAGTTTTCAGCTAATTTGAAAATTTTCATAATCTAACTCATACTGGAGAGAGACCTTACAAGTGTGATAGATGTGCTAAACCATTTACTTATTAATATAAGCTAGAAACGCATAATCAAACTCATACTGGAGAAAGACCTTACAAGTGTGATAGATGTGCTAAAGCATTTAGTTATTAATAAACAGGCATTTGCAATTTCACAATTTTTTCTTAGGGGGGGACGTGCTTGGTGAAAAATTCTTTAAAATAGGCCCTGCGAACAGCAGACATTAATCAGCTATGATCAGGGAATGTTAATCATCTATGATCACAGAATGTTAACCATCTATGATCAGGGAACAGTAATCATCTATGATCAGAGAACATTAATCATCAATGATCAGAGAACGTTAGTGTACCGTGAACATTAGAACTGCTGCAAAACTAATGTTCACTGATAACAAACACTTTCGAAACACCCGATGAAGCAAGCATAATATATCACTTAGACAACAAATTACTTAGATAAATTAAATAATAAATTACTTAGATAAATTAAATAATATAATAAATTACCTAGCTTAATTTAATAATACATTACTGAGATAAATTAAATAGTACATTACTTAGATAAATCCAATAATAAAATGCTGATATGTGTTTAAAAAAATAATACAAAATAAACACAGAAATATGGTAACTGTTACTATAGTCACTGTTCATATGGTCACGTTTGCTACTCCAATATAGTACTGTTGCTATGACCACAGTTACCATGACACCTACTCTGGCAAAACTTACTAATGAGCAAATACTAAGCCTCTGCTACCAGGCTACCATGTCCACATTACTACAGATGCCCCAGTTACTATGTGCAGTTATCATGCTGTAGTTACTATCGTAACAGTAACTACAACACAATCACTATGCCTAAATACTATGTTACTAAGGTAATGATTACTATGCCCACAATTACTATGGCTACATTGAGTATATATAATGACCAATCAAAATAAGTCGCATTTTTTGACATTATTTTTTTAAAATTATTATTTTCTATCATCATCGTCGTCGTCATCATCATCATCATCAACAACAACATCATCATCCATTCATTAAGGGCCACTATCTAATGACGAAGCATCTATTGATGGCACTCACTAATTGTGAGTGAAGGACTTGCCCAAGCTCCCTACACAGTAACCATCTCAGGGTAGGAGGCTCAAACACTTACTCTCCCTGCTACAAGCCAAGCACTCTAGCCAACTACTGTGTCACACAACATTCCAGCAACACCAGTGTTTGTGCCAAACCAGACATCACCCCAACAGAATCCTAATCACTGAGCCGCACCGGCCAAAGAAACGCCCTGCTTATGGTAACAAGACTTTCGGCCATGTTTCCTTCGCACAAGGTCGGGTAACGAACGCCAGACCCAACGACTTCAGACAGGGGGGGACACTTTCCGACCGGTTTCCTCGTCCAGGGCGAAGGATTTAATGAGAACACTATGTCAAAATGTCGGTCGCTGGCGTCGGGGAAAAAGGGAGAGAGAACCGTGATGCAGGAAATCCATCTTCTTGGACGGATCAAAGGACGGCATAGCAGCATCCGCAATTCCGCATCCGAGATACAGAGGCAGAGGAAGAAGAAGAAGTCGATTCGGAATTAAACGACGCTCTCCCGATCGGAAGACATCGTAAATTATACGAGACCACCGCACTAGACGGACAGACAGGCAGATACACAGACAGAGACAGACAAACAGATAGACAAAAAGGCACACAGGCAGACCCACAGGGCAGATGAGACAGACATACACATAGACAGACAGACATAGACAGAGACAGAGACAGACACACAGAAAGACACACAGGAGGAGGAGGCAGATAAAACAGACAGACAGAGACAGGCAGACCAACAGACACAGAGGCAAATAGACAGAAAGAAGCACAAAGACAGGATATCTAGGTAACGGCCGAGAAGCTTACAATTAGATTACTTATAGGTGTCTGTCTCTTTCTGTGTACAAGTATATGCATGCCTGTCTAAAATAAATAGGAGGAATAGGAGGAAAATGAGGAAGAGAAGGAAGAGGAGGAATATGAGAAAGAGGAGATATAGTAATATGGGGAATATGAACAAGAGGAATGTGAAGAGGAATATGAAGAATATGAGGGAGAGGAACACAAGGAATATGAACACGAGGAATATGAAGAAGAGGAATATGAAGAATATGAGGAATACGAAGGAGAATATGAGAAGAGTAATACGAGGAATAGGAGAGAGTAATACGAGGAATATGCATGAGGAAGAGGAATATGAAGAATATGAGGAATATGAAGAAGAGGAATATGAGGAAGAGAAATATACGTAGGAATACAATGAGGAAGAGGAGGAAGAGGAATAGGAAGAGGCATAGGAGAAGGAGTAAGAATAGGCGGAGAAATAGGAGGAGGAGGAGGAATGCGATTTGTGTGATGAGTTATGTAAGGGAAGAGAGGAGCGAAGACCCATATTGAGCCAATGGCCGAAAGAGAGAAATATCGGCAGCAGTTGGAAATGATCGGTCCTCCCACTGAAAATTGCGCCATAAACTTATATGGCAGCGACGACGACTATGAAGACGACGACGACGAAGACGTTGTAAGGAAGCCAGTGCATAGAAAGAGGCGCAGATGTGACATGGTCTCCGTATGAGAGTCCAAGACACACCCGATGACGACCGTTATGATGATTGCGGAGATTATGAAGGTAATCAGAGCCGTATGTACCAAGCTATAACTGCGCCCTGTGCCAAGCGTAAATCTAGCGTAAATCTAGCGCCTCCCCCAGTCCCCTCAAGGATCAACTTAACCAGTAACGAGAAAAAATTTGTTATCTCGAATAGACCTATAATATCAAACTTTGTATTTTAACTATAACAGAACAGACAGCCTGCAATACACGGCGTTAATAGCAGCCTACAAAGCATGTCTGCATACGGGTCTCGACTCTCGATCTCTGTACCTCTCGCTCTCTATGCCAGTGTGTTATCCAATACGCTATCGGGCTATTACTGCCCCGGAATAATTTGCCTGCTTTCTACCAATTGCTAAAGTCCTTTCTCTTTGGCCGTGGCTGGACTGGGAGCGCCTCTGAGTAGGCTTCTTGAAGAGGCGCTATATAAATATCTGGAATGAATGAATGAATGATGTGGATATTAACCGATTTCACGGCTTAGTTCTCGTGTGCCATCACTTGATGCCTTTTGCATTCGACACGGGCGCAATAGAAGTTACTAATAAAAATTAATTTCACTTTGTCTTGCTCTTCACAGTCTCATGAGTGGTTTCCTAATTTAGTTTTTACTACCTACTTAATATTCACGACGCACAAAAACGCTGCTCAGCTCACCCATAAAACTGATTTACTACATGTAACGGACTACATGTAACGGACTTCTATATTACACTAAATGAATGCAAAGCCAGTGTAAAACAAGGCTCACACAACAGAAGACGTTGTATTCCTGAATGCGCTGTACAAAGATTTGCATTCATATACCATTAGTCAGACGTCCGTGAGTGTACAACAACGACTTTGCTGCAGTACTTAAGAACAAGCTGCATGAGGTTGTCATCGATTAACATCTGTCAAAAGCCCATAACTGTCCTAATAAATGTCTTGCCAGGAACACATTGTTGAGAGGTTTCATTGCAGATACCGTCAGTCAGAAGTCCACGTGTCGAAAACTAAACCTGCAAACAGCCGAATTATACAAAGTCCGCATATCTAAAGCGCTAATTAAATGCTAAGCGCAGCTTGATCGCAAGCGCTGCGACGCGTTAGAGGGGTTGTCAAGAGTAACCAATTAAAGAACCAAGTCTTGCTGTCAGAGAGACAGAGACAGAGACAGACAGACAGAGACAGAGGAGACCGAGACATAGACAGAGAGAGAGAAGTCACAGAGATAGCGACAGAGAGAGACAGACAGAGACAAATACAAAGATATATATACAGAGAGAGATATAGAGACAGACCGACAAAGAGAGAGAGAGAGAGAAGAGGGAGAGACAGACACACACACAGAAAGCGAGATAAGGAGAGAAGACGAGCTGCTAATGCGTGTTTCGTTCATTTAATATCAGGAAGATAGGAAGGCGGATCCTGGACTGTGTTATACACTGAGGTTTTCGTCCATTGCAACCGTCCAGCAGTCCATAGCAGGCGTATACGGGCAATAAACATCGGGTGCTGGGAGAAGTGCAAATGCGTCAACAGCCACACGAAAACAGACAACATATCTTTCTCTCTCTCGGTGGTGTTCGTTGCGGACCAGAGGCGCCATCTGTTCACGGGAGCTTCAGATGGGAGCGACCGACCACCGAGCAGGAGTAGGAGTAGGCCCTCCCATGATTAATTACTCGCCATAGGGTATTACCATCCCTCCTCCCCCACTGTCCGAAGACACAGCAGGAAGACAAGTTACTATCTGAGATGAAGGCTAGGTAAGGTAAGGTCATGTAAGGCAAGGTAAGTTGTGGTATACAATTTATATAGCCCATTTTGTGAACCTCTCAAAGATACTGTTTTCCTCTCAATGCAGGGCAAGGTAAGATGGACTTTTTATATAGCCCATATTTTGTGAACCTCTAAAAGACATGGTGATTCCTTCATGGTTGCATAATGTAAGGTGATTTGTTCATTAGACACTGGCATGATTGAAGTTACTAATTAATAGTAATAATTGTAAATGTTGTAGTATAACGTGCATGCAGTGTAATGGCTTTAATGTAAAATAAATACATAGTAGGCCTAATGTGATAGTTATTCATTTATTAAAGATTTTATTTGTTGAACCTAAGTATGGCAGATCCTGGAGATCCACTGTCTATGAATCTGAATCTAGGGTGAAAGACCCCAAAGGTCTCTGGTAGTTACAAGGACCCACTCCCCAAAGTCAAAGTCAGTTTTCACTGGAAGCAGGGAGTGTTTTGCAATGTAATCTGCTGGAAGCTGGCACTCCTCCTACTTATCACCTATTGTTATACACTGCAGCTTTGTTAAAGGTTGATCGTCTCTTCCATCAACAACTGATAGAAAGCATGTTGTTCCTGATACACGTCCTGTCCTGTGGCGTCTAACTCACCCACCTGGAATGGGGAACCCCACCCACTCTGGCCGACTTATGTATATATACACGATACTCAGAAGTCACTAAGAACTGTAAATTAATATGCGTTAACCCCCCCACTTCTCCAACCGTTCTCCCGACCACCCCCCCATTGGTAAACGCCACCGGTCTTGTCTTTAACCGGCGTTTATTCACAGTTGCCGGTCCTTCCATCGGGAAAGCTCCACTTCCTCATGTTCGCAAGTCGCAACTCTACCACCGAGAGACTGTTCGCTCTAAACTGAAAACTTACATCTTCCATTCCATTTATGTCTCTTAATGCCTCCTGCTGCCCGGATATAAAGTGCACTTTTGAACTTTGTACGTAGGGCACAATCATCAAATAACCGGAACTGCCCAGGGCCACGCAAAAACTGCATCAAGGGAGCCCAGCCTACCCACCAGTATATCAGTAGTTCCTATTTGCATCGGACAGTAGCAAGTAAGTTAGGCTAACTTACTCTAGTCTGTCGATTCGTCAGTTGCAAGGAGGCGACGACCGATCGGTTATTCCTCCTTAGTAGGAGTCCGGCAATTCTTTCACATCCTCCTCCAATACCGACGACCACAGGTCTCAGTCGGACCGCCATAATGCCTCCCTCTACTCCACGGCGCTACTTCTTGCACGACGACGCTTAATCCAACGGTCGCCAACGTCGACTTTCGCTCACGGACGATTTTTCCGGCTCAGTTGGCTCAGCATATATCCGTAGAAACGCCACGGAGACGGCAATCCCTTCCTTCGACCGATCGACCCACACCGACGGCGGCGGCTACGACTACTTCTCTCCCTCTCTCTCGGAAACGACGCCCGGCTCAAACGGACGCAGCTCCGCCCCAAAGCCCACCCGCACGCCCAACGGTGGCACGGATAATCCGCACCGCGTCTGATAATAATCTGCTCGAAACGGTGTTTGGTCCGATAAGAAGGGTTATCTGAAGAGTTTGTCAGCGCCTAAATAAACTGCTTCACGGATACCAGATTAGTTGAGACTTTAAAGTAATATTATTCTGTAGATCTTTGTGATCAGTAAATAGAACAGATCATCTAGAAAAGACTAGATTTTGGAGACAAATACTCCGTCAATATTTAATATTGACAACAACTTGATCAAGACAGATTCGCAATTTGATTTAGTTAATTATTGTTATTCGATGCGATGCTAAAAGCGGAAATTCTCTTACAACCTGAACACCACGCAGTAGGTGTTGGAAGTCACGGTTATATGCTCTGAATCACTGATGCATGAATGGTTTCTGAATGGCTGCGTGCTTACCTGACGCTTTGTCGCCATGGCAACTGTGAATCTGTACATTGGAGCCGAAAGCAATGTCATCGTTGCATTAAACATTTTAAAAATAAAATTGGATCCCGTTGAAGCTTGCAATACGGAGAACGAACTCGATATAGTTTATAAAACAACAAATAAGCAATGTTTTTCTGCGGTCCTTGCCCCAACCCAAGAACCAGCGTGGCAAGGTAACCCTGCACTGCAGCGTAATCTTTCGCAATTGGGTGCGATCATATCTTTGCAATCGGAATATATGACATGCCGGACGCTCGCAAATGTTATATAGCGCATAACCACAGTGTGCGTTCGGTCATCGATCTTTGTTAATGAAACTATGCTAATAGAGATCGATCTTGTCGGCCATTAATAACGTGGAGCTAATATTTAGAACGGAAAACGGCATTTGCGGAAAATAATAAAACAGACGGGCGAAGCTGTGGCGATAATATCAACGACGACGATAAAACCAATAATAAATAATTTTTTTTAGCACGGTACGTTGGTTATTAAGCTCTGCATCGAGCTCAATTAAATCTAGGACTAATATGGAAAGCAATAATCTACTCTTGAATCCAAGAAACAAACATAAAATGTGGTTCAATAAATTGCAACTTATTAGAAAAGTTATATGAAACGTTTTTATAGCGCCTTCGTCGAATCGGACCAAGGATTCAACGACAAAATAATTGTGTAGCCTAGGCCTATGCTGTAAAAACATCATTCAGTGGGCCCAGGGCCGGCGCCAGAGTATTTGCCGCCCTAGGCGAACCTGTCGCGCTGCGCCCCCGGTAACTGCGATAACTATATAATTAATATTAAATTAACCAAGTAAATTTAAAAGTTATCCATAATCAGGGGCGTAACTTTGCCCCAGAAAGTGGTGGTGACCAATCCACTCCTCCTAATTTTTAATGTCCTGCTGGAAAGCTAGCTAAGCGCAGGAGACCTGCGTTAAGTCAGAGGGTTGTCCAGAGAGTGTTAGATGCTGTACCAAGTCCAGTTGCGAAGGAGACAAGAGACTAGCAGCGTCGAAGCCTCAGAGACATGCTACTGCGGCTTTTAAATGAATATCGTTATTGTATTGTATTGTATTGTATTTGAACACTTGTTATAGCGCCCCTTCCAGATTCCTATTCAGAGGCGCTCCCGACTACTGCGCGGACGCTGAGTCGGAGTTTCACGCCGAAGCGCATGAGCAATTGCGAGTGAAGGACTTGCCCAGGGTCCCTACGCGGCGGCTTTGAGGTGGATTCGAACCCGCAACCCTCCAGCTGCAAGGCGCCGAACATACTCCTACACCACCGCGCCCCAGTTGTATTGTGTTGTATTGTATTGTATTGTACTCCACATTTATATTGCGACCGAGCCACCCGTTAGGGACATGCTACTGCGGCTTTTAAATGAATATCGTTAGGCTACTACTGTACTACGGTACCAATAATATCGACGTTATGGTACCAATAGTCATCATCAACGCTAGCTTAGGTTGGTAAATTATTTTAATGTCTTCAATAGCCTACCATAGGCCTACTTGACGCTGATAAGTAATTAAGCAGTCTACCAATGGCCCTGATATTTGTCACCAATCCAACTTCCATTTACGAGAAAATATTTCATCGATCGAACTTCTGTTTAAGCTAGAATTATTGTCATCAATCCAACTTCTATTTAGATCTATCCAATAATTTTTTCATCAATCCAACTTCTCTGTAGTCAAGAATTATTAATTTAAGCAAACAAACTTCATCGATCCAGTTTCTATTAAAGACTTAGTTGAATCAATCCACCTTCTAATTACGGAAACAGTTATTTTCATCATTCCAAATTCTATTTAAACAAAGAATTAGTTTCATCAATCCAACTTCCATTTAGGCCAACAATGATTTTCATCGATCCAGCTTCCATTTTAATTTGTCAAAATAAAATAATTTACCAGCCTAAACTATGATTTACCGTACCCGATAAATTACCATAGACTGCAGTTAGAACTTACAGCGTATACCAACGAAACATCATAGGGGCCTATATTGCATGCACATTGCACAACTATAAACCAGTAATTTTACAATGAATCGATCCATTTTTCTATAATAATTATATGAATTCGATAATTTGACCTTTTATAGAAACAAAATTGATGACGTTACCAAATTATGAAACCAAACATATGTAAGGTAGTGTGGACACACTGTGGAGTCCTCTATCAGCATTGCCGCCATTGCGATGTTAAGTAGGCCTATGCATGAATAGCCTAGACTGCTTTCATGTTAAAAAATATTATTTCATTGCAGGACCAAAAAGTGGTGGTGACTATCACCACCACTTTTAAAAGTGGTGGTGACCGGACACCACCGTCACAATAGAAAGTTACGCCTATGTCCATAATAACAGTAACAGTCTGGAAACTGCGTTAGCTATGCAGCCTATATGCTGTATACGATGTAACACGTTTAATGGGAATTAAAAATGTAAATAGATGCTGGTCTATTAAATAATGAGACACTGCACATTTTCGTTTGAACACTTTGTAAGAAATCCTACGGCTACTTGTACTAAGTCATAATCCTACGTATACGTACGAACTTTCTATGAAGTCTGTAGAAATAATTACAATGTAATTTCAAAATTTTATTTTTCGCGTTTTCACTTTAGCAAATGTAGAAGAGTTCTATCAGTTCAATATCTCCAGCAAGAGGGCCTATCATGTTCAATTGACAATGTAGCTATAGGCCCAGTCCAACAAATCTTTCTTGCAGCATGGACGTAGGCCTACGCAAATATAGGCTATTTCTTTTGACTTCGAGAAGCTTCTCTCATTATTAGCCACAAAAACTGGAATTGTCAAGAAGACGTAAAATCGAATAAATTTGCGGCGTCTTGTAACTATTTAAAACTATATTTTAAATCTAGTATATCAATGCTTGCAACATATTGCGCCATTTATTGACCTCGATCACCCAGACCGTTATCTTTAGTGTCTGGTTTTGTACTAGCACTGGATTTTTCTGTGACATGAATTATGTTTTTAACAAAAATTGATTAAACTTTTAATGAAAACAGGGTTTCAGTATAACAAGAAAAACCCAAGTGAAAACACATGGTCCCCAGAAAACCCCATTTTAGAATTTCAGATTAAAAACCAAGATCTTGGGAAAAACCGAAGGAGTTGTAACATTGCTGATGATCGGTGACATCGGTCTCAGTTTCATTTCAAATATGTCGCTATTAAGCAACTTCAAACTTGCGATAGTTAAGGGCATAAGCGTGACGTGCCACTGCCACATGACTGACGTTAAGATTTTGAAATGTCTGTGGTCTGTTTGAAGCCGCTTCTTATTTTCGTATTCATTTATTAATGAATGGTGGCAATTGCAAAACGCCGGCAATATTTTAAAATATTTTTTATTTAGCTTTTCTGCCGCCCCCAGAAGCGTGCCGCCCTAGGCGGCCGCCTAGTTCGCCTAGTGGTTAAACCGCCCCTGAGTGGGCCTACAGTTAGATCATAGTTATGGAAAAGTAAATTAATTAAGGTATTTAGGCCTACTGATTTCATTCATTTATTCGATCATTCATTTGTGTTTACAATCCCTATAGCTACTGTGAGTACTGTCGACTTACAGTCACTTACTGTAGCGAACGTTTCGCTTTGTCCGCGTAAGGTTGGCCTTATTTTCTGTCGCAGGCCCGACCTTGGACCCAAAACGTAAACATTTGTAGGTGCCTTCGAAATACGTTAGGCCTAGCCTAAAAGGCTCGGGACGAAAAGAGAAATGTGATGGTGTCTGTGGGACCACATAATATATCCATCGACAAGCAAATTGCCAAATTATGTCGCGTTTCGAAGGTGTTTGGCGACATAAAGTGCAATCTGTCTTACTTAGCCCCCTTCTCATCGATTTGCCCCGTCTTCAAACGTTCCGATCATCATTGCAACCGCCCCCTACAGTCACTCTCAAACGGTATTCCAGCACCCTACTAGGGTTGCCAGATTTCGGAAGTGCTTGGTCGCGAAATCACGTCAAAAAGTAGCCCAAAAGTCGCGAGCTGAACAATTGATTGAAAACATTAATAAATTTTTGCAACGTGCGTCGGTATACATACTTAATTGGTTTCACCAAGGAACGTGATGAAACCATTGAAGTAAAAATGTAGATGGCAGATTGCTTTGTGCTTACCGTAGACTAGTCCGTACTCCATAGCCTAGAGCATGTATTTATTTACTAAGTAAGCAACACCACATAAGAATAGTAGCTAGTAACAGTGACCTAGTAGCAGTAGCCTAATGCGGTCAATTTATGAGAATTCATAATGTTGCCGTTGCGACCGCGAGACAATTCAAAAGTAGCCCAAATATCGCGAGGACGAAATTTTCAGTCGCGAGCGCATTGAAAAGTAGCCCAACTCGCGCTTTTCGCGACGACCTGGCAACCCTGCGCCCTAGCTGTGTGAGCGACAGGCTTTCACTGACACTCAGGCACTCCCCGCGCTGCCTGTTTGAACAGAAGCCACAGCATTTTCGAATCCAAGTAGCCTAACCGTTCGCCATAATCGTAATCTCGAGATATCTACAGCGTCCAAAAAGCGAGGTCGCGGAAACCAGCTTATCTGTAAGCGTAGTCAAAACAAAATGGATAGGCAGGTAGCTAGCCTACCAGCTATATTCGATCTGTCAACAACAAGATCGATGACGTCAGATTGCTGATGAATGAGGAGAAGCTGAACGTGCTTGCCCTGACCGAAACATGGCACGAGGACTCTGACTGCACGACCATCAAGCGCCTCCGTGGACTGGGACTAAACCTGTTGGAAGCTGCCAGGCCGATTGACGACAAGCGGCGCCAGGCAAAGGTCAACTTTGTTAACCACGGCGGCATTGCCATCGTCGCCACGCAGGGTGTCGCTTTATCGAAAATCGACCTTAGGCAGAAGGCAACATCGTTTGAGTTCCTGTGTTGTCGGACGACCTCCGGAGGCAGCAGTCATGTCCTCGTCGTCTTATACCGGCCAGGGTCACAGTCCATTACTCCGATATTTTTTGATGAGTTATCATCACTTCTGGCAGCTCTCGCTAGTATGTCTATTCCCATCACCATCACCGGAGACATGAACATCCATCTCGAGCGAGCGCTGGACCCAGAAGTAATGAAATATAATACGATCCTGACGACTTACGGCTTCCGACAGCACGTAAGGACTCCAACACATCGACTGGGCGGCCTGCTGGACCACGTGATCACGTACGTCCGAAAGCGCGTCGCCACCTGATGTCTTGGTCACCGATGTCGGGCTGTCGGACCACATGCTGTTGTCATGGTCCATCAGCATGACACCACCTGCACCAGCCTATGTCACCATCACCAGGCGGAAGTGGCAGCATTTCGATCCTGCTGCCTTTCTCGACGAACTGTCAAAGACAGATCTATGTGCAGTCAATGACCCGGCGACTGAGAGTTCGGCAGACGACCTTGCAGATAACTTCGACTCAGTAATCAGCGGCCTTCTTGATAAGCATGCTCCCGTTTCAGAGTTCACTGTGCGAGAGCGTTGTCATCAGCCATGGTTCGACAATGAATGCCGTGAGGCTAGGCGGACGGCTCGACGTCTGGCCCGGCATTGTCAGACCGACGCTGCTCGTACAGAGGATAAACAGGCTTGGCACACAGCCTTACGCACGGCTAGGAAGCTGTCCCATCAGAAGGCCTCTGATTACTGGAAGTCGAAAATCACGTCGGCGGGCAAAAATCAGCGTCATGTGTGGCAGTCGGTGAACCATCTGCTTGGCGAGGGCAAAAGCACTGCCAAAGCTGGGTCTTTCTCTGCTGCTGCCTATCACGACCACATGGAAAAGAAAATCGCTGACATCCGAGCAGCAACATCTAACGCAAGTGAGGCGACCTTTACTGATTGTCCAACTCCAGGCATGTGCGAGTTCCTTCCAATCACAACGGAAGATGTCATTAAAGTCATTGTTTCTTCACCAGCAAAACAGTGCTCCCTTGACATACTTCCAGCGTGGTTGATGAAGGAGGCGGCTCCGCTGCTGGCGCCTTTCATCGCTCGGATGTTCAATCAATCCTTCGCCATCGGTCGTTTCCCTTCCAAATGGAAACACGCCATAGTCAAGCCACTCCTTAAGAAAGCTGGAAGCGAGGAATCGTCACCTGCGAACTTCAGACCGGTCTCTAATCTAACGTTTATATCAAAAGTATTAGAGCGTATCGCCAACCATCAACTGACCGAGTACCTGACTCAATCTAGCCTTCTTCCTCGCTTTCAGTCTGCTTACAGGCGTGGCCATTCCACCGAGACTGCGCTTCTTAAAGTGTTTTCGGACATAGTCAATGCCATAGATTCAGGCCAACTGGCGCTTCTGTCACTACTTGATATGTCGGCTGCATTCGACACAGTCGACCACGACATCTTAATTCAGCGACTGTCGCACTCATTCGGAATCGAGGACAGAGCGCTCAGTTGGCTTGAATCCTACATAAAAGGGCGCACAGAATCCGTCCATTTGGCAGGGGAGGAGACGTCGCCTAGGCTGGTCACCTGCGGTGTTCCACAAGGATCAGTGCTCGGCCCTCTCCTCTTTGTTCTATATACGGCCGATGTGGAGAGAATTATAGAAATACATGGCCTCCTCCACCACTGTTATGCAGACGATACACAGCTTTACTTCTTCTGCGACCCATCACAAACAGCTGAGTTAAAACAGAGAGTCCTGCTGTGTATCGAGCGCATATCAGAGTGGATGACATCCAACCGGCTCAAACTCAATCCATCCAAGACCGAGTTTATATGGTGCACAACCCTCAGGCGTCAACATCTACTTGATGGCAGTACCTTCGCCCTTGGCGATGCTGAAGTCAACCCATCTGACACCATCCGCAACCTTGGTGTCCACTTTGACAGCTGTATGACCATGACGGCCCATGTGAGTCAACTCGTTCGAAGTTGTTTCTACCAACTGCGTCGAATTAAAACCATCCGCAGATTCATACCAACCTCAACCGCCGTCATATTGGTCAACAGCTTCATTGTCTCCAGGGTTGACTACTGCAACAGCCTACTGGCGGGTCTGCCGACTTGTCAGCTAAGCCGGATACAATCTGTGCTTAACTCTGCCGCACGTGTCATATACGGCCGGACACCATTCGATCATGTCACAGACCTGCTGCGCGACAATCTACACTGGCTGCGTGTTCCCCAGCGGATCACCTACAAGCTGTGCTTGATAGCCTACAAATCGTTGAATGACTGTATGCCAGACTACATCTCAGACTTCTGCATTCGGGTGGCAGACAACCGGAACAGAAGTCGGCTACGATCCTCATCAAAAACCTGTTACAGGTCCCGCGGTCTTCTACGAGGTTCGGCGACTGTTCCTTCTCTGTCGCAGGACCTACTGCATGGAACAGTCTTCCAGACCATGTAAAGAATGCGCCATCGCTGGAGACATTTAAATCAAAGCTCAAGACCTACCTGTTTAAACAATCATATGATTGTGATTGATTTGTTGAACTCATGTACAGCGCCCTTTCCTTCGGCCTCGGCTCCGCTACGGCGCTATAGAAATCGTCTTATTATTATTATTATTATTATTATTATTACGGTAGACATCTAGGCTATTCCAGCCAAGACGGTGGATTTAAAGACCTAATTGGGCCTATGGTCAGCAGCAGACTGCTACGGTGGATGGTGTTTAGAATCGAAGTGGATAGGGCTAAAGGGATAGGATAGGATTTGTGAAAGAGCACTGTTTTCAGTTTTGAGTGAAGTAGGCTATAGGCTACCTGTGGAGAGATAGCAGGTGAGGATTGGTCGAGTTTCGCAGGATGGATAAGATTTATGGCGTAATTCTGGCGAAACCATTTCCAGTGACTGTATTCATAAGACCTCTCGCATGGCTGTGATACAAAACGTAACTGTAATAATTAGGCCTACTTAATCCCAGAAACGTCAACATTAAATTCTCGTTAGGAATGAGTAAATGTGTTAATTGTTTTGACCCTCAATGTTTCAGTGCGCGCGGCCAAACAGCCACACATCGACTAGCTCTTTTGGTATCGTTTAGAATAACTGTGAATGAGTAAGAAAGTCAATAGAAATATTATGTAATAATATTCATCGAACACTTTGTCCTCCAGCAATCAGGTTGATATTGAAATCAAATTAAAAATAAAAATCCGAAATTTTCAGATGGAATAAATGCTTACAATTGCACTAAAAGGAAAAGTGAAAATTATCGTTTGACGGTTGACGATGTCGACGACGATGATGTGGAACGTGTCTGGACATTCTGCTTGTTGGTGTTCTTCTGGATAAATATTCTCACAAATGTTTAAAATGTAATTTTCTGATCTCAAAGAAAAGAAATTTCGGTTTGTCAGAATATTTTACGTGCATAGATTGATTTTTTTACTCTGTGTATGATTCGTTTATTGTTGAAATTACTGAAACATTGTGTAGAATTGAGTCTTTGTCTTGACACAATTCAAAGATGCGCGTCCGTTATAATAAGTAAGTAAGCTGTTTTTGTTGTATTTAGCAACGGACGCCTTGAGCTCTTTAGTAACTGATTCTATGGGAAACTCTGCTTGCGTTTACACAGTTTACGGGAGCTGGGGGTTAGGGTTGCCAACTTCTAACAGATGGATTGCGAGACACATTTCTCGTCAACATTTCTTTTCTGTAATGGCCGTGTATTCGACCGACGGATGACATATTGGCCTCGAAACCAAGATAAAACACCAGTAGGTCAGCTAGACAGGCATGAGACAAAATGCACTTGCAAGTAATATATGCAGAATGGGAATTTGTAAGCAAACAAATCAGTTTCGCTATTATTTGAAGTAATAATGTATGTTAATTCGGGTGCGGCCCGAAACCCGAATCCCCCAAACTAATTACGACCGGATCCCCGAAATTAATTTACTAAGTCTGACCCGAATGAATATTAACAAATAAACCTGTGAAAAGGCAGTATATCGATGTACATCGATGCCACGCTACATGTTTACAATTTAGCTCTGAATAACTGTCGGGAGTTCGGTCACTTTCTAGAAAACGGTTTTCGTGAAATCAGGCTTTTGTGTATTTTCAGCGTTTTCAGGGATTTGGGTTTCGGGGATTCGGGTTGATCTCGTTTATTCGGCCTACTAATTAGGCCTGCACACTGTTCAAATGTTTATATAATGCTGTTATGTACACTTTCATATTACATCATTGTGGCAACCAATGTAAACTCATATTATCATTATTGTCACTCTGATATTCTTATCGGATCACAGTAAATAGGTACACATCAAGGTGGGTTGAGTCAGTTTAATATTAATAATGAGATGATTTATATAGCGCCATAGGCCAGAGAAAATGGCGCTGTACATGAGTTAATAAATAATAATAAATAATAATAATAATTATAATAATAAACCATCTTTGAAGGCTAGCCATTCCAAAACAACGCCCCCCCTCCCCCCAATTTTGCAATCTTGAGGACTCATATGTGCCTCGAGGAAAAAATATAATAGTGTTGAAATGAAGGACTTAATTATTAATTCCATAAGTCTGTTTGTGATACTAGCCTTGTGCTGGATGCACCTGCGAGGAGTTTCCCAGCAGAGGCGCTATATAAATGTACACTTACGATTACGGTTTACATACTGAACGAATTACATTTACGATGCTATACACAGAACAAACGATAATGTTACTCAAAGTAAGATTTTTTGTTCTTCATCGAAGGTGTCGAATATGTGTCGCGTGATGATTTCCCGTGGATGACCAAAATGAATTCGTCGAGTCCCGGCTTAAAAGAGGACATTCTGATCGAGGCCGTTAGAGCGATCAAGAACCAGAGACAGCGGCCGAGTCTCGATCGCATCTGTCGATGGCTTCGTTTCCACAAACAGGTGCGTCGCCTGGAGACCGTCGTCGTAGCGACCGCCCTGGAGACGGCCGTCGCCAAGGGAGCCCTACGCAAGGACGTCAAGGAAGGCAGCGAGGCGTACCGCGAGTTGAAGAGTACGACGCGAGAGCGGAGAACCGGTGTGAAGCTGTCCATCGCTAGCGCCATCTGCCAATGCATCCAGCAGTTTGGAGGTTCGGAGGGACTGGCGTTGGACCGGATCTGCGAACGGGTTACGAAGATGGTCGTCTTTCAGGACATGGATCCCCTCGTCTTGAAGTACCACGTCCGCGTGCATTGCTTGAAGGCCGTCAAGCGTGGGAAGTTGCTGAGAGAGGGGCGGTGCTATAGGCTGGTACGATCGGGCCAGCTGCGATGGAACGCGGACGACAAAAGGTCGGACGTTGACCTGTCTTTCCTGGTCGATCGAGCCGTGACGAATAAAGTAGGTTGTTGGTTCTTTGTTTTTTATGTTTGATGGCAGTTGTTGATTGTAATTTGTATGTATACCTTTACTCTTTCAACAATAATACTCTTTCAGCAATCTAATCTAATTTAATTAGTTCTGTAGCACTTTTTTTTTATAATGTTCAAGACATTGTTCAATGGATGCTTCGTATTTCTGTGTAACTCTGTGCACATTAAAGATTTCTCACAATAACGATAATAATAATTATGATACTTAACTTAGTACTTAGTCCTTCCTGTGCAGGTCTACTCCCATGAAGGTAGACCTGCACATCGGGCAATGCATCTCCTTCCCTTGTTTCTGTCCATCACCAGCTCCTTGGCCTCATCCCATGAAGTCTCCAGGAATCTCAAGTCATCCCCGATGGTTTCCAGCCAGTTTTTTCGTGGTTAATTATGATAATGACGATAATGATAGTTAACTGTAATAATAAGAAATCTAATACTGATACTTGTGTGCACATACAAATTTTTTCACAATAAAACCAACAATGCTAATAATGACAAAGTATTAATAGTATCATAATAATAAAATAGTACTGATAATTATAATTATGACAATAATACTACCAATAATAACAACAACAACAACAATAATATTAATAAAAATAATAGAAGTAATTATTAGTAAGAATGATACTGATGAATGCTTGTTGTTCTTAAGAGACCGGTGACTCCAATCGAGATCTGTAGTCTGTGTCTGGATTCGGATGAGAAGAACCGGAGTGAAGCGGCTGAGGAACTCATCTACTGCGTCGAATGCGGTCGAGGCGGTAAGCATCGGCAACGTATCAGGTTGTAATCATAACGTAACTGTAATCGGTCGTTAATGCCGACGACAGTCCAATAACGGTAATCAATAACTGTAATACGGTCAGATTCTAATCGTTTGTGTGTGTTCATTTTTTGGTTACGACACCTTGTTTGACTACGCATAAACTGGACATTGTAACTCTGTCTATGTTACGGTACAGTTGTAATCGTAATGTAACTGTAACTGATCGAGAAAAAGAACCATGGTCATCTGCTAGATTGACCTCTTCCTGTAGACAATGAATTTTGATATTTGCATGTAGTTAATGCAATTGTTGGCATGCTGGACTTTCGACCGAGAGGTCTGGGGTTCAGATCATCACTAGGGCAGAAATTGAGGGAGGGCTGATTTTATGTGGCCTGCGCGAGCTCCCTATACTTTACCGTGTTTAGGACGGGCAAACATCCAGTATTTAATATTTTTTTAAATAAAGCATATAAATTGATGTGGTTGCTGTGGAAACCGTTTCAGGTCATCCAAGCTGCTTGAAGTTTTCTTCATCGTTAACGGAAAAGGTGAAGACGATGAAATGGCAGTGCATCGAGTGCAAGAGGTGCTCAGTCTGCGCCGACTCCAGTCGCGGGGTAAGTGAGATCAATCACCCAATCAATCAATCAATCAATCAATTAATCCCTGATCAATGACCCATCATTCTCTGATGTCTGCCAATCAATCTATCAATCAATGGCCATTCAGTCACTGAGGTAAATAAATCAATACCGGATCAATGACCCATCAGTTTCATTATCAGTTGTATGTCGTGTAACAATCTATGCTTGTTCCTTCACCTTATATTACTGGTTAAATTCAGTATTTTTACATGAAACCTCTGCTGGATTCTTGTAAGACTGTTTTGGGGGCCCGATAGCGCATTGGATAACACACTGGCATAGAGAGCGAGAGGTACTGAGATCGAGTTCCGAGGCGGACATGCTTTGTAGGCTGCTATTAGCGCCGTGTATTGCAGGCTGTCTGTTCTGTTAGTAGTTAAGATGTATGTCTTCTGTTATTTGTGTTCTTGTGAATTGTTTAATTGTCATAACATGTAAATGTACAGCGCAAGTGCGTTTGTCAGGCGCTTCATTAAAGAAAAAGATATTATTATTGTTATGACTTGTAAAATTCTCGGTTTTTTGTGTGTAGCATTTGATGTTGTTCTGTGATTCCTGTGACCGTGGTTTCCACATGGATTGCTGTCGTCCTACGATACGAAAAAGACCGAGAGGTAAGAGGAACGCAGTGTTTACTTTTGGATATTAATACGCTCTCTGTATAATCATCATGATCATCATCACTAATTTTTTATTAGCATTATTATGTATTTATAATCGCAACTGTATAACGACCAAGCATCAATTGATGGCGCTGAGCCAGTGTGGGTGAAGGATTTGCTCAAAGTCCCCTACACAGTAACTGTCTCAGAGGAGGAGGATCGAACCCGTACTCTCCACATTACGAGGCGAGTAGTGGTCTTACCGATCGGCTGCCATGTATATATATATATATGTATGTACTTATCTAAATAAATGCATATGTGGACCTGATTGATTTATTGATCAGTTGATTGATTGATTTATTGATTAGTTGAATGATTGATTTATTGATCGATTAAATTGATTGAATGATTGGTTTATGTATTGTTGACGTTAGGTATTTGGATCTGTTGTATCTGTGACTACGAAATGGATCATAACAATTCACTTCGTTGCCATGGCAACAGCGTTCATCAGTCGGTCGGCAGCAAAAGGAAGTGCGTCAACGGAGCGATCAGAAAATCCGGATCAAACCGATCGGGGTAAGGGGACTCCCCACACGAGAAATTTTTGTCATCTGCCTCTGGTTCCCTGTTTTGATTTGCTGCAGTGACATTTTCTATCTGGTCTGATCTGACATGGAATAAAAATCAGATTGCTTCTGATGGCTTGGAGTTCTGTTTATTGAAATAGTATTTCTATGTGGTTTTGACTTGGTTAGCTATGTGTGCTAGCTCGTTTGCCTAGTCGCCTCTGTGCATGACGATCCCGGTTTACTTCCCAATGATGGCTTATTTAGGAGATTTGAATCTTTGGCTATAGCATGGTTTGTACACGGTCTGCAGTAGTATATAAAACTGTAAACTCTGGCCAACCACAATATTTAAAATCATTTCTTATTTCCCAGACTTATCATTATTCAATGAGGTCATCTGATCATCTTTGGTCAATGGTCATACCAAAATCAATAACTGTTCTTGGCAAACGAGTATTTTAAGTTGCTGGACCTACTTTTTGGAACTCTCTTCCTGTGTCTGTACACTCTCAGTCGCTTGTGTCATTTCGTTCTCGGCTTAAAACTTACATCTTTCAAATTGCTTATCCACCGTAGGCTGTCTCTCTGTCTCTTACGGACTGATCTTCTGGATGTTGACCTGATTACGGCTTGGTTTTGGTGTGCCATCGGTTGATGCCTTGTGCATTAGACACCGGCGCAATGGAAGTTGCTAATTACAATTACAATTACACGAAAACCTTAAATGGCATGGCGCCAATTCAAACGGACAGCGGTGGTGAAGAATCTCGCCTGCTGAGGAGAGTCTGAGTAACAACTGTAGACATCCAATTCATAGTTACAGGAATCCTTTTAGAGGCATACCTTTAATTTTCCTGATTTGTGTTTTGTTCTTTTTCTAGTTCTTTTCCAATCAAACGAAGAAACAGTCTGACGAACAGCAGCTCCGACTTCGGCTCCGACGACAGCAACTTCGGTCTGATATGGTTGATTGATTAATATTAAATATAATTAATATTAACATTAATCAGATAATTGATCGATTGATTGCTCGGCTGCACCATTTTTAGAAACGCAGTCTGTTTATTGTTTTTAATGTTTCCTGTTGTTTGACTTCAACGTGAACGTTGTAAGGTGGAGTTATCAATTTACAGTCGTATTGTATACTAGAAAATCATTTTAATTCGTTAAATTATTACTCTAGTATTTTTATTGTGATCTTTTACTGTTATAGTTTCAGTATGTGAAGTAAAAAGTGAGTAAGTAAGTAAGTATATTCTTTATTGAACCAGCTGCAATCCACATTCCGGTGTACATTCATCATATATAATAAACAATCAATAGTCTATGAATAAAGCATTCTAACTATAAATGTATTGTGCTCCTACCTAGGAACTCTTCACCTGCATTTTATACCTCTCTGAAAACTATTCTTTTCAGCCGTGGTTGGGCCGGGAGCGCCTCTGAGTAGATATCTTGAAGGGCGCTATATCAAGTTTCATTGATTGATTGATCATGTGTAATTGATTTGCATAGTATTGTATTGATTTGCATTGTATTGATTAGCATTGTATTGTATTGATTTGCATTGTATTGTATTGTCTTGTATTGATCTAAAGAGAACAACGAATCTGCTGCTCAGACTCTGCCATTCCCAGTCAGCAAAGATGACGAGGATTGCTATCGAATGGCACAGCTCAAAGTCTCCCAGGTAACTCCATCATCTTTGTCTTTCCTAGTGGAAAACAGATCCTTGCTGTTCTATTGTTATTCTATTGTGTTTTGTTATTCAACCCTGTCATGGTCTGTTATAGTCTTTCTAAAGCTAAAGAATATATAGATGAAATTGTTCTGCTGTCAATTATTTGAAGCATTTCAAGCACCTGGTTTTCTGGAAAGCATTTGGTTTTCTGGAAAACCAGGTCGGGACCACCATCTCTGATGAGACTGACTCTCTTGAACAGGTGCTATATAACTTTGCAAGTAGAATTACAATCAATGCGACCACTCTCCATTTTCTGAAATCCCAAGCTCTTGCCAGAAAAGTCCCAAGATTGGCCAAAAGTATAGAAAAATCCCAAGTTACCGAAAAGGAAAAAGTTGTAATGAAATATGAAATGCGTTTTAACTTCTAACAATCACAATAATTATTATTCACAAAAATGCTTAGCTAAGAATTGGCAAAGAAAACCCGGAGCATAACATTGAATTAGCAATGTTTACAAGTTACAGTAATAATAAACGTATTTCAGACTGAGCGAGTTTTTCTAATCTGATTCGCTGTCACTGTTGCAAAGTACGGTAACAACTAGTCTGTAGACCTTAGAAAAAAAACAAAGATTGCTGGGCAAATCCCCAGATCCGAAGTCGGACCCCCAAAATCCTAAGATCGTGGGAAAAATCCCAAGTAGTGGTCGCACTGATTACGATTACTTTGTAAGTGACTGTTTGTTTGTACACTTCTGAATTTAGGAGGGAGGGCAGCTTCAAATGCAGTTGTATTGTATTGTATATTGTATTAGGGACCTTGAGCAGGTCCTTCACTCAATTGCTTGGCATCATCGATGTTCTGTCGTAGTATGGTGACTATGGTCGTTTGTGCTCTTCTCAATTTAGAAGGAGTGCAACATCAAATACAATAGTATTGAACTTTGGAATGAAGGCAGTAGCAAAATACAATTGTATTGTATTGTTTTGTAGAAACTGCTTCAAGAGCATCAGCTGTGGACAAACGATGGAGCCACACTTCCTGAGACAATGAAAAGAACCGGTCCACTGGGGATCGAGTTTGGAAAATACGAAGTGATGACTTGGTATTCGTCTCCGTATCCAGATGGATACACCAAGTATGTTCTGTGGGATTTCAACGATCATTCACAGTGTTTTATGATCATTCAGAGGGTTTTACGATCATTCAGAGCATTTTATGATCATTGAATGTGTTTTACGATCATTCAAGCGTGTTTTGCGATCATTCAAAAGTGTTTGCGATCATTCAGAAGTGTTTTGAACACAGTTTGGCCTGGTTTTCATAAAGTATTAAGGACGGTTGTAATAGAAATTTAATTGATTTCCTTTCTAGTTTGCTTTTGAAACTGTTTTCGTGGTTGTTAGGTTGAACAAGTTGTACATATGCGAATACTGCCTGCGCTACATGGAGAGTCGGACGATACTCGAACGCCACCTGGTGAGTAACACGTCAGGTAGTCTTAAGTGCAGTACATTAGATCAGTGCTTCCCAAAGTGGTGGTCCGCGGACCGGTGCCAGTCTGTGAACCCTCAGTTGCCGGTCCACGAAGCGAGTCAAGAAACTGGTCAAAATGTCTTGGAGTGCATGAAGAAATGGCTATTATATTTTTAAAAGTCATTAAAAAAAACACTTATTAGGCTATCAGGTATACTGTAAAGGGCAATGGAGTCATAAAATTGGCTAAACATGCATTTAAATCAATTTTAATATATATTTGAGGAATTTTTTTAAGGTGATCAAAATTTCTGCCAGTCCGTGACACTGAAAAGTTAATTCCTGCCGGTCCGTGACACTGAAAAGTTTGGGAAGCACTGCATTAGATGACAATGTGCTTAGATGTGACATTTTGGCCGATTGGTTAGTGTGCTTGACCTGCTGCAAGGAGAGTACGGGTTCAAGTCTCCACTCGGGCGGTTATTTACAGTGTAAGGACCTTGAGCAAGTCCTTCACTCACAATTGCTCAGTGCCATTGATGTTCTGTCGTACGGTAGTGTGTGCACTTCTGAAGTGTGGAAGGAGAGATATATGGAATGCAGTTGTGTTGTATCAATGAGATCTGTTGAATCTGTTCAGATCAAGTGTTTGCTGCTGCGGCCACCTGGTGACGAGATCTACCGTGACGGCAATCTGTCCGTGTTCGAAGTCGACGGCAATGTTGCCCAGATATATTGCCAGAACCTCTGTCTTCTTGCCAAGCTGTTTCTCGACCACAAAACCCTCTACTATGACGTCGAACCCTTCCTCTTCTACATCCTCACGCTCAACGACAGCGACGGCTGCCATCTGGTGGGATACTTCTCAAAGGTTAACCATCAACTCTTATCTCTCATAATCAGGGTTGCCACGGATCCTGGAAAGTCATGGAATTAGACTTTGCAAATTTAAGGCCTGGAAAACGTGGAAAAACAGGTATTTCCAAGAAAAGTCCTGGAAAGTCATTTGAAAATAACTAGGTCATGGAAAATGGAAAAATCATTAATAGAAATTTCTAATCATATTTAATCAGCTACCATGTCCGAAGAAAGCAGTTTCAGAACACTGTCAAATTTTAAGAACTTTACTGATCTTCTGGTTATTGACCTGATTACGGCTTAATTTTGGAGCGCCATCTGTTGGTGCTTTAGGCACCGGCGCCATAGAGGTTACTGGGTCATTCCACGTCAAATCAACCAATGGTCCCCAGCACACCATCTCAGAATTTGATCAAATTTGGCCAGTGTGTGCACCAACATATCTTAGGAAGTTCTGTAAAAATATTTCCTTATAATGTTGCGTGGTATTTGAGATATGACCACTTTTATGCGGGGGGTAGCGGCAGCTCGCGAACGACTAAATTCTGAGGCGTTTTTGATTGCTAATAACTCAGGAAGTATGTTAGATACTGCTATAAAATTTTCACCACATTATCAGTCCTATGAGTAGATTCTAACCATGGTAAAACTTTGCAGTTTGACCCATTACCCATGAACCCAGCCCAACTTGAAAATGGCATTTTGTGCATTTCGACAGTATAAATATTGATATTTGAGCAACCACTGGTTCACTGATATCAAATATAAAGTCCCAGGAGTTTTTGGGTTTGTTGTGGGCCTTATAATGAATGATCTGGTGAATTCTGAGGTATTTTGATCACTAACTGAATGTGTGAGACCATCTTGAAAACTGCACAAAGTAAAAAGTAGGTCGTCTTTCGATCGAAAAATGGTCATGTGGGATAGGTAGCACAGTTATGTGCTGCACACCATTAGAAAGGACTTGAAAAGTACTTTCATAAAATACTAATATTGTTCTGCTTCCGTGATGCCTTCCATTACAAAAATCCAGTTGAAAAATGAGGTTTTTTACATTCGGGAACAAAACACCATTTTTGAGCTGGGTTTTGCTCATATGTAATGGGTTAAACTGCAAAGTTTTACCATTTTTAGAATCTACTCAAAGAATGTATATTGTGGTGAACATTTGATAGAAGTATCTAAGATACTTCCTGAGTTATTAGCAATCAAAAACGCCTCAGAATTAATTCTGTGGCGTTTTTGATTGCTAATCCCCTCGTTGGCTGTCGAAATGCACAAAATGCCATTTTGAAGTTGGGCTGGGTTCATGGGTAATGGGTCAAACTGCAAAGTTTTACCATGGTTAGAATCTACTCATAGGACTGATAATGTGGTGAAAATTTTATAGCAGTATCTAACATACTTCCTGAGTTATTAGCAATCAAAAACGCCTCAGAATTTAGTCGTTCGCGAGCTGCCGCTACCCCCCCGCATAAAAGTGGTCATATCTCAAATACCACCCAACATTATAAGGAAATATTTTTACAGAACTTCCTAAGATATGTTGGTGCACACACTGGCCAAATTTTATCAAATTCTGAGATGGTGTGCTGGGGATGTTTCCGAATTTTGGTTTATTTGACGTGGAATGACCCTACTAATTAACAAGGACATTAATTATAATATTTATGATGGAATTAGTACTTGATGCTGTGTTGGTGTAAATTTTAGGAGAAGTACTGTGCGCAGAAGTACAACCTGTCCTGTATCATGGTACTGCCGCAGTACCAACGCCACGGCTACGGTCGTCTGCTCATCGACTTCAGTGAGTACACACATCTACATGTTAGCAGTAATCATAACTGTAATTGTAATTGTAACCATTATTGTAAACATAATTGTAATCGTAATTGTAATCAGAACCATAATCGTAAATGTAACCGTCATCGTAAACTGCGAATTTCTAAAGCACTTCTCTATAGCTAAGCACTGGGCAGTAGCTTATTCACAAGTGCTGTGTCAGGTCAGACGGGTTGTCCAGAGATTTAAAGTGAAAAATGAAGTCCGAGAGAGGAGGCCGAGGAGCTGCTAAGAGAAGTTTCAGTGAAACGTGAGAGGATTGTAATGTATTTATTCGTAGAAGTAACGTAAATATGTGGCATCTGTTTATTTTTAGGTTACCTCTTGAGTCGGGTCGAAGGTCGGACTGGAACCCCGGAAAAGCCGCTGTCCGATCTCGGTCAACTGACCTACCAGTCGTACTGGAAAGAAGCGATAACCGCTTACCTGGAGAAACACATCAATCAGACGGTCACTATCAAAGGTCAGCAGTTATGGAAGGATGGATTGATGGATGGATGGATGGATGGACAGATGGATGGAGTGAGGTGTGGATAGACAGATGGTTGGGCAGAAATACGAACAGATGACAGGTAATTGGATGAAGAGAGAAATGTATGAATGATAGATGGACAAAAATGGATAAACAGATGGATGGATGAACAGATGAACAGGTAACTGGATGAAGAGAGATAGACAGAGAAAGAGACAGATAGACAGACAGTCAGACAGATAGACAGACAGACAGACAGACGGATGGAAAGACTGACTGCTAAGCAGACAGTTGGACAGCAGGACTTACGGATGAAGAGATGGATGGACAAATGATGAACTGTCCAAGCTCAATGTTGCTCAACTCTGATGCATCTCTGTAACGCGAAATGACTACATACTTAATTATCCATTGCTTTGTTACCATGGCAACCGTTTTCTGTTAGGTATTGGCGATGGGACAGGGATCTGCGAGCAGGACGTTGTCGCCATGCTCCAGTTACTCAACTTGCTCGTTCCGGTCGACCAGAACAGGTTTCGTAGATGCACTTTAACCTCATAATAATGCTACCCAGCGAGTCATTTCTGATAACAATGGGATCATTTTCTATAGGGGAACATGATAGTATAGAGGTTAGCATACTGGACTGTCAGCCCAGAGGTTGGGGGTTCTGATGTCTGCTTTGGCAGAAATTTGGCTCTAGATTTCTGTTCCATGTGCACCCCTCTCAAGGTACAATACAATACATGGTACAATACAATACATCAGGAGTGTCAAAACTTTTTTAATGGTGGGCCAGTGGCCATATTTAGCAAAATGGGGTCATGGTTCTGAGGGCTTTCACAGAAAATTTTTGCAAAAATAAATCTGAAATGGTGCATTTAATTGTTTTAGCATACAAACAGTCAAGTTAGGCTTATAAAGTCTTAATTTTGATCTTCATTATTGATCATGTGTATCACAGTAGTCTTTAGGCAAGGCTCCACTGGCCAGAATAATGTTGTCGACGGGCCAGAAATGCCCACCGGCCGGCTTTTTGACAGCCCTGCAATACATGGTACAATTATACACATGTGGTGTGTTGTTACATATCTAGGCTGGCAATAGTGATGGATGGTGTTGTGGCGGCGAAACCGGTGAGACCGTTGGAGGAGAAATCCAGGAGCGGACGAATCGTTCTGGATCCAGGTCGCCTCCAGTGGAAGCCGTTTGTGTCAAGGAGCATGATCCAGACGGAGGAGTCGGAAACATTCCAGGAGGTACAGTGTTATGACAAATCTCACATTTGATCTAAGTTTGTGTCCTTTTTCTGTGCTCTCTTCTGTAAACTGCTGAAAACTGCTGTTAGGTTTGATTGAGGTCATGTAGCTTCAGAGGTACAATAACCGCAGTTTCCAAATGTGGTTCGTTTTTGTTCTGTAGCTGAAGCAGCTGTCACGCTTGGTCGATGACATCCGTGACAACAGAAGACGAGCGGAGATGCTGTCACCATCCATTCGATTGTCACGCAGCAGTTCTCTGTGCAGTCCACCGCGTAAAAGAGGTCGAATGTCACCAATCCAGTTGCGCAATGGATCCTGTAACTCGGATCAACGAACTGGACTATGGCGCTCCAAGTCCGAGACTGTTGAAAGTAAGTCAGCCGTTTCATTTTAACTTAAACACTCGACAGGTACTGAAAAGATACTTGAAAGATACTCGATGGATTGATAAAGGTGCTTTATAAATGTTCTTGTGATTAAGGAGCTTTAAAATTAGGATTACAACGTAATGGTCCCACGTTACCATGTCCTACGTTACCATGTCCTACGTTACCATGTCCTAGTAGGCGATTGGTTAGAGCAGGGGTTCTTAAACTTTTTAGAAGCAGGGACCGGCTGTGCATTTATGATGTTGTTGGCGGACCACCAGTTAGAAATGCAAAATTTTATCTGACAATCGAATCCAAGATAAAGGGAAATTAGAGGAATGAGTCCATATTTTATCTTAATATTTTATTGAAATTATTCTAAGAGCGAAATAATGCGAAATAGTGACTAAATCAATAAACTGCTTTTACAAATATATGTAATTACACATGTTCTTGTTATTCATTGTTAAATATAACAATAAATATCAGAATGTATTTATTATAGTTAAAGGAAGCGTTCAAGTTTTTATAAATAATAACTAGTAATTTTATTACACGAGAAGGCTTACTCCTATCTAAAAGTAGCAAGCCTAATTACTGAAAGTTTAATTAAATTAAACTTGACTAAACTTACAGCAAATGGAGTCAAGCAAGATGCCCGCAATGCAGAAACATTAACTTTAGTGGTCTTTAACATCTGTTTCTGTTGATCTTTTATTTCGTCACGCTTTCTTTTGAAAAAATCAATAGGCTTATCTTTGTATGCGGGATGTGCTGAATTCAGATGGCGAAGAAGTTTTGATGGCTTCATGGCATCATTACTAAGTGTAACTCCACAGATTACACACAGTGGTTTTGGGCTGTTTTCATCTCCGGAAGAAACAAATCCATATTTTAAATATTCTTGATCGTATTTTCTATTAAACAAACGATGTTTCTTGGCTTTTTTAAAAGAGATCCTTCCCGTACATTATCATCGTTTTCTTGTGTGCTGTCACTGTCCGTGTCTGAGTTGCGGCGCTTTGCTGTTGTTTCATTACTTTTAAAGAAACTGTCCAAAGAGACTTGATGTGCTTTGCTCATTGTTTCTCTTATTTTTTAAATTTAAAACTAAGATTTCTAGAACCTTATTTCGTGTTTAAATTTGTCTTATTGCAAATAAACAAAAATATTCATACGCTAGCGTTTTCTTAATTATCGCTCAATTCCATCAACAAAGAACAAATATCTGGCGTACGAATGGTTGTGTTCAGTTGGTGACAGTTTCAATCGCTAGGTGATCGAAGTCCATATGCCTAGCGATCACGGTGTGGCGATAATGGGAACTTTAGATCTAGAATCTAGATTGATTTATTGCAAATAACGTTAAATAATAATTTCATTCTATAAATTTTTTTAACTTAAAAAATATATCTATAATTATCTGTATTTTCCAGGAATAAGTTGATCAAATTTTTTATTTTTAGGGATTGTTTCGCGGACCGGCGACTTGAGCTCCGCGGACCGGCGCCGGTCCGCGGACCACCACTTTAAGAACCACTGGGTTAGAGCACATGCCTTGTAACATGGAGAGTACGGATTTGAGCCTCCTACTCAAGATGGGGTTACTGTGTAGGAACCTTGAGCAAATCCTTTACTTTACAATTGCTCAGCACTGTCGATTGATAAGTAAAATGGCATTAGATAGTGGCACTTAATAAATGCATTATAATGTTTAAACTGGTGTTGTTTGCTTCTGTTGACGCTAGGTTCACCAGTTGAGGCGTTGCCGTTGACATGTTCAACTCCGTTGACCTCTGAACGGTTAGGCCTCTGGCGAACGAGAAGAGCAACGATTGTTGGCCTGTCACCTGTTCCTGACAAGCAAAGCTCCGCTTGCCTCGACAGTGAAGCATTGTTGGACAGTTCGAAAACTGGAGCAGACGGCAAATGGACCGACTGTTCGCCAGGCAGTTTCACTTCGAACGCTCCGAGCGATCTGACGAAGCCAGGACGGCGGAAGAAACGAGGCTGGGTTAAAGGTCGTAAACGGGGGACACGACCGAAGGATTCGGCGACAGATCTCGAGGTTCGTTTTCTTGGTTTTATCGTAATTTATGTTTCAGTTCATGATTCTGTCTCTCGTGTGTTGAAGTCAGATATGGCTTGTTATCTAGCATGATGAACTACAAGGTCAAGTCTGTTTGAAGAGCGGAGTGGATGATGATGTGAGAAGGCTAAAACAGGCCGGAGTAATACATCAGCTAGATATTTCAGGACAAGACCCATTGTCCTTGAAGACCAGAATGAGGATTTTGAATTTAGTGCATGTAACGCAGAGATCACGGGTTCAAGGTTCAAGCCTTCTCTGAGACAGTTACTCTCTTGGGACCTTGAGCAAGTCCTGCACTCGTAATTGCTCAGCACCATCAGTTGATGCTTGGTCATTAGTTTCTGGTGCTTAATGAATGCTTAATAATGATAACAGTAATAATGTGTACTTCATCACTTTGCTTTACATTGTCTTTTCAGTCAGCTGAAACGAGTGACGCGACGACTGGGAGAGATCACGATCTTCAAAACGAGTCTTTGGTGATTGTCATCCACAGCAGCGTTGAACAAGTTGTCAACGTTTCTCCGGAAGATCAAACATCGAACGCAACTGCTCACGAAAAGTTGTCACCGCAAGACGCAGAAACAACAGAGATTTACGAAATGGACAGAAAGGTGTCTGCAGTCAAAAAGCGAAAGGCGGAAGTGGTTGTGGTGGATAGTTCGATGGAAGTGGAGAAAGCTGGAAAGGAAAACATTCACAACTGTGACGAGGACTCTCTGAGAGTTCTAGACAGTTCTGTGGAGATGGTGCGCAATGCTGTCTCAGTGGCAAGCGGAGATTTGTTCGACGTCCAAAGTTATAGTCGTGTGGAAAGTGATTCCAGAGACCTTGACAGGGATGTCACGTGTGAACGATCCTTTGTGATGTCTGACTTACAAGAAGTCCGTACGGCCGTTTATCCACCTGTCGAACAGTCACGTGCTGCCAAGATGTTGAATAGTTTGATGGAGTTGAAGGAAGACGATGATGAAGTTGTTGATGACATAAGTCAGGAGAAGGAGAATGTGAAATACCAGGTCGTTGATGACACAGGTCGACGAGAAGAGGAAACCCGCGAAAGGAAATGCCAGGTTGTCGATGACACAAGTCAACAAGACATGACTCCAGTTGACGTGAAATGCCAAAATGTCACTGACTTAAGTCAAAACGAAGTCACCACAAGTCAACAGGAAGTTCCAAGGAACGACAAGAAGTTCTCATTTGTTGTCGAATCGACGAACAGTGACATTGGCGTTGCTGACGACCAGGCTATAAGTGAAGATTTCCGCTACTGTGATTCTCTTCTGGACAATAATAAAGATGCAAATTCAAAACGAACAGAGTTGCCCCAAATTACTTCTACGAACAAGTTCGATCTCTCCTCATATGACACTGACAGCTGTGGTGGGGACACTGACAATGGGAACATTGGCAGTGGCGATGGGAGTACTGACGACGTTGGTCCGATTATCGTCGCTCGAAGGGAAAGGTTATCAACGGGGTCAAATGAGTGTGGGCCTCTTCTGAAAGATGGGAAAACATCGAAGAGTTCATTGTTACATACGAATAAGAACATCTCTGCAATGAAGCGTGACTCGATCAAAAGGGAAAATGGCAAATACTGCCAGGCGGCATTTTTGCCAGGCTGTTGGAATCGGGATCTTTGCACGGCAGACGATGGTAAACTGGAGATTTTGAACGGTTGCTTGCCAGACTGCAGTGATATGAACAACGTTAAATCGCGGGCGGAGATAGATGAGAACGAAGAAGTTGGAGGAGGTGATGGAAACGCAAGGAAATCGGTCGTTGAAATGGACTGCGCTCTTAACGGGAACAAAGATATTGCTGAGAACTCAAGGTTCTTGATGGTTGAGGTTGACTGTGTTGCTAACAGTATAGAACTGAAAGAACTTGGTGAGAGCGCAAGGAACGCAATGGTTGAGACCGACTGTGTTCTTAACGGGAACACAGAAATTAAGGAACTCGCTGAAATCTCGAAGAAATCAATGGTTACGGTTGAATGTGTTCTTAACGGGAACAAAGAACATAAGGAACTCTCTGAGAACTACTCGAGGAACTCGGTGTTTGAGGATGGCTGCGTTCCTAACGGGAACATAGAAGTGAAACAAGATGGTGAGCGTACAAGGAAATCTGCTGATTCTCCTGAATGTTTGGAGACTTTGGGTCTGGACAGTTTGACATGCCATCCAAATTGCAAAGTAGCAAAGAGTGAACTGGTTACACCGGTTTGTCCTGTGGTCATCACAGACACAAATGGCGTCGAAAAGGATTTGGTTTCTGACTGGTCAGACTCTGTCATTGCAAAGAAAATCAAAACTATCGAGCTTTCCAACTGCTGTATAAAATCCGTGGACGACCGATAGTTATGCTGCTACCAGCTGCTGTTTAAAATCCATAAACGCCTGCGCTACACCACTTAAAGAATACTCGGTGGCACCAAAGAAAGTCTGTGCAATGTTTCCCTGGTATATTTCGTAACAGCGTGCTTTGGGAACGTTATGTGTTTGTTTAGAAGGACTTTTTTGTTGAGGTTTTGGTTGGCTTTAACGATTTCAATGTGGTACTTCCTGGTCTTGTGCTGTATTGGGTTTTGACCCAGCTCCTCCATAGGATTACGGACTTCTAAATCTGTGGGGTTGGGGGGCAAATGGGTATGAACTAAATCAAAGTTGGAGGAGTTAATAGTTTGTGGAGAAGGTTTTGGGTACAGAATTGAACAGGTGTGTTGTCATGGTTAGAAAGTGGGAGGCAGTGGTGAAGACCCAGAAGTTTTGAAAAAGATTGACTCAAGTCAGCAAGATTATACTATATTTTTGCAACAAAATTCTCCCTATTACCTTCTTAGTTGGTGGATTTTTTATGAGTCTGAATTTCTTATGACCCTTTCATTGTGAATTTCTATTGAAAAATGTGACTTCTCTGAAGTTAAACTTTTGCAGGGAAAATTTGAATGTTTCAGCTCAAATTGGGGTCAAAAACAAAACTACGCAAGAGAGACACTGCCTTCGTCTGTTGAAAACACCTCTTCAAGTATTCCTGCGCTGACCCGTCTGATCCTCTGCGTTTCATTCTTTCTCAACGTAAACAAAACCTGTGCCTACTATCTCTTGCAACTGGACTTTTATCTCCGTTTGATATCTCCGGACAACCCCTGTGACTTGACGTAGCGCTCATTAATGGGCTGGTACCCTGTGCTTAACTTTGAAGTGGCAATTTATAAATTTGGAGATTAAGAACAAAATGCGTATATATGTGTAAAACTGCGATCATATTTTTGTGGCTGTGAAAACTGTTGATGAGACTGTTGTGTTAAAAGATGTTTAGAATGGACTGTTCATCCAAACTGCTTGGTAGCTGGTAAACGCTGTGTATATTACATTTGAAACTGCCATGCTTTCCGATCTGCGTTGTATTGTATTGTATTGTATTTGAACACTTGTTAAATACAATACAATACAATATCTTAAGTTGTCGGCTCACTTGACATGACACAGACATTTGTAAGAGGCATTGACACTGCCAACTCTAGCCAGTAGACACTTATTGATATCATTAAATGACTCGTGTAATTAGTTGATTGGCTGCTGTAATTAATTGTCGAAGTGATTGTGATCATTAGTTGCCATGGCCGCCATTTTTTGTGTTTAAGTTTAGCAGCTGCGAACAATTTCTTTTGTAACTGTAAGCGAGTAAAGTTTACAGTCAGTTTACAGTTTACAATGGGCAAGGGGGAGGCAGATATTGCAATAACTGAAGCTACTTGTACGTTTATTTGGTCGTGTATGCACTTCTGAAGTTTGGAAGAATGGCAACATCATAGTCAGTTCTATTGTAATTTTTTCTAAGGTCAGAACAACTGGCCCAGGAGAAGCAAGTTACAACCAGACTTAAGAAATTTGGATATCTTTGAAATTAGACAGAAAATCCCAAATGGTCTTCATTTTTGTATTTGTCTTCTTGTTTGTAGCACCAGCTATAATTATCATGCATTTGTTAAGCGCCGCCATCTATTGACCAAGCATCAATCGATGGCGCTGAGCAAGTGAAGGACTTGCTCAAGGTCCCTACAGAGTAAGGGTCTGGGGAGGAGTCTCGGTGCTACAAGGTGAGCGCCCTAACCCAATCAGTTACGGTACACCACAAGGGTTCGCTATTCCCCAGGAAGCCTAAGAAAATGGGTAGAAGGGCAGAATTGTCGTGGCACAAAGTATAGTTATTAGTTGCCATTGTTCTGAGCTGTAAACTTTTCGTGGTTTTGTTTTCTTGATGCGTATCATATCGTTTGCTATCGTAACGTTCGTCACAGTAATTGTCATTTGTTGTTTTCCGATAGAACTGGTTGTGGGAGCACACGGATCGTTGTTTTTGTTTTGAGATTTTCGACGTCTACTCTGATCTTCTGTTGTGATTTTTACGACATTTGCGCTTTATATTGGCAAAGTGTTTTGCGTTGTCCTGGTTGTGTTTTATTTCTGTTCTTTTCAGTCGCGTAAAGACAGTTGCGTTTCAGTCCGATTGGACTGTGTCTGGTTTATCAGCCGATCTCATCCGTTGAACCATTAGACATAAATTTATTTACAAAGAATCTATATTTAGACTTAGAGGAAGGTTACACGTGAAATTGTTTATGATTTCACACACTTATACACAGTTGTCGACCCACTTCAGATTTTGTTTCTGGTATTAAATATGGTGTTTTAAATCTCCACAGATAATTTTTTACTTTCCAAACATAATTATTTGTCGATTTGCCTTCATAAATATGAATAAATGAAATGCAGTTGTTATGTAAACAAGACGCGAGTTTTGTGACCCTCTGATTATCGCCCAAAAGCTAGTCGCATCACATTGTAGAGAGTTTACAGTCCTGTGTATAATAGGTCCTTAATTTCGTTTAAACTTTGAAATTTTTCAGTGCTGAACATAAAAGTTCATTCACTCTTAAGTTAAGATTGGTGCCAACTACCCTGGTGTAAGATATAGGTAAATACTGGAAACTTACCTAATTAAGGGCTTCTAACCAGCACAGTTTACGGATGAGATACAAGATTGTAAGGTTCATTCCACGTACATATATTGAAGTCATTTTGGTTTCTCGTCGCAGCTGCTGATATAAATCTGTTTATCCTAATGCTGCCAGTTTTGTGATTTCCAAAGTTGGAACCTTTAGTTTTCTACACTTTTAACAGTAATGTCTGGAAAAGGCAGAGACTGATGAAGCCAAGCTCCGATATGAGCATAAAATGTATAGTGTAAAGCTCAATCACGGTGACCTGTATACCCAGATTGACTGTAATGTGACTGTTTAAAAGTACATGTAGTTATGGATAAAACCATGTAGCAGTACTAAGACAAAACTCCCTGTTTTGGCAACCATTTACATCCATTACTTTTCTAACCAGGCTAATGGCTGCCCTTACGAGACATTACGTTTAATGGTATAAAGCGTCATTAAATCCTTGATATTGGTTCATTTTATTTTGGTTTAAGAATAATTTGGTTTAATTTGGTAAATGTTTTACCCCTATATGTGTGATCAGTTTGTTTTTATTGAAGAGATGTTTAATATTTTGGTTGACTTCAACAAAGAATGTTGAAAGTGAGTTTCTGAACTGTCGCTAAGTTTATTTAGATCACTAGTGTTTTGATGACTACAACATTTTGCGGAAAATCATTTTGAAGCTGTGTACAGCGTGCTGTGTATTAAGCCTACATAAATTACAATCAACACTGTCTGTAGTAAGTAACACTGTGCTGCTATATGGTGATAGAATCATAGAATGTAATGTATGTAATCAGACTTTGAACTCTGGCCAACCACAATACTTAGAATCAGTTTTTATTCCTCAGATTTATCATTATTCAATTTAAAATGTTTGTCCTCTTTCAAATGGCTTATCCACCACTGGCTGCCTCTCTGTCTTATCTGATTTCCAGTCACTGTATGCTTCACAATTCACATCAGTTGTTGGTGTGTCGCTGGAATCTTGATTGTCCGACTCCCTAACGTTCTCCAGGGAAAGACCGTTCAAACACGTGGACAATTTGTAATTAGTTGTCACGAAAAATATGGCGGTGGTCATGCGTTGATAATTGCCTGTGTTAGTAAATTCATCAAAAAAACGTGAAAACAGGTTGAATAGCTTTGTCGGACGTGTACAATCTGTCGCCACCGTCTGACGCGAGGTTACGTTTATAGTCGAGATCTGAAGGTCAGTATCGACTTTTTTCAGAGCGATCGTTTGTCAAGGGAGTACTAGGCCTTTAAGCCGAAGCAGAGTCTAGAGGTGGCAACAGATAGGACACGTCCGACAGAGCAGTCCTTGTCCACTGAGTTGTATTGACAGACGGAGGACTAGGCCTAGGCATGGCTAGACGGCCATTTCTCTTAAGTGACCATAATTATGACCTCGACCGTGCTTGTTTTCAAATGAATTGTGCTGGAGAGATTCTTCACCACTGCAGCCCGATTGAAAGGTAGAGACAGACAAACACATACGGAGATAGAGAGAGACAGGCGGAGACACACACATAGAAAGACAGACAGGCAGAGAGAGAGAGAGAGAGAGAGAGACAAAGAGATAGAGAGAGACAAAGAGAGATAGAGAGAGCGGGCGGGCGTATATTTCCAGACAGACCGCTAGACAGACAGATAGAACGGAACTTCTAGAATCTGAATCTAATTATACGCGAGACAGCTTCTTCGGTCAAATCACAAAACCAGTTACGATGTACTGCAACGTTAGAGATTAACACAGTCAACAGAATTATATAAGCCGTGCATAGAAACTATTAGAAAGCCAATAGGTAATTTAGTAGTCAGTACTTTATTACGCCCGAAGGCAGAAACAAAACGTATACATGCACAAATCTGAATGAGTAATAGTTTCATTTACACCAAATGAGCTTGTTTTTACATACAACGGGTTTGCATTTTAAAGGTGTCCAACGAGTTCATCATTGGATCTGGTATTGGCCATAATAATAATATTTTCGTTTATTCAAACAATCCGGTTGACAAACCGCAACCGGTTACAGTGTACAGTTATGCAATTGAAACAATTCACAAGAACACAAATGACAGAAGACATAAATCTTAACTACTAACAGAACAGACAGCCTGCAATACACGGCGCTAATAGCAGCCTACAAAGCATGTCCGCCTACGGGGCTCGATCTCGGTACCTCTCGCTCTCTACGCTAGATGTTATCCAATGCGCTATCGGGCCCCTATGCCTAGGCCTCGATGCGGTATGCATCTGCGCAGTGGGCACAGCGACCAAGCGGCGGCTGGCTTGGCGTTGACGGGCCCGGCTTGCGACGGACGGCTCACATCGGGAGAGAGTGTCGGCCGGAGCGGTCATGTCTTGCATTTCGACGGTGAATAGCGCCGTGATCGGAATACGAAACTGAACACATAGATTTTCGATCTTCTTCTGCGTTGAAGAGTTTTCCAGGTGGACGTAAAGCCAAGACATGGAGGGAAGCGATTACGAGCCTTCTGGACTGGCACACTTCCTCCACTCTTTTCCTCATCTCGATCTCACTTTCCAAAGTGTGGACGCCACGTTCAACCCAGAATTGTACCGATACAAAGAGGTATGGATGATCTCGATATTATTATTAATAGCCTAATAATAATAATAATAATAATAATAATAATAATAATAATAATAATAATAATAATAATAATAATAATAATAATAATGATGATCATGATGATCATGATCATGATCATGATCATGATGATGATCATGATGATGATCATGATCATGATGATCATGATCATGATGATAATAATAATAACGATAAAGACAAAAAATAGATAGTAGTAGTAGTAGTAGTAGCAGCAGCAGCAGCAGTAGTAGTAGTAGTAGCTGCATGTAATAACCTAAAAAATATTTCTGCTGACGTCAACTTCCTACGTTGCCATAAGATGTCGTTAAACTGTGGATCTGACGTCAACGGCCATGTCTGTCGTTTAACAATGGAAACTACTAGGCCTAGGCCTACTAGGTTATTTCTCAACCAAGGAGGCTACATTGATATTGGTTAGATAGGCATAGCCTACTCTGTGCTCCATACGCCTACTTCTCTGTGTTAGAGAGCGTGCGGATCGCGGTTCGCTTCCCGATGTTGGCTTATTTCAGAGATTTAAATCTCGGGATAGCAGGGTCCGTAGGTCTACACGGACGGACCTTAAATGGCATGGCACCCATTCAAACTGGCAGCGGTTGGTGATGGATCTCACCCGATCAATTCATTGGAAAATTAAGAGGGTTGAGGCTATAAATTATACGGTCGCAATATAAAATCGAGTACATTTACGTTAATCAACTTTGTTACGACACAGCGTAGTGAGTAGTTAGGCTACTAAGTACCACTCATAACCTTTCGGGTGACGCCAGGCTGAATGAAATCTCGCTAAAAGAGGAGAACGACCTTATTGTAGGCCTATTGTATGTATTGTATTTGGCTTAACCTAATTTTCTTTGTTCTGACAAAGAGTTAACAAACAGAAGTTAGGCCTACTTAGACTACTTGGATGGATCCACAGTTTAACGGTAGCTTATGACAACATATGCCGACAATGCCGTAGCCGCCGACAAAGATTATTTTTTGGCATATTACAGCTCAGGATTTACTTACTTAGACTACTTGTGTGTGTGTATTTCCTTTCTAACGACTAGCTGTGTGGAAACAAAGACCATTAGCGTCGCCCTCCTCCTTTATCCAGGCTTGGGACTGGCACTGTCAGAAAGCGAACAGTGGCGGAGTTTCTTAGACTACTTGGATTGGATCCACAGTTTAACGGCAGCTTATGACAACATAGGCCGTTTCCGCCGACAAAGATTAGTTTTGGGCATAATACCGCTCTCTTTAGACTACTTATCCGTCGGGTTACTTTATCTGGAGTAACATTATATAAATTAAGGGTAGCCTAAAGTTGCCATCGTTTAACGTACCTGGCAATTAAGATGTGAATACGGTAGGCCTAATCTAGTTCGACACCTTTAAAACATTGTCAATCAACGCTATACATATTTATAAACCGCATTTTCTTAACTGACTGAAATTCATTTACCAATAGGTAATATTTAAAATTTTCTCACATCAGTTCTTGTTATTTTGACATAACAATTTCTGTTATTACCATATTATTGTTATTCAACTTTGGTTCCTCAATATAAGATATGATTTGGTGTGGTTACTGTATTACAATAGCTACTATGTTGCATAATATTCAGTAATGTGTTATAATAAGAGATCTGTGATTATAATTTTAATGTATTGAAACTATACTTTAAACAATTATTATAATACATGTATGCTATGTTATTGAATGAACTTTTATTACATGTATAGTATGTTAGATACATGAACAGTTTAAAAGAGTACTTAGTAAATTTTGTATATGGATCAATTGCTGCATAGTTACATAACATTGTTTAATTTGCATGGAATCTTTTGTCAGAATATAGAAATCATAGACAGAATAAGATGAACTACCTTATGTTACAAAAAATATTGAATATAGTGAAATTGTAAAGCTCTGTTTGACACATTTGATGGTGTCATACGGATGCTATAAGTTTCTTGTAATCATTGAATTGTATCTTTCCTGTATTGTCGTCAACGGCCTTTGATGTCATAGGACGACGTTAAACGTTGGATTAAATAAATAAATTCTTAACTGACTAGTTTCTCACATAACCAGAAGAGAAGCGACATGAAACTGATGACAACAGTTACTGTACTGTTATATAAAAGGATAAATCTTCTGCGGCGTAAAATTTCACCGCAAAATTACCATTTTCGAAGG
>JACEVL010000172.1:607500-685000 GCA_020284085.1 Aporrectodea caliginosa | reverse complement strand
TAGTTTACATTGCTTAGCGACACCTTGCGATTGCTAAGGGGTTGACGTCGATCTAGTTCTACTCAGCGGGGTATGTTGTCATCAGCGATTAATCGCAGTTGTTGGACATTATTATAGCAACGGCGGACATCGTTTTAAAGGTGTCTTACGAGATCATTTTATTTGCGTGTGTTTAATGAAATCTTGTGGTTGTTACTGTAATTGTAATTGTAATCAAACATTTATAAAACGCCACTGAGCGATTCAGAGACGCTCGCGACCCCAGTCGCTAACAAATAAAATGACTTCAGGCGTTTCCTGAAGTAGGGGAAGAGAAAGACTGAGGAACTGAAGTCGCGAATCTTGAGGAGGTCGTTTGCAACTAGGCGACCATCAAAAGCAAAGCTTCTAGATTGAGCAGTGACCCGGCGCATGTGGGGGATAACCAGAAGGCCTCTGGCGGCCGAGCGGAGAGTGGAGCGACCAGGGAGAGAAGAGACCGAGGCACGGAAGTTCCTAAGGTACGAAGGAGCCAACCCGACCAGACAGTTGCGCGTAAGAGCTAAAATCCTTTTGACGTTGTTGGCTACTGCCTGCAGTCTTACATCATAGATCGATATACATGGATCGATTACTCGAGTTCTCGATCGATCAGTAGACACAGACGCGACAGTTGACGAGACAGACAGCCAGACAGACAGACAGATAGGCAGACAGACAGACAGACAGACAGACAGTTGACGAGACAGACAGATAGACAGAATTATCCCAGTACACCGACTAAACTGGCACCGCACTAAATGACCTAACTAACAGTAACTGCACCTAATAACCTTGCATAGAAATAACTTCGGGACCTAAATTTAGCTACAATAACCCATCATAAAACACAAAAACACCATTATAACAAAACACAGGCCACAAAAAACCCATTATAACACTACACATAGAGCACAAACACATTATTGTAACACACCATAGAACACAGCAAAACAAAAAGACCCGAAATAACACAACAGTATACAATAGAACACAGCAGTACATAACAGAACACAGCAGTACATAACAGAACATAGCAGTACATAACAGACCATAGCAGTACATAACAGAACATAGCAGTACATAACAGAACATAGCAGTACATAACAGAACATAGCAGTACATAACAGAACATAGCAGTACATAACAGAACATAGCAGTACATAACAGAACACAGCAGTACATAACAGAACACAGCAGTACATAACGGTATGGCCTGCACCAGATCAGAAAACATTTAATTAGACCCAAGAATAGAAGTCATCGCAGTCGGCTGACCTGCGCTTGTGATGTCTGACCCCATTTCATCCACGGCTCCCCTTAGATCAGGGTGCTGCCTCCAGAGGGGAGGGAAGGGCCCCCAACAAAGGTTTCCAACCCGTCACGCCATCCGCATACCAATATATGCGGGCAACATCCATCTCGGGGGCGAATACCAGAATTGGATCACCAATGCCGGTGCAATTTCTCCAATATCCATTAGCGAGGCGCGGAGCATTATGGGTGGATTCGTCCATGTCCTTCCGGTCCGCGCGCTGATTTATGGGAACGATACGGCTCTGAGCTCGTCAGCACGATGTCCGGCGCTGGTCAATGATGTGAGACGGCTAACGACACGCACGGCCGAACGTCGGGGGTGGATGAAAGCCAGGCAATCGGCAAGGGGTGATTCCTATGCAGGGCGGACGTTATGCTAATCATTTCTGCCTTCCGCTTTGGGAAGGGGAAGTTAGGGAAAGGGGAGAGAGGGGAAACCCTGGGAGTGAGGGATGGACGGAAGGAGGCGGTGGAGGAGGAAAGGGAGAGTTCGTGGAAGAGTGGAAAAGAGGGATAGGGAGATGGAGAGAACGGGGAATGGAGAGAGGGGTTGCAGAGAGAAGGGAGTGGGAAATGGAGAGGGTGGGAGGGACAGACAGACAGACAGAGACACAGAGAGAGACACACAGATAGAGACAGACAGACAGACAGAGACAGACAGACAGACAGACAGACAGAGACACACAGACACAGACAGACAGACAGAGACACACACACAGACAGACAGACAGACAGAGACAGAGAGAGCAGAGAGAACAGCCAGAGCTGAGAGAAATTGAGAGAGAGAGAGAGAGAGAGAGAGAGAGAGAGAGAGAGAGAGAGAGAGAGAGAGAGAGAGAGAGAGAGAGAGAGAGAGAGAGAGAGAGAGAGAGAGAGAGAGAGAGAGAGAGAGAGAGAGAGAGAGAGAGAGAGAGGGGAGAGGAGAGGGAGAGAGAGAGGGAGAGGGAGAGGGAGAGAGGAGAGAGAGAGAGAGAGACAGGAGAGAGAGAGACAGAGACAGAGACAGAGACAGAGACAGAGACAGAGACAGAGACAGAGACAGAGACAGAGACAGAGACAGAGACTTCTAAGCTGACGCTCCTTGACGTAGCTTACGTGTCGCACATACAAATTGTGGACAACCTCATTGACCTGATTGGGGGGATATAGTTGAATGGTAAACACGCTGGCACGAAGAAGACGCGGGTTTGATACGCGCAAGCCCATGAGGTTGGCTCAGCCTTCCACTCCTTAGGGGGCGACTATGAAATGAGCAGTAGGTCAGAGGGGCGCCTTGCAGGCTGCCATACAGTTAAATTCGACTCCTGTTAAACTTTTTATTATCTGTTAGTACTGCGTAGTTGTCAGACTGGATTAATAAACGAATATTATTTATTTTAGTATTTTTTTATTTGTTCCTCGAGGTACTCAGGATTGCAAAATTAGGGGGACGCGTTGTTCTGGAATGGCTTTTCTTCACCGATGGAGATTGGTTGGTGAGGAAAGTGCTAGAAAAGCCACTGCGTTGAAGAGCTGAATAGTTATTATTATTATTTTTTTGCCTCGAGGTAGGCTATACAGGATCCCTCACGGACTTAGATATTACTATCTGATGTAATTTGTCTGGAGATTATTATTATTATTATTATTATTATTATTATTATTATTATTATTATTATTATTATTATTATTATTATTATTATTATTATTATTATTATTATTATTATTACTAGATGTTTGCCCGTCCTAAGACGGTTGAGTTTAGGGTGCGTGGGCGAGCCACTTAAAAAATATGACCGGCGGCCCGCAGACCCATACAGGGCAACAGACTATCGCGCAGGGCAAAGGTCATCACACGCGACGGCTAAAAGTTGATAGCAGCGCCACCTACCGACTTTCATTACATGCAAATTTGAATCGACGCGACGGTTTAAATTTAAATCTCGAACTCCCTTCCCCGCCTCTCTTCTGCTAACTGTGCTCTCTTTTAAACGCAGCGCCCCCTGACGACGGAGTTAATATAATGAGATACAAAGAAACCAATCTTGATACCTCTAGCGTTGACTACTCGCTAAATGCGACCTCAACCAGTGAGTTCTCGCTGGCTGCGCCAGTCTCGAGCGACCCCTAGCGGTTTCGTTTTGACTCCAGCAACCTCTAACAGTGAGTACTCGCTGGCTGCGCCAGGCTCGAGCGACCCCTAGCGGTTTCATTTTGACTCCAGCGACCTCTAACAGCGAGTACTCGCTGGCTGCGCCAGTCTCGAGTGACCCCACGCAGTATTCGAACGTGCTTGCTTCTCCACTGTCTTCCTCCCTCTCTTCCTCCCTTCCTCCCTCTCTCCTCGTACTTTCCTGCCGTCCATCCCTGCCGTTCATACCTCCTTCCCTCCCTCCTATGTCCGTCCGTCCCTCCCGTAGTCCGTTTGGGCGATCGTGTGTGGCTGACCCGTCGCTTCCCCTCCCCATCCCATAGACGTCTTAAGCTATTATACAGAAGTCCATGCCCATCCCCTTATAGTAATGCAGAAGGACCCATACGTCATGATCTGGCGTTGCTATGACAACGTATGAAATGACGTAAGCCATATTGTCTCAGACAGCGTAACACGTCCCACGCGACGACGCACGCACGCGTCAGCCAGGCACAGAGATTTCTGTGCGTTTATATTATTAATTATTGTTATTATTATTATTATTATTATTATTATTATTATTATTATTATTATTATTATTATTATTATTATTATTATTATTATTATTATTATTATTATTATTGTTATTGTTATTGTTGTTGTTATTGTCGTTGTCGTTGTCGTTATCGTTATCGTTATCATTATCATTATCATTATCATTAGTAGTAATAGTAGTAGTAGTAGTAGTAGTAGCAGTAGTAGTAGTAGTAATAGTAGTAGTAGTAGTAGTAGCAGTAGTAGTAATAGTAGTAGCAGTAGTAGTAGTAGTAGTAGTAGTAGTAGTAGTAGTAGTAGTAGTAGTAGTAGTAGTAGTAGTAGTAGTAGTAGTAGTAGTAGTAGTAGTAGTAGTAGTAGTAGTAGTAGTAGTAGTTATTATTAGTGTTATTTTTTATTTTTTATATTTTTTATATTATTACTATAATCGGACATGAGGATCGTTATCGCAATAATATGCTGTTATGCTGTGTAATAGTGAGCTCGTAAGACACCTTTAAAACGATGAACAATGTCTCTTTATATACTATGTCAGATGTGCCAAAACGGTAGTTAGAGCTGCGTTGAGATTCAAAGTGGTTGGATGGATTGGACAAAGTTTGTTAATGGACTACTCTGAGCCTCAGGGGCAACAAAGCTCTCACAGGTTGTCTGAGACTCTGAGCTGACGTCGCCGCAACAAGGCAGCAATTATTACTGACGCAGCGCTCGTGAATAAGCTGGTGCCCTGCGCTTAGACCTAGAGTAGCGCTGTAGAAGTTCAGAATTTACGCTTACGATTATTGCAGGTGATTGGCGTGGAGAAGAACCTGAATGAGACGGTGTTGATAGGAATCGATGAGTTGCAGAAACTGATCGAAAGGAACAACAGCAAGTATTCGGCGATCAATCGCCATCTCACACTGGCGACGAGGGCGGCTGAGAGGGTCATCACCTACGTCTTGGACATGAGTGCAAAGGTCAACAGGGTCGACTTCGACTACCTCGACGGCCTAGCACGAGCATACGGATTCCACAGGCACGATTATCTAATCTACATGCAATCTAATGTAATGTAATGTAATGTAATCTGATCAAATCTGATTAATTTGATATAATCTAATCTGATCTGATCCATGGATTTATATAGAGCCGAACAAGGCCATCATCATCATCATCATCGTCATCGTCATCGTCATCGTCATCGTCATCGTCATCGTCATCGTCATCGTCATCGTCATCGTCATCGTCATCGTCATCGTCATCGTCATCGTCATCGTCATCGTCGTCGTCGTCATCGTCATCGTAATCATTATCATCATCATCATCATCGTCGTCGTCGTCGTCGTCGCGGCCGTTGTCTCCATCATCATCGTAGTTATCATCATCAACAGCATCATCAGCTGAGTGGAAGACTATCAGTCAACATAAATTCTCAGCCAGCCTTGCCGTGAACGTTTGCTGGGACTCATAATGGTCCCTATGTAGGTCCTATATTGGAAAATGTATGATCCCTATGAGGCTATCCTGCCAGCGCTTAAAGCATAGGGTTCTTTCTGGATGAGATTGGGTTGACGTGGTTTGGTTTTGGTTTTACAGGTGGTTGGTGATGGTTCTGCTTCTCAGTTGGCTCATGGTTCTTTTCGTTATTCTACTCTTCGCCATCGGAAAAGCCTCGAAACTCATCATGCTCATGTACGCTAACCCACTTCCATCTATTACACGATATTCTTGCTATCGTTATCGTTGCTCGTGGTGTTGTAATTATCGTCGATGATGATGATGATGATGATGATGATAATGATGATGACGATGATGATGATGGCGGTGGTGATGATGATGATGATGATGATGATGATGATGATGATGATGATGACGACGATGCTGATGATGATGATGATGATGATGATGATGATGATGGTGATGATGATGGTGGTGATGATGATGATGATGATGACTGCAATAATAATAATATTGGATTGCAAGAGTTTAACGATATCTTAAGGTAGTGTTCCCTAACCTGGGTTCCGCGGCACCCAAGGATGCCGTGAACCTGATCTAGGAGTGGATTATATTTGTGGAGCTGTTTCTGTGAGAAATGTCAAAAACTACTGATTATCACTACTGACTTATTAAGCCCACAGTTATTTTTTAAAACTTAAAGCAGTGTATGTCTAGTGGTAACACTGCGTTTGAATGCAAGGAACGCCTTATGGCATCAGAAACTTTGCTTGTCTTTAATATAAAGAACTGAAGCCAGGCGTTTTTGACTGAAATCATTGAATGACTTTAATTAAGGGTGCCTCGCTTTAAATTAGATTGGCACTGTCTTGTGGCATCAAAGGCCGTTGACACGAATAACTATTGCAGTTCTCACTGCAGACTAGATCAGGACTGTAGTCTATTAGCGACGAAACACGGTTGACTGGTATATGTAGCGTTATTAGATTCCGTGTTAAAGGTGTCTAACGAGGTCACTTCATTATTTTTGGTTTGACGACGTCCTCGTTTACGTCAATTCTTACTCTTCTCATAGCTGAGTATCTACTGGTGATCGGTTGGTTAGATGGTGTTTTACGACACTGGTACCAAAGATGTTAGAGCCGTAGGCTAAGATATGACACTCCATGCATCTGAATGTACACCTCACCTACCTTGGGATGTGTGGCGCCACCAACCGAATGGCTGACCACTCACGTTATCAACACTGACAACATGTCTTCGAAGCGAGGAGGGAATGTTGTGCTGCAATTAGTTGTAGCATAAGGACGTACAATTCTCAAAATATTTCACTATTTAGATTTCCGAAAGATGCCGCAAGGTATGTATAAAGTAACCTTTAAATTGTTTTAATAAATGTTTGACGACTGCTGTCGGTGATATAGGCTACTTGACACACTTCTCAGGACTCGGTCCGCACACTTCTCGGTCTGCTCGAATAAAATTATTATTGGTAAACCATTTTTCGGAAGCTATAAAAATACTAACAAAACTCCAGGGTGAAACTTTGCGTTGCTAGAGTGATGTTTGTACAGTGATCAAATGCTTAATTCTGATGCAAGCTTAAAATGTAACTTTATGTTCCAATTTTGGACACAGCATCGTTGTTTGGCAGTGGATTGTTATGCCTAATTATTATCAGGACCGGATTTGGGCATGGTCAACATGGGCGCCAGCTCAGAGGCCACCACCACTTAGGGGCCCCACAGTTGCAATTATATTTTTTGTGTCCCTTCACTGCATGTGTCATCTGACTAGCAAAGAGATTCTAAGATTGACTAGTAACTTCTCAGTGGTAGGCTTCTGATTCTGATTGACCAATTTTGACCATTGTACTAAATAATCATAATTTTGAGGTGTGGGTTGTCTGTGTTGGAGACTGTAAAGGCACCATATTGGGCACCCACGTGCCACACCACGCTAAATTCAGTCAGAGCTGCTAATGTGGCACGGTGGCTGACTGGTTAGAGCGGTTAACCTGTAACGTGGAGAATACGGGTTCGATCCTCATCCAGGCGGTTACTGTGTATAGGCCATCATACGGACCGTGAGCAAGTCCTTCGCGCACAATTGCTCTGCTTCATCGTCTGCTAACCTGGCTATACATAAATAAATTTGCTTATAACATGCACTGCAAAATTCTATGATACGAATTGCTTAGTTATATGCTGTTATTGTTTTATTATGTGAGAACAGGTGTAAGAAGTGGAGAGTTAACAAACGGCGTTCAGATCTGGACTGTACAAGCGTTGAAGTGGACACACAACTTTTATCTTCATGTGACCTGGATTTCAACAGATTTGACAATGACGATATATCCAGAAGCACGTTGGAAAAAAATTCTCTATGCAGTCCTGGTTTAATCGAGATGTTAACAAGAACTTATATTTCTTCTCTGCACATAAATTTGGGGATCATAAATATTATAATTATGTTAATATGTAAATATGTTTTTGAATTATATAAACTGTGAATGAACCTTTGGTCATGGAAATGGACTTCTGAGTCGTAATTGTTTCTTTACTAATGATTAAGGTAATAAATATTATGTGAAACTGTGTAATACTGGTCAGCTGCATGCATGTAGTTCAATGTTAATATGTAAATATGTATATTTGAATTATGTAATACAATACAATAGAAATTTATAACGCGCTTTAACAAGACAAGTCTGCACGAGAGCGCGTTGCGCTGTGTTCTTAGCCATAGTGTATATGAACTGAATGATCTTTATTTGCAATGAAAATATATTATTTTTATTTTCCTCTAGTAATTCTAGCCAATCAGTTACACTACGGGTTCATTTGAAGCATTCATACTGCACCCCTCAAAGCTATCTAATCAGAGGTGCATCTAGTCCAGCCTCAGCAAAAGAACAATTTTCAAGTGCTTGTGAAGGGTCCTGCAAAGTCCGTGATTGAACAAATTATATATTAATGTATTTTAGTTTAGTTCGTGCCTTCTCTGTGGCTGGTCCCTTGACCTGGAATGGGCCCCTCTGACACTCCGCTTCCTTTCTATAATCCATTCTCAGGCATTCCTCTCTCAACTTTAATTGGTCCTATTCGGCCGTGCTGGGGTTGGGAGCGCCTCTGAGTAGTTCCCTTGAAGAGGCGCTATACAAATTCAAGTAATGAATGAATGGATTGCAAAGATGCGCAGATCTATTGGTAGGCTATGCCTTTCGAGATGGATGGTGCAGCAACCACTAAGGGCACGACGTAGCGTTTGCATTGTCGAAGTGCCCGTAAATGCAGCACGCATTATAAGCATAAAACTTATAATAAAACACATTACTATATAATTTGTATTCATTATTACTATAATATTTAATATACTGTTTAAATGTGTTAGTTTAAGGCTGCTACTGTAACAGTTATCCAGTATTTGATGTGCCGCGTCTATCGTTGCTAAGAAGTTGGTCAGCCAGTCACTAGAGGCGCCACGGGTTTGTGTACTTTGACCACCACCCAAACCGAATACACAGGGAAGATAGGAAGTGTCATATCTTAGCCTACGGCTCTAACATCTTTGCTGGTACTACCAGAGTTCGAGCAGTTAGGAATTTTCTACTGGTGATTAAACGCAGTTGACGAATCGGTCAACATCATTTTTTGAGTGTGTAATGTGAGCACTGTGTTACTTGTTTCTGGCGACTCCTGGTGACTGCCAGACCATTGACTTCGACCTCATCTCAATGCTATGCCTGTAACAGTTCTTCTAATGGCGATTTTATTTTTCAAGAGTAGACTGTAGCGAGGATCTTATGGGTTATGGCATCAAATATCTTTGGCGTTGATAGGATTGTATCTGCAGTTGGGTTAGATAAACAAGATGTCCAGTTCTTTCTGTTTCTGATAGTATTCAAGGCCCCTCTCATGTCCATGCCTACTTCTTTGTTCTTCATAGCCAACTCATTTCCACTTTTGGAGACTGCTTCCAAACTACTTAAGCGCCAACAAATGGCCGATTTATATAGCGTTGGTTATTTGCATTTTTAAAGGTGGTTAATAAATTCGCTTCGGTATTTATTGTTAGCGACACCTTACGGATGCTAGAGTTATTAACGTCTACGCACCTCACTCTCTCCTGACAGCAATTTTAGTTCCAAAAGTGTAGCGAAAATCGCTTGTAGGACAATAACCCCCGGACAATAACCCCCGTGCAAAACACCCCCGGACAATAACCCAATATACTGATATATGCTGATATATTAAGTATATAAATATACAAATAATGTATATTAATCATACAGTTTATATATTAATTTATTAGACATTATATTAGAGAACCATGCAACGTCACAGTATGAAATTAAATGTGTAAAAGAAAATGTTGTTTATTGTTAATTAGTTTATTGAACTTAAAAAGAAAGGTTGTGAGCGATTCCACGTAGATAGTCAAGAACATTGCGCTCATTGTAGTTGCTAATGACGGCCAGAATCCGTGCATTGGAGTCAGCATACTACTTCCTTGGAGGTTGTGATGGGTGACCAGCTAGAAATTGGCTGCAGTGAACTTGTTGTAATGCTTGTTTTATTTTCTGCTTTACGTATACATAACCTTCAAAACTAAGTTTATCTTTTCCTTGATCAGATTTAATAAATTCCATGATCTATAGAAATAGATTTCCATTTCTATTATATAGTAGTTGACCTTTTTCATGTTCTACGGTTGTAGGCCTAATTCTTTCATGTCTACTATGTTTAATAATTGTTTAATAATTAGTCATTCTTTCTTGTCTACTCTTTACTGTATGTACTCTATCGTTATGGGGTTTAATAATAATAATAATAATAATAATAATAATAATAATAATAATAATAATAATAATAATAATAATAATAATAATAATAATAATAATAATAATAATAATAATAATAATAATAATATCTTTTCTTTAATTAAGCGCCTGACAAACGCACTGCGCTGTACATTTACATGTTATGCAATTGAAACAATCTTAACTACTAATAGAACAGACAGCCTGCAATACAACGGCGCTAATAGCAGCCTACAAAGCATATCCGCCATACGGGGCTCGAACTCGGTACCTCTCGCTCTCTACGCCAGTTGTTATCCAATGCGCTATCGGGCCCCCGATATTAAATCTGTCTGGGGGTTTTTGCACGGAGGTAATTGTCCGGGGGCTATTCTCCTGTTACCGCGAAAATCTTATGGCATTAAAGCCCCCAATAGGAAAATTGTCGATAAGAAAATAATATGTTCAGTTTACCTTGAACATAGATTGAACTGATGCCAATAAGTAACGTAAAAACTACATAATGCAGCGAATCTGTTAGACACCTTTAAAACGATGTCCTTGATATCATTAGGTGACGCTAAAGACCAAATAATTATATTCTATTTTCATCAGAGAATCATGGCATAAAAACGGTAAGATCGTCGGCCTTTGTTGTCACAAGATATCATTAAATAATTATGCATCCATCCATTTGCTACTTGGCTTTCATTAGACACCTTTAAAACGACCACCGATCTTTATTTAACAACGCTCTTTGTGAACAAGTGTTTTGCATATGTAATGAGCCACCGATCTGTTATTTAACATTTATGTCTAAGTGCTAAATTGGTGCGTTGGGCTTTGGCACTGCAAACGTTTGATGTAGAAGTTAATTATAAGAAAGGACGATTAAATGTTGTAGCAGATTGTTTATCTAGATTATAAGATTGTTTATTTTACTGATATACATTTATTGTAATTTAGTACTTTATAATTTAGATGATTTTGCAAATTTTTAAATTTAATTTGCTATAATGTGAACAAGTGTTTTGCATATGTAATGAGCACATGTGTTCTTTATTGATATATATATAATGTGTATCGATTGTTAAGCGTTTTAGTCTTAGGCCTTAGTTGCGCTGTCGGCTCGTGGGCGCTTGGCCTAAAGTAGCCTAAACATTGGCTGACGGTAGATTTGTTTTACACGTGCAGTTAGCGCGCCAAACTTAGAAACTGCTGATGACAGTAAATTTGAACAATACAGTGTAGTACAGTTGTTGTAAGGCAAGAGTTGAGTTTGTGTTATTAAACTGTGTTTGAAGAAAGAAAGAAACATTCAAAGAACTGTGTCAATTTAATTCTTAAACAGTTAGAAGACGTTGAGCAATTTATATGTAGAGATAAGGAAAGTTCTTGAGGTAGGTCACAACTAAGAAAGAAAAGAGTTGGTGACACTCTTATTTATGTTTAATAATGTTTTTCAATTTGCAGCTTTGGTATTCTGAGCCTCGTTAGTCTGATTCTCTGCTGGCTGTCCGCTGGTTTCCATCTCGGCGTCAGCGTGGTAAGCAGGCCTTGTGTAGTGGCGCTATATAATATATATAAATTTATATACACACATGATAATATTATGATAGATAAGTGTACAGACAGACAGACGGACGGACAGACAGGCAAACAGACAGAAATACAGAAATACAGACAGAGACAGACACAGACAGATATAGTCATGATTGATTAATCGATTTTGATTGACAGTCAGACAGACAAAGAGGGACAGACGGACAGACAGACAGACAGTCAGACAGGCAGGCAGACAGACACAGACAGACAGACAGACAGACAGACACAGACAGACAGACACAGACAGACAGACACAGACAGACAGACAGATGTTGTCATGATTGATTAATTGAATTTGATTGATTGACATGATCGATCGATCTATCTATCTATCGATTGATTGATTGATTGAAAGGGTCTGGGTGACTTCTGCACAGCTCCGAATGACTTCTTCCTACAGTTAGGCAACGAACAAATCGACAAAGGTGAAGATCTACTTACTCATCTTTATAAGTTTATCAGTCTGGCTTAGGGCTGGCAAGTTGTTAAATCCGCCCCGAATGAGTGAGTGAGTGAATGAATGCACGAATAAACGAACGACTGAATGAATGAATGAATGATAATCATTACTAACCGGTGTTTAGTTAATCTGTTGCTTTTTCGTTCTTTTATAAACCTCTCAGATGCAGTACACTGCTGTTATATTAAGGAGAGTCGCTTCTCAGAGTGGACTATTTTGATTTACTCTATTTTCAATCCATCAATCAATCAATTTTCCTTTATCCAGAACACCAGGCTGATAGAACGCAGCTTGTGACATTAACTATAGCTAAGCCCAGTAGTGTAGTCCTAAAAAATGAAGTGGGGGAACGCCTGCATATTGAAGTAAGCAAAAAGTGCAATCTTGCAAGAATTTTGCATAGTGTGAGAAAAAAGTGGGGGAACGGCGTTCCCCCACGTTCCCCCCCCACTACACCACTGGCTAAGCCCCATCCAAGAGGAACAGTTTAAACTGTATTCTCTACATTAAACAATTAGTAAGCTAACGTGAACACTGTCATGTAAAAAAATATTCCAGCTCATGGCTAAAAGTAGTGGTGACCGAATTCCACCGTCACAATGCGAAGTTACGCCTATGAACTTACTTGTGTTTCTGTTAATAAATAATAGGTCTATAATTTTTATGATAAGCGGTAAGAAAGCGTGCTACATGATATACCGATAAATGGTTGCTTTTTGTTGCAGATATTATAAACTATTACATTAACTGCGATCCGAAGGCTGTCGACAATCCGTTTAAGATGGTAAGCTTTTCGGAATTTCTTCGAAGGTGGTAAGTTTATGAACATTTTCTTGAATATGGTAAATCGATGGAGGAAACAATTATTCGTGATTACAAAGATCATTAGCGTCGCCCTCTCCTTCATCCAGGCTTGGGACTGGCACTGCCTGGCACTATGGCACGGACGTGCAGTAGTGGAGTTCTACAATAATTCGTGGTTTGGATGATAGTTTATGTCGTAGAAATTCCCAATTTAAAAACCGGTCTCTAAACAAAAACTAGGTCATAGTTTTTAAATCGTACAACATTAAGTCATATTTAGCTGTGCTGGCATGTCTTCATAAAGTTTAGTTGCTCCTGTTTTAATTTATTTTGCATATTTATGTAGCCATTCTATGCCATGCAAAAATGCGCCCTGACAGCCGCAAGATGTCGTTAAACACAAAATGATACAAAATTTAATGACACCGTTATACACCTTTAACACGTTGTCGAGCAACGATATATATTTGTCAAGGGCGATTGGAACAGCAGTTGAAACAAGCAGCTTCCAGGGAGTAAGGACTAAGGGTAAGGGTCGACGTCGACTGCCTTGACAGCCAGAAGATATCGTTTAACACAAAAATAATATAAGCATTTCTGTTCAATTTGCAGTGGTTCTAAATCAGAAGCCTTCTAAACCACTTAAAGCCTCCTCCTTATTTGCTTTAACAGATTTTCGCCCCTCTGCCTATCGATTTTGTCTTGACTAAGCGCCTGTGAATAAGCTGGTTCCCGCGACTTGGCCTACGTGGGCGTTGAAGAAATCTGTGGATTACGATTACATACATTCTTAAAGTACTAGTTTCTGGTATGTAACGACATCTTATGGCTTGCAGAGCCGTCGAGGTCGCCCCACTTTACCCAGACTTGGGACTGGCATTAGTACTACAGTACGGGCAGTGGCAGAATTTTTATGCTTAAACCGCGCACCATATTAATTTTGTTTTTCTTAACAGATCGTTAAAACGGTGTCTAATTGGCAAACGATGTCGTAAGGGTGAAATATAAAAAAGGGTGTCTAATTAGAAACAAGCAATGTGATGTGTTATGCAATGTTTTTCCTCGCACCTAACATTGCCATAAAATGCGTTTTTCATACTGCAATGTAACGTAATCTAGTGTAAGAGTACTGTAATGCTGATCCGACGATTGTGTTGTAGGCTTTTCCGAACACCTATGACAGCATCAAAGTCGCCAACAGTTCCTTTACGGATGCACTTACTAGCGTAAAGCAATCTAACCACCCAACAGACTCATGGGCTGTAAGTTTTCTCTACATCTGTCTGTTTGTCTGCCTCTGTGTCTGTCTCTCTGTCTCTCTGTCTCCTAAATGCATACATGAATAAATGATAATAGCAGGTGACAACGACAGTGATGATTTTTATAATAATGATTACTGTTATTGGCTCTCGTACAACTTCTCATTGACAGCGGAGTCAAAGTCTCAGCCTGTGACCAGGTTTCTCATTCAGCTTGTTAAGTCTGTCATTGCTTCAATTGTTATTATATATGTGAATGAGTAGGCAATTATTATTATTATTATTATTATTATTATTATTATTATTATTATTATTATTATTATTATTATTATTATTTTTATTATTATTATTATTATTATTTATTATTATTATCATCATCATCATCATCATCATCATCATCATCATCATCATCATCATCATCATCATCATCATCATCATCATCATCATCATCATCATCATCATCATCATCATCATCATCATCATCATCATCATCATCATCATCATCATCATCATCATCATCATCATCATCACCATCATCATCATCATCATCATCATCATCATCACTATTAGGCCTATTTTTACTATTGAACGAAGGGTCATACGGAAGATTATATTAGGTGTTCCTTTTGACTTAACAGGCGATCACTATTATTAGGCCTATTATTCCAAAGTTTAACGACGTTCGCGACAATTTGAAAATATACCGGACCTACTACATAGTGAAAACAAGAAACTTATACTAATATTCAATTTTAACGACATAAAGTAGTACAGCTGACACTGTCTATGATACGCGTATTGTGATAAAATGGTTTGGTGTAAATTAGACAACATTCCGAAATAAATAACCCACACTAGGATTATTAAAAGCAAAATGTCTTAACCCTTTAATGACCATATGGTAGTAAATAACATGTAAGAGCACTACCATCGGTCGTTATAGGGTTAACAAACATTCCACAGGCATAATATCAGTTTACAAGAGTCACAAGATTCCTCATCTCAATCTAGTTATTCCAATACTAAAACAGTGTCACCCAAAAATGCCCAATGTATAAAATTCTAATTCTAATTATAGGCCTAAGTATTACAATGACACTAGATTCTTATAATATTTTTTGTAAATTTAAAGCTCTTAGGCCTATTTAGTAATCTTCATTTTTAAAGACATCTTGTGACAACGCCAATCGTTTTCATCAGGTCATAATTAACTTTTAACCATTTTACAAACAGTATGTACGTTAAATGAAACAGGTGTTTACAAAGTTACTCTTTTAAACTGTTCAGGTATCTAACACATTGAACATACATTGAATGAATTAACAAACCATGCATGAGCATTGTTTGAAGTTCGGTTTTTATATATTCGGATGACAACTGTAGTTCCCTTATAATTATTGCAAGCCATTAGAACAGTAACACACGATTGGCGTTGAATTTTTATATAGGCCGGATAGCTACGTTTTGAAGGTGTCTAATTTTTGTATTTGATGATAATATTACTCATTTGCAAAATACAGCTTAGCATCTCCTAGCAAGGATTTTCTTCCTCAGGAATACACGCAGGCCCTACCGAGGGTCAGTAGCAGCAGCATCGGCAGCATTAGTAGTAGTAGTAGTAGTAGTAGTAGTAGTAGTAGTAGTAGTAGCAGTAGCAGTAGCAGTAGCAGTAGCAGTAGCAGTAGTAGTAGCAATATTAGTAGCAATATTAGTAGTAGCAGTAGTACAAGTAGTAGTAGCAATAACAATAAAAATTACAGTAAAAAGGATAATGTTTACAATAAAAGGCCAAGATCAATCAATGGCGACATTTTTCGACATTTTAACGATACAATAACAAGGGTGCAAGTGGGGCTTAATCATGTTAATGGTTTTTAGTCTTCAACAACATCTTGTGGTTGCTGACGTGGTGGTGGTTTTTCTGTTTAACGACTAGCTGTGTGGTAACAAAGACCATTAGCGTCGCCCTCCTCCTTTATCCAGGCTTTGGACTGGCACTGTCAGAAAGCAAACAGTGGCGGAGTTATAACTTTTCCATTATAATAGGCCACAAAGTATGTAGTTTGGTTGGTTTGTTAGGTGCTGTTTAACGACACTGTCTCAAACCAAAGCTACACCCTCCTCCTTTGTCGAGGATTTTGACTGGCTGTATTAATCTACAGGCAGTGGATGAGTTAATATCGATGCTGACCGATGTTCTAGTAGTACTGGCAGTGTTTGCCATTATTACGACTGGCAGGGCCATGTGACGTCTGCTTTACCTTAATATTTCCTCGAAGCAAATGACAACTAGCATTATTTATTTATACCAACGTTTAACGTCGTCTTATGACATCAAAGGCCGTTGACGACAATACAGGAAAGATACAATTCAATGATTACAAGAAACTTATAGCATCCGAATGACACCATCAAATGTGTCAAACAGAGCTTTACAATTTCACTATATTCAATATTTTTTTAACATAAGGTAGTTCATCTTATTCTGTCTATGATTTCTATATTCTGACAAAAGATTCCATGCAAATTAAACAATGTTATGTAACTATGCAGCAATTGATCCATATAAAAATTTACTAAGTACTCTTTTAAACTGTTGTTTGTTTGTTTTAAATCTTGTACTGCAATGTTTTTATTTTTTTATTTTATTTAGTTGTTTGGCTATGATTTAGCCCTAACATTGTTATTTAAGTTGAGTTTTCTATAGGTATATGATCATAAAAATCGTCTTGCCATCAGTAAATGTAATGTGGAAAAGGGGCAGCCCTGCAATAGCGGATTATTTTATCCTTTAGGGCTGTCCTGTTGACAGCATCAGCAGATTAACTCTTTTTTTAAAATGACTGATTGTTAATTAATTGTGCTGTTGTTGATTCAATAAACGGCTGATTGATTGATTGACTGTTCATGTATCTAACATACTATACATGTAATACAAGTTCATTCAATAACATAGCATACATGTATTATAATTGTTTAAAGTATAGTTTCAATAGATTAAAATTATAATCACAGATCTCTTATTATAACACATTACTGAGTATTATGCAACATAGTAGCTATTGTAATACAGTAACCAAACCAAATCATATCTTATATTGAAGCACCAAAGTTGAATAACAATAATATGGTAATAACAGAAATTCATTTACCAATAGGTAATATTTAAAATTTTCTCACATCAGTTCTTGTTATTTTGACAGAACACATTGAACTAGCGTTAAATGGCAACTAGCGTTAGGATCCACAGTTTAACGGTAGCTTATGACAACATAGCCCGTTTCCGCCAACAAAGATTATTTTCCGGCATAGCAACTAGCGTTAAATGGCAGTGGACGATTATATAACCATGTTTGACAGCGTTTTAAAGGTGCCCAACGTCAGGATCGATGACGTCGACCTTACTTATAACTCCGTCGACGGATACAATATAAACAGTTGTTCAGCCTCAGTTGACGAATATATAGCATTGTTTAGTAGTGTTTTAATGGTGTCGAACCAGGTCATTTTATTATTTTGAGTTTAACGACATTGTATTGTATTGTATTTGAACACTTGTTATAGCGCCCCTACCAGATTTCCCATTCAGAGGCGCTCCCGACTACTGCGCGAACGCTGAATCGGAGTTTCACGCCGAAGCGCATGAGCAATTGCGAGTGAAGGACTTGCCCAGGGTCCCTACGCGGCGACTTTGAGGTGGATTCGAACCCGCAACCCTCCAGCTGCAAGGCACCGAACATACCCCTAAACCACCGCGCCCCAGTTGTATTGTGATGTGTTGTATTGTGTGTTGTATTGTACTCCACGTTTATAATGCGACCGAGCCACCCGCAGTAAAGATCCGAGAAATTAATCTCTGATAAACCGACCCGACCGGGAAGCGAACCCGGGGCGCCGGCGTGACGAGCGGGCTACCAACCCACTCGGCCACTCAGGATCCTTATCTTGTGGGTGCCCGGACATTCGTTTAACGATTAATGCGTAACCCACACGAGATTGGATGGATTTGCAAGAATTTAACGATATCTCATGTAATCTAATGTGATTTATAATGTAATGCAAAATCTTCGAAAATTTCTCAGCGCCCACAAAAGCCACGTCAGGGAGACCAGCTTAAACACCGGTGCTATATCAAATCAAGTCCGCAATAGCCAAACCCCTCTGTTCGTTTCGGTGCCAGGTCAAAATCCGGGGAGGTCGAGCCGAGAAGACAGCATGGTGCTACGGTGGCAATCGGTGATGATGGTGGTCGTGTGGTGGCGTAGGAGTTGAATCAGGATAGGATAGCTTAAACTCCTTAAAGAGTTCGGTTTTCAGTCGTGAGTGGAAAGCAGAAGAGGAGAGTGCAAGCGGAGGAGAGGTTGAGTTAAGAGGCGAGATAGGAGGACGTTTCTAAGAGCTGGTGCAGCGTAGACTACATGTAAGGAGCGGTTCATGGCATCAAAGGCCATCATAGCAAGAGATCCAACGCTGTTGAAGGACAATTCACGAATATAATTATAGGATGGATGCCTACATAGTTGGTTAGATGCTGTTTAACGACGCTAAGTCATAGCGAAGATAATTAACTTCACCCTCCTCCTTTGTCGAGGTTTGGGACTGGCTCTTTGAGAGTAGAGGCAGTGGATGAGTTAATATTGATGCTGATATCAGTGATGCTCTAGCAGTAGTTTGCAGCGTTTAGCATATAGTGGCTGTTAAGACATTTGACGTGTAGGCTACTTCTCCTTATGTAACTGAGTGCTAACTAGCGTTCGACCGCAGTTGACGAATATATTGTGTTGTTCGAGAGCCTTTAAAAGGTGTTTAACGAAGTCATTTTTTGCTACTGCTCGTACTCTGTCAGGACCGATCCCAAGCCTGGATGAAGGAGGGGCGACGCTAATCATCTTAGTTATCACACATTGTCGTCAAACTGAAACTACTACCACTCATTTTATTGCTCTGTGTTTAACGACATCTTGTGGCTGTCAGGGCCGTCACGTTGACCGTACCTTAGGCTAACTCAGAAATGGATGGTTGTGACAAGCGTTCTTATTATTCAAATAGTTTAACGACATCTTATGGCTGACTTGGCTGTTGACGTCTTTAAAAACAGTTATTGTATAATTATCAGTTCGGTTTCTTGATTTTGGATCGTTCGTTCCAGGAAGTTATTTATAAAACATGTCTGTGAATAAGCTAATAATAATAATAATAATAATAATAATAATCTTTTCTTTATTAAAGCGCCTGACAAACGCACTGCGCTGTACATTTACATGTTATGCAATTGAAACAATCTTAACTAGTTAACTACTAACAGAACAGACAGCTTGTAATACAACGGCGCTAATAGCAGCCTACAAAGCAAATCCTCCCTAACGGGGCTCGAACTCGGTACCTCTCGCACTCTTCGCCAGATGTTATCCAACGCGCCACCGGACCCCCCCAGTTACAGCAGCATAGATTATAAGGAGCGGTTGCAGCATTTCAGAGAGGAGGAGACTGGAGGCCGAGATAGAGAAAGATATGATAATGGGTGTTATCTGCCTTCGTGATTAGAATCCGAGTCGCAGATACATTGATGGTTGTGAACAGCTAAACTGGTGATGGATATATCCAGAATTTATATCCAGAATTTAACGTGGCGCATTGGATAACATCTGGCACAGAGACCGAGAGGTACCGAGTTCGAGCCCCCGTTGGGCGGATATGTTTTGTAGGCTGCTATTAGCGCCGTATATTGCAGGCTGTCTGTTCTGTTAGTAGTTAAGATTTAAGGGTGTCTAAGCTGGTGCCCTGCGTTTGGCTTTCGAGTGGCGCTTTAGAAGTTTGGAGATTACGATTACTTTATAATTTGACCAGTTACAGTTCTTTTTAGTGGCCATTAAGGCTACTTTCGGTGGTAATTATGACTCTTCTGTAACCATGAAGACGACTAACGTTCAACCGCAGTTCACGAATATATAGCTTTGTGTGACGGCGTTTTAAGGGTGTCTAAATGAGGACGTCATATTGTATCGTGTTTAACGCCATCTTGTGGCTGCCAGGGTTGTTGAAGTCGAAGTAGATACAAGCGCTACCTAAACACTTTTGAAACTTGAGCCTAAGTATAATCGTAATCTCTAAATTTCTAAAGAGCTACTTAAAAGCTTAGCGTAGGGCACCAGCTTATTCACGAACGCTGCCGCCGCGTCATATCGGAGAATTACCGATTGGAGGTCCAGGGCTGAAATGTTATGTAAATCTTCGAAATTGCTCACAAAAGCCCACAAAAGCCACGTGAGGGAGATTAGTTTAATAACCAGCGCTATATAAAACCAAGTTCGCAATAGCCAGGCTGCTTTGTCCCGGCGCCAGGTCAGAAACCGGGGAGGTCAGGCCGAGGAGACAGATTGATGTTACGGTGGCAGTCGGTGATACAGTGGCTGTGTGGTGGCGCAGGAGTGGAATCAGCCTAGGATAGTTTAGAGTTCGGATTTGCAGTCGTCAATGGAAAGTAGCAGAGGAGAGGGCAAACGGAGGAAAGGTTAAATTAACAGACTAGATTGGAGGATTAGCAAACTGGCGGATATCGTTTGGGAGTTCATTCCAAAGAGCTGGTGCAGCAGCATAGATTATAAGGAGCGGTTGCAGCATTTCAGAGAGGAGGAGACTGGAGGCTGAGATAGAGAAAGATATGAAAATGGGTGTTATCTGCCTTCGTGATTAGAATCCGAGTCGCAGATACCTGGATGATTGTGAACAGCTAAACTGGTTATGAATGGATCCAGAATTTAACGACATCCTATGGTAACCAATGCCTTTGACGTCGAGAGAAATAACACTGGTGACTATTATTATTAGTCGAAAAGTTTAACGACACGTTACGACTGCTATGGCCGTTGACGTATTTAAAAACAGAAACTGTTATAATAGGCTTGTATCAGTTCGTTTCGATCTTCTGCTGGGGAAGAGGTTTTAGTCCCCCGTGCTCGCTCCTCAGTTAGGCAGCGCCGGGCCTTCTCAGTTGTTGAACCCTCCGTTTGGAATGGGCTCCCTTTGTAGGTGCGCCTGCTGCTAGGACCCAGCACAAATGCGTTTTACAAGTTGCTAATGTTTAGTCTTTGTAGACGTGGTTGGGCTGGGAGGGCCTCTAAGTAGGTTTCTTGAAATAGCTTGAAGTATATTAAGTTCTTTAATGAATGAATGACTGAATGACTGAATGAATGAATGAATGAATGAATGAATGAATGAATGAATGAATGAATGAATGAATGAATACAGACTTACAGAGCCCGAGGACATAACTTCAGAGGTGTCTAACGAGATAGATTCTTTAGTTTGTGGTTGACGATATTTGTGTCTACGCGAGATAAGTGAAGGTCCTCTTTGCTTCTCGCTTTGTGAATAACGTCTAACCCAATCGAGACTCCAAGAGTTTAACGACATCTCATGGCATGAAAGGCCATCGTAGCAAGAGATCTAACGCTGTTGAATGGCAATTGACGAATATAGGCCTATAGTTGGTTAGTTGCTGTTATACGACGCTATGTCATAGCAAAAAAGATGATTAGATCCGCCCTCCTCCTTTGTCGAGTGTTGGGACTGGCTCTATAAGAGTACAGGCAGTGGATGAGTTAATATTGACATTAATAATTAATATTAATATTATTAACACTGAGTGTCACTGACTGATGTTCTACTATTAGTTTGCAGTGTTTACCATATTAGGGCTATTAGTAGTAAGCTATTAGCAGTAAATAGATGTCGAACAGGCAGGCATAGATTAGATTGGATTGGGTGGATTTGATCAGACTGGACTGATTGGATTAGACCGGATTAGGCTGGAATGGATTGCGTAGGATCGGCTTGAATACGATCATTTCACACCCGATTAGAACAAAAGATGCAGTTTAGCCCAGGACAATATTATTCTGTTGCTATTGTGGTCTAGTCAAACAACATTCGCGTATACCCCTAGGCAGTCAGCGCGGGAGCTAGTGGACGTGCAGAGCGCTCTTCTCATCATCTTTCCTAAATCTCGTCGTCTCCTCTGACATGGCAAAGTCAAACTTTTTCTGGTCTACTCTTCTCAACAACGTGAGTCCGTTCCATTATTTTTCGCCACATTTAAACTAATATCCTGCACAATATTCGTCCAGCATCATGCACCCTTTGTTTTAACTTTTCATCCCAGCCAGCCATCATCCTCTCCATATTCAAGCGCCTAACATGATTCTGTCAATCATCCTCCTCCTCATCAGCCTTAGGTGCCAAACTGCATACCATATCCAGTTTCACCCCTCCAATCCCTCCATGACCTACATACCGTTCACACCCAGCCATCAAAACCCCGCCTCTTTTGATATAGTCTAGGCTTGGAATCTCAAAATGACACTGTTAGAAGCAAATCATGTAACAATTTGCTACCCGGTGTTTCTAGACTAATTTGACCCCGCTGAAAACGAAAATCGCGGATAGCAAGCTGGATTTTTAGCGGTTGCATGGGAAAACAAGATGGCGGCCAAAATGGCGGTCAGTATCTTCAAATGGCTATTACTGAAGTCATTTATGTGATGGAAACATGATTTTAGTGTCAAAATTAACATATTCGGGGACAAGGAATACCGTGGAACTAAAGACACATATATAGCACTGCCCGGAAACCAAAATGGCGGTCAAAATGGCGGCCAGTTTCTTCAAATGGTTACAAGTGAAGTATTGTATATGATGGAAACATGATTTTAGAGTCTAAATTAACATTTATGGGGTCAAGGAATGCGCTGGAACTAAAAGCACGTAGGGGAGAATGGCCTGCATTGGGACATGTCCTGCATTGGGACAGTGGTGGTATCTAAGCCGTGGTTATATATTATCGCGTGTGTCGTCGCCCAGCGAACGTATTTTTAATGTAGAGAATGATCAGGCGTCTTATGCTGCGAATTAAAAAGCTTTTCACAGAGATACTGCAAAATCTTCATTTTCAAGCTAAAAAAGTAAATTTTTACTCATACAGTCTCAGTCAATGCATTAAATATCTGGTGCCAATTTAGCCAAAAATTTCGGTGAACTATTTAGGACAGGATATTGCGAAGCATATGGTGAAATTTAGAGGTCATACGAATATAACCTTTTGTATTATCTGAAAAATAGGTCAACGGCTATTGATGGCCTGCATTGGGACATGCACTCATGGCCTGCATTGGGACATGCACTCATGGCCTGCATTGGGACAGACGCAAAAGTCACCCAGTACAGGCTCTTTGTAGAAAATTAAACTTAATAGTTTTGCTGAATATTTTATGACTTGAGTAGACGTATATTTTGTAACAACAAAATATACATACTGCAAATAACACCAATTTTATGCATTAACATGTAACATGTGTCCCAATGCAGGACACAAAAAAATGTAAAAAGTGTCCCGATGCAGGACACGAACCCGTAATAATAATAAGTTTTGGATATGAGGTACCTAGGGACAAAATGATAATAATTTACTGTATATTTTGTGAAACAGAATATCATCTTCAACTGCAATATAATCTGTTACACTCTAATGTGTATGATTAGAACAGGATCAGTTGCTTGATCCAATGCTCCCCATGCAGTGTCCCAATGCAGGCCATAGTGGCCTGCATTGGGACGATTTTTACCAGTGAGGAAAATACTAAATTTTCATGGTTTATTCATGCAATAATGTTGCAGTATATATCACATTCGATTCATTAAACGTTGCTGTTTCTGATAATGACAACAAAATAAATGTACTGCAACTAACACCAATTATATGCATTAAAATGTAAAAACTGTCCCAATGCAGGCCACTCTCCCCTATGTAGCACTGCCAGGAAACAAAAATGGCGGACAAAATGGCGGCCACAATCTTCAAATGACTGTAAATAAAGTCACGAGTGTGATGGAAACATGAATTTGGAGTCTAAATTAACATTTTCGGGGTCAAGGAATGCGATGGAACTAAAGACACATATGCAGCTCTGCCAGAAAACCAAAAACAAGATGGCGGCCAAAATGGCGGCCAATATCTTCAAATGGCTATAAGTGAAGTCATTTCTGTGATGGAAACATGATTTTAGTGTCAAAATTAACATTTCGAATGTCAAGGAATGCGCTGGAACTAAAAGCACGTATGTAGCACTGCCAGGAAACAAAAATGGCGGTCAAAATGGCGAACAGTATCGTCAAATGGCTATAAGTGAAGTCATTTATGTGATGGAAACATGATTTTAGTGTCAAAATTAACATTTTGGGAGTCAAGGAATGCGCTGAAACTAAAGACGCGTATGTAGCACTGCAGGAAACAAAAATGACAGTTTAACCGTCATTATTTATATTAAATTTTCAGGAGCCTGGTGTCGGAGCATCAATATGTGGAAGATATGCCTTTTCCCAAATGACAGTTTGGTAAAGAACACGTTTAATAATTATGCTGCTTGATGGTGTCACTGCATGGTGGAAGAGAATCAGTCTCTGGTTTTCCAAACAAAACATATCGTGCAACCTCGAATGTCTTGACATTGTCTTTTGTTTTATCCAATCTTACTACAAATTCCTCTACATTCGCTATAGCATTCTCTGATATCGAATGTTCCCCAATTTAGAAAGTAAGCGGGAACTTTCCAAGTATGTTTCGCTTGCATTCTTTTTACTGATCCGTGCTAAATAGGATATCACATCATATCCAGTTATTGCACGAAAAGCCAATACATTTTTCCTTAATTTATCCTCCATACTTAGGGCAATTGTGTGAATTGGAATGAGCTTCTGCCTTGCTGATGTTCCTGCCATCACCCACACCTCATCACATTTAAAGCGTCGATAGCAACAGCAGAATCACGTCAGTATCCCTTGCACAGACAACCATGGTTTTCAGGTTTGTCTGCGAAGCATGCACGATTATTCTGGTAGCAGCCTCTTCATGTGTTCCTGCTAAGGTAGACACATCAGACACGGCAGTAGACAATGCCTTAGGCTATCTTCTTCCACGAAGCCACCAGCAACAACTTATCTTCTTCCACGAAGCCACCAGCAACAACTGCATCTAGGCCTATGTCACTATATGCGGCTGTTGAGAGCTGAATGGATTGGAATGCAGCTAGATCAGCCTTGTTTTCAGGTTCAACTCTTTACTGGCAATGTCCAGTATTGATCAAGGACAGTATCGACCCTATTATATTATAGCAAACAGAAAGTTTCTTCACAGGCGTTGATGCGTAACCACTGTATCTACCAGGTCACCAAATGTCTTGATTTCGGAGGTTTGCCTATTGCTTGTACCATTGCTTGTCCATCAATAATAAATGTGATGCCTCTGTTACAGAAGTGCTAAGTGGACATGCTGCTTCTGCTGATGTTGCAACGTCTTTTGTTACTGCAGTCTGTAGTGGTGTTCCTCAATGTTATTGCTTTGTTGAATAGACAAAGCAGTGATTCTCTCGTGCCATAACTGGATGTGATGTGATATCAATTCTATTTAGCAGGGATTGGTAAAAAGAATGCATAGAAAACATACTTGGAAAGTTCCAGCTTACTTTCTACATGGGGGAACATTCGATATCAGAGAACGCTATAGGCCTAGCGAATGTAGAGGAATTTGTAGTAAGATTGTATAAAACAAAAGACAATGTCAAGACATGCGATGTGGCACGATACGTTTTGCTTGGGAAAAACAAAGAGACTGATTCTCTTCCACCATGCAGTGACACCATCAAGCAGCATAATTATTAAACGTGTTCTTTACCAAACTGTCATTTGGGAAAAGGCATATCTTCCACATATTGATGCTCCGACACCAGCCTCATGAGGATGGAGTGTGGATGAAGAAGGTGTTCTCGTACCTGTAAATCATGCAAAGTTGATAAATAAGTGTAGCACCAAGTGCTGCTGCTATTGAAGTGCTAACTTTCCATGTACACTTATGTGCAATTGCATTGACTGCAACAAATGCTTGAAATAGTCGAGTCATGAAACACGTATTTTGCATACGTAATGTATAAAATGGTTAAACAGCAATCACAGGCTCCTGAAAATTTCATATAAATAATGACGGTTAAACTGTCATTTTTGTTTCCTGCAGTGCTACATACGCGTCTTTAGTTTCAGCGCATTCCTTGACTCCCAAAATGTTAATTTTGACACTAAAATCATGTTTCCATCACATAAATGACTTCACTTAGGCTAGCCATTTGACGATACTGTCCGCCATTTTGACCGCCATTTTTGTTTCCTGGCAGTACTACATACGTGCTTTTAGTTCCAGCGCATTCCTTGACATTCAAAATGTTAATTTTGACACTAAAATCATGTTTCCATCACAGAAATGACTTCACTTATAGCCATTTGAAGATATTGGCCGCCATTTTGGCCGCCATCTTGTTTTTGGTTTTCTGGCAGAGCTGCATATGTGTCTTTAGTTCCATCGCATTCCTTGACCCCGAAAATGTTAATTTAGACTCCAAATTCATGTTTCCATCACATTCGTGACTTCATTTACAGTCATTTGAAGATTCTGGCCGCCATTTTGTCCGCCATTTTTGTTTCCTGGCAGTGCTACATACGTGCTTTTAGTTCCAGCGCATTCCTTGACCCCATAAATGTTAATTTAGACTCTAAAATCATGTTTCCATCATATACAATACTTCACTTGTAACCATTTGAAGAAACTGGCCGCCATTTTGACCGCCATTTTGGTTTCCGGGCAGTGCTATATATGTGTCTTTAGTTCCATGGTATTCCTTGTCCCCGAATATGTTAATTTTGACACTAAAATCATGTTTCCATCACATAAATGACTTCAGTAATAGCCATTTGAAGATACTGACCGCCATTTTGGCCGCCATCTTGTTTTCCCATGCAACCGCTAAAAATCCAGCTTGCTATCCGCGATTTTCGTTTTCAGCGGGGTCAAATTAGTCTAGAAACACCGGGTAGCAAATTGTTACATGATTTGCTTCTAACAGTGATTTCTAGAGCCTTTTTTAAATTCCAAGCCTAGACTAATACCGCAACACGACAAAATGGCCACATGTCCTACACCCCGCTACCGTTTTTCTTAACAGTCGGTCGCAAAAGACCATTCCAGCACCTGATCCACAATAGGTTTTTCATCATGTTAATCCTACTTTCTGGTGACACACACGTAAATCCTGGACCAATTAATAAGTATTCCGCTTCTCTTCCTCCTCCTCCTCCTCCTCCTCCTCCGCCTCCTTCTGTTGCAACTGCTGCTGCTGCTCCTCCTCCTCCTTTGCCTCATTCTGCCGCTACTGTTGCTGCTGCTGCCCCTACACCGCCTCCTCCTCCTCTTCCTCCTCCCCTTCCTCCTCCTCATCCTACTCTTCCGCTTCATACACCATCTCAGAAAATAAACAAAACCAGCTTTGTACTCTGCAGCTTAAACGTTCGATCATTACTTCACCCGACACACTCAGCAGAAATTAAAGATTTGGCAACCTCCACTCACCCTCCAGACTTATTTGCCTTGACTGAAACATGGTTTAACTCAAGCACAACCAATGCCCAATATCAAGACTGTTTACCTTCTGGCTATCATCTCCATAGCACACCTCGTCCCTCAAAATCGACAACCGGTACGAACACCACTGGTGGAGGCATCGCTTTTTTGACCCGAGAACCTTCCACCGTCCTTGACTCACCTGGCTACTGTTTTCGTTCTTTTGAATGCGCCTCAATCACCCTAAAACTCCCGAACACAATCCTAACCATTTTCAATGTCTACCGCCCTCCTTCCTCCTCCTCATACTCAAGTCCTGCATCCGTCTTCTTGCAAGAATTCACAACTTTACTCTCCATCGCTGCCACAACCCCTCATGAATTTCTGATCACAGGGGACTTTAACATACATGTCGACAATCCATCTGACTCATTTGCATCCGAATTCCTCACGCTCTTGTCATCTACTAACTTGATCCAACATGTCAACTTCCCCACCCACTGTCACAACCACACACTCGACCTCATCATCACTTCATCTCTCTCTAAGTTATCGCCAGACATCTCTTTCTCTTTTGATACACCTTCCGATCATTACCCCATTTTCACACGCCTCAACATACTTCCTACTCCACATCCAGAACCCATCCCTCATTCATTTCGCCGCATCAACTCCATAAACATTGAAACCTTCTTGCAAGATCTCTCCTCTTCAGACCTCGTTCTAAATCCTCCATCCTCTCTTGATGACCTACTGTCTTCCTACAACACCACCCTCTCCATGCTCCTTGACAAGCACGCTCCTATTATCACCAAATCAGGCTCCCACTCTAACAACCCTTGGTATAATTCCTACCTCCAGGCCTTCAAATCTTTCCGTCGACGCCTTGAGCGCACTTACCAACGAACCCGTGATCCTCAAGTGCTCTCTTCCCTAAAAACTGCAACAAATAAATATCATCACCTTCTGGCTGCGGCTAAAAAGAAGTTTTACTCCTCACTAGTTCACTCCCGATCCTCCAATCCTCGCCTTCTTTGGAAAACCATAAACCAACTGCTACATCGGAACTCCGCCAGCCCACTTCCAAACTCTCTACCATCTTCTTCAATAGCCGAGTCATTCTGTTCCTTCTTCTCAGGAAAAGTTGCTACTCTCCGTCTCTCTCTCCAATCACTCCTTTCTAAAACCACCATCGACTCACCTGCAGGTACATCTTCGTCTACTCATGACTCTCCACCTTCCCCACCTCAAGCGTCATTATCTGTCTTCCACCCAACATCAGAGACTGAAGTATCCAATTTACTACAATCTCTGCCTAACAAGCAGTGCGAACTTGACCCTATACCTACCTCCTTACTGAAAGACTGTGCATCTATCCTTGTTCCCATAATTACCAAAATAATCAACATCTCCCTATCTACTGGGAATTTCCCCCTCCTCTTCAAACACTCTTTAGTCACTCCACTCCTCAAGAAACCATCCCTTGACCAAGAAAACCTTTCTAACTACCGACCTGTTTCCAACCTGTCATTCATCTCTAAACTAACTGAGCGCATAGTCCTGTCTCGGATAAATAACTACCTGACTTCAAACTCACTCCTTAACCCACACCAGTCTGGTTTTACCAAGCGACACTCAACCGAAACCCTTCTCACCTCCCTCTACAATAAACTTGTCTCTGCCATCTCTCATCAACAAATCTCCTGTCTCTGCCTTCTTGACATTTCTGCAGCCTTTGACACCATCGACCACAACATATTACTCCAAAGACTGTCTTCCTGGTTCGGTTTTACTGACACTGCTCTCCTCTGGATTCAATCCTATCTGTCTTCCCGCTCTTTCTCCGTTAAAACATCCGAAACTTCATCCCAAGCATGTCCTCTCACCAGTGGTGTTCCGCAAGGGTCTGTTCTCGGGCCCCTATTGTTCATCCTTTACACTACTCCACTCAGCTCACTCATCAAAGCATCCTCGGTTGACCATCACCTATACGCTGATGACACCCAATTATTCATTTCATTCTCTCCAAGCAGCTTCTCCGACTCCATAGATCATCTTCTCCATGTAGTTACCCAAATCTCTTCCTGGATGACATCAAATCTCCTATGCCTGAACCCCTCTAAAACTGAATTTATACTTATAGGCCTCCGTGAGCAACTTAAGAAAATCCCAGATCCATCTATTTCCATCAACCTTGACTCTGCACCTACCCACACATTCACTGCAAATTCTCCTGTCCGCAACCTTGGTGTGATTTTTGACCAAAACCTCAGCTTCGCCGATCACATCACCCATCTTTCTCGCTCTTGCTTCATGCATATCCGTGACCTCCGTAGAATCCGCCCTATGCTTGACTTCAAAACTGCATCCACAATAGCTACATCTATAGTTCACGCTAAATTAGACTACTGCAATTCTCTTTTCCTCAACATAGATATCACTCAAATAAACCGCCTCCAAGCAATTCAGAATGCCCTAGCCCGTGCTGTCACCAAAACCCTCAAATACCATCACATCACTCCTGTCCTCGAATCACTCCACTGGCTCAAAATTCCTGAACGAATAGAATACAAAATCATCTCACTCACGTACAACACACTTCAAACCTCCCAGCCCTCCTATCTCCGTCAGTTGTTCACGATCCAGCCACTTCGTCCAACCCGCTCCTCCTCCTCCCTACCACTGCTCCGCCCTTCCGTCACCTCATCATTAAAATTTTCCAATCGCTCCATAGCCATAGCTGTTCCACCTCTTTGGAACAAACTTCCGCCAGCACTACGACAAATATCTGACCCATCCTACGAAGTCACCAAAACTCCACCTCTCGCTATATCTCCACAGGTCTTTCACTCGAAACTGAAAACACTGCTTTTGACAAATCCTATCCTGAATCCAACACTTCTCCCTGCCTACCTCGCCGTCTGAACACCAAACACCATCCACCTTAGCCGTCTGCCTGTCTGCCTGCCTGACTCTCTGGATTTTGACCCCTGCCTATCGATTTTGATTTTATTGAGCGCCTGTGAATAAGCTGGTTCCCGCGACTTCGCTTTTGTGGGCGCTGTAGAAGTTTCGAGTTTACGATTACGATTAGTATAATTTCAGTTTAACGACACTTTGTGATAACAATGATCATTAGCGTCGCCCTCCTCTTTCATCCATCTTTGGACTGGCACTGCAATTGTACGAGCAGTGGCGATTTTGGCTTTTAGGGCCTATGACTTCTACTTTACCTAATTCCCAGGGGGATGTTCGTACGTCAACTAGCGTGCAACCGCATTTGACGAATATATGGCGTTGCGTGTCGACGTTTTAAAGGTGTCTAACGAGGTGTTTAAAAATTATTTTGTTACTCGAGGTTCTTATTTTATTGGTAAATTTTTACGTAAGCAATCAATCAGTACAATCAAGCAATATTATCGTGATATATACACACGGTTAAAAAGGCTACCTTTACAGTATGTAGGCCTACATATTACACCCCGGAGACCAAGAGTCTATAGCCTATAAGAGCAAACCCACCCACCAAAGTCCATAAACAACGTCCCATCAATACCCTGTTGACACTTGATGCTAGTAAACAACACTTAGCATCAGCTTCGACACATAAATGTATAACAGAAAGCCTTTATCACGCAAAATTAGGCTACTGTAATTCTCCCTTCCTCAACATATATATCACCCAAATAAACCCCCTCAAAGCTATTCAGAATGTCCTCGCCCGTGCTGTCACCAAAACCTCAAACACCACCACATCACATCTGTCCTCAAATCACTCCACTGGCTCAAAAATACCTGAACGAATAGAATATAAAGTTATATCACTCACCTACAATACGCTTCAATTCTACCAGCCGTCCTATCTCCGTCAGTTGTTCACGGTCCAACCTCTTCGTTCAACGCGCTCCTCTTCTGCCCAAACACTGCTCCGCCCTCCGTCACCTCATCACTAACATTCGCAAATCGCTCCATAGCCATGGCTGTGCCACCTTCCTGGAACAAACTCCCGCCAGTATTACGACAAATGCCCGATCCATCCTACGACCTCATCAAAACCTCGCCAAAACCTCACCTCTTGCTATCTCCACATGTCTTTCACTGAAAACTGAAAACACTGCGCTTTCACAAATCCTATCCTGAGTCCTCCTCTTCCCCTCACCTCCCTCGCCGTTTTAACTCTAAGCATCACACACAGATTAGCCGTCTGACTGTCTACCTGCCAGACCCTCTGGATCTTGACCCTCTGCCTATCGATTCTGTTTTGAATAAGCGCTTGTGAATAAGCTGGTTCTCGCGACTTCGCTTCTGTGGGCGCTCTAGAAATGTCGAGTTTACTATTACTATAACAGATTGCATAATTATTGTCAACTTTGTTCTGAAATGAGATTCTTAATCAATTTAAAAAAAATTCCCTAAAGCTTTGAGGATAATTTATAATGTTTACAACCACAACTTGAGGTTCTTAATTTATTCTTTAATCTGACACAGGTAATCAAACGATTTAATCAAACAATATTATAGAAATAGTTAAAAACATAAAAACAAACCAGATTTGCCTAGCCTATATCATATGTACAATACACAAAGGCAATTCTGTCTGCATGAACATATAAACGATAGCATTTACACAACATTTTCCTTTAATTAATATGGCTTATAAGCCTATAGACTCCACTTTTCATGCAACCTAAACCAAGCTTGATGTTACACGCTACTTTACATAAAATATATTTATCTCTTAATATGTTAGAGATAATTTTTTACAAGAACTTGTTAATAAATGATTCATGTTTGCTGTGACTTTACGTAAATTACACGCTTTCTCCTTCTTTATAGGTAGCTTGAGCCTCCTTCTTTCTATTAATGTCAAGAAATTTGACGTTGGTTTCCACATTGGCCGAATTTTTTTTATTCAAAGGTTTGACGTCATATCCATTATGAGCCAAGAGCAGTTGGGAAGGTTTAGCGCGTTGAGTAATTATAGCATCGTTTAAAATCTTTTAAAAGGTGTCTTATTGTTAACACTAGAGCAAGGTATTGACATTCTTTTTTGTAATTGTTTTTGTTAAATGATGAAATCCAGAGGCGGGAAACTAATTTTACAAAGGAGAATCAATGCATTTAATGCATTATTATAGCTATTATTATTATTATTATTATTATTATTATTATTATTATTATTATTATTATTATTATTATTATTATTATTATTATTATTATTGTTATTATTGTTATTATTGTTATTATTGTTATTATTATTACCATTATTTATTACTATTATTATCTACTATTTATTATTATTTATTATTATTATTATTTATTATTATTATTATTATTATTATTATTATATTATTATTATTATTATTATTTTTATTATTATTATTATTATTATTATTATTATTATTATCATTATCATTATTATTATCATTATCATTATTATTGTTTCTATTATCATTATTATTTGTGTGAAAGCGTTGCTATTTTTCATATCGATCGTCTGTTGTGTGTGTGTCGTACAGAGAGAGGATCTGAAGTTGAAGACAGAGAAAGTGTACAATGGTCTGGATGAAGCGATCCAGACCCTCATCCATCTCAATGCTTTGGTCGAATGCACGAACCTACACAAGAGCTACATCGACGCAATCAAAGGCATCTGCCTACACGGACTGTGAGCTAATTAGTCTTCCATTATCAGCCGATCGTAATTGTAATTGTAATTAACAACTTCTATTGCGCCGGTGTCTAATGCACAAGGCATCAACCGATGGCACACCAACACCAAACCAATCAGGTTAACATAGAGAAGCTCAAGCCACTTAGACAGAAAGGCAGCCTATGGTGGATAGGCAGTTCTTAAAATGTAAGACCTAAGTTGAGAATAAAATAACTTGAGCGACAGGGCAGAACGGACAGATAGGGTTAGATTGAATTAGAAAAGAGTGGGGATTAATAGAACAGATAGGGGATTATGTTATTTTAGAATATTATATTAGAACTGATTCCGGATTATAATAGATTAAAACAGATTAGAAAAACTATGAGATTATTTTTGGAACAGATAGAGTGATTATAGTATACTATAGAACAGATAGAGGATTATAATAGATTAGAACAGGTAGGGAACTAGATTAGATTTGATTAGACCAAGCGTGATCAGATCGGAAACAGATTATACCAGATCATATTCTGTTTTCATCTAATGACTCCAATCTAATCCATTCGATTCAATCCAATCGAATCTATTATTGATCTAATCTTCCAATCTCAATCTGCTCTAATCTAATCTAGGTTGGTTTTGCCTAAAATGGTCTAATCTGGCCTAACGTTCTTCTTCTTGTTGTCCTTAGGAATGGTCTCGTCTTCCTGATGGTCTCCATCATGTTGGCTGGTCTCTTCTTTACGGCTCTCATACTCCTCGCATCCGGGTCCTGGAAGAGCCTCACCAGAGGGTAAGTAGTCAAGACCATACACTATGTGCAATATAATGAAATACAATACAATACAATGCAATACAATGCAATACAATACAATACAGTACAATACAATGCAATACATTGCAATATACAATGCAATGCAATGCAATGCAATGCAATGCAATACACAATACAATACAATACAGTACAATACATTACAATACAATACAATGTAAACTAATTGCAGTACATTAATAGTAATTGTCCTAAATTTCTAATTTTTGATGGAATGCAATACATTCCTTGTCAGTCTGCTAGTATGTAGTTAACAGCACGTTCAGAATGGATAATGTAAGGCACGCTCCTGCAGTCACAAAATGGATGTCGCCATCGCGTAAATAATTACGTGTTCTCGTTAGACACCTTTAAAACAACATCTAATGACGCTATAAATTCATCTGGCGTTCAATAAAGTTAGATTTTTCCGTTGAGTCTCATCTGAATTACTTTAAAATGGCTGTGTTTTCCGTAGAACGGTGAGAACTGTTCAGAATAATTATTACACACGTTTAATGTAACGTAATGTAATGTAATTAGTAATTTATATAGCGCCGCTCACAGTCGAGGCCATTCAGTAGCGCTCCCAGTGCGAGAACTCCGAGAGAAGAAATAGGTTTTAAGGAGAAAGAGACAGATAAAGACAATGATCCAGAAAGGAAAGTCTCACGCAAAGTGAAGGGTAGGGCATTAAACTCTGGATCCATCCATCTGGCGTTGAACAGGGTTAGATACCTTGCTACTTCAACTGAGTTTGATAGTCAGTTGGAAGGCCAGTCGCTTCTCTCTTGTATGATGTTAACGCCAACGGTCCTGGCAGCCACCAGATGTCGTCAAATCATAAAATAATGAAGTGATCCAGTTAGACACCTCTAAAACGTTGTCCAATGACACTATATATAACATAATTTCTGATGGAGTGCAATAGAATACGAAATTTGTTTGTGGACTGTGCTCCATCTCATCTCGCGGAGTTCTTCTCGGTGTCAGTCTCATCCATTCCTGGCCGTAGATATCTTCGCTCTGCCGCACAGAGAGTGACCTGGTTGTTCCTCCAACCATAACATCCACAGTGCAGCACAGAAGCTTCACTGTGGTCGGACCATCTTTCTGGAATAGTTTACGTAGCATGATCTCCTTCGTCTTTCTTTATCTCTCTTCCGTAAGCGCTTGAAGACCGTTCTGTTCGATCCGGGTTTTCCGTCGTAAGGTCGGTAGCGCCTCTGAGTAGTCTCTCTTGAAGAGGCGATATATGAATCTGAGGCATAGGCGTAGCTACATTGAGGCACGAGGAGGCAGTTGCCTCCTCTTGCTTTTTCAATATACTGGAACTTCTATTGACCAATGACCTCAACGACCAGGATTTTGCCAATGGTCTGTGAAGTTGCCTCCTCTTGAATTTAAGTCTGGCTACGTGCCTGATCTGAGGTTTCATTTACAATAATTAAAATGCTGTACAGTGCAATACTATAATGCTCTTTCTCCTTCTGTTCGCTCTAAAATTCTGTCTGGCAGTCTCTCTTCTTCCTTCGCTTTTCTCAAAACCTGTTTATTTTCGCGGGGCTTAGCACACTGGGAGCGCTTCTGAACGGTTCACCCTAGGAGAGGCGCTTTACAAATACTTAAATACGATACGATACGATACGAATACTAAATATGCGATTCAGCAATGTTTCCTGCAGCGGTTGCATTACTGGTTTTTTGTCTGTTTTTTTGCAGGAGAGACAAGATCGTTTTGTGAGTATATTGCCCTCTTACTTGTCTCTTAAAATCCCAGTTGTTACCAGTCATGTTTTTCCCACATGTAGAAAAAATATACATACATACGAACAGGCCATATTACCAAATGAGCCTACTATGTAATAGCTGCCTAGTGCCCGCAGCTTCAAAGGGCCCCATCTGATTGCGATTGACGAATAACTGAGTTTACCTGTGATTGAATACCTCAGTTTACCTGTGAATGAATACCTGAATTTACCTGTGAATGAATACCTCAGTTTACCTGTGAATGAATACCTGAGTTTACCTGTGAATGAATACATGAGTTTACCTGTGAATGAATACCTGAATTTACCTGTGAATGAATACCTCAGTTTACCTGTGAATGAATACCTGAATTTACCTGTGAATGAATACCTCAGTTTACCTGTGAATGAATACCTGAATTTACCTGTGAATGAATACCTCAGTTTACCTGTGAATGAATACCTGAATTTACCTGTGAATGAATACCTCAGTTTACCTGTGAATGAATACCTGAATTTACCCGTGAATGAATACCTCAGTTTACCTGTGAATGAATACCTGAATTTACCTGTGAATGAATACCTCAGTTTACCTGTGAATGAATACCTGAATTTACCTGTGAATGAATACCTCAGTTTACCTGTGAATTTACTTGTCTGCAGGAAAGCGTGTGCAGGTACTTCTGAAGATGATGGTCCATTTCTATTGCAACCGGAAAGTTCGACGCCATCTTACTACAGGTCAGTAATCAACAATCCATCCGTCCGTCCGTGACTCCGTCCGTCCATCCATCCATCCATCCATCCATCCATCCATCCATCCATCCATCCATCCATCCATCCATCCATCCATCCATCCATCCATCCATCCATCCATCCATCCATCCATCCATCCATCCATCCATCCATCCATCCATCCATCCATCCATCCATCCATCCATCCATCCATCCATCCATCCATCCATCCATCCATCCATCCATCCATCCATTAGTGATCACTACATTTATCCTACAATCCATACATCTATCCATCCACGATGCATCCATCCATCAATCCACACTTCCATCCATCAATCAATCAATCCATCATTCATTCATTCAACCGTCCATCCACCCATTCATCCAGCCATTAACCATCAATCCATCTATCCAACCAACCATCCATGCATCTATCTATCCAGCCATCCATCCGTCATCCATTTATCGTTCCTCCTCCATCCATCTATCCATTCATTCATCCATCCATTCTTCCTTCATCCGTACATCCATCCATCCAGCAATCCGTCCATATAATTCGTCACTCCGTTCGTCAATCTATCATTTCCTCCCTCTCTCCCTCCCTCCCTCCCTCCCTCCCTTCCTTCCTTCCTTCCTTCCTTCCTTCCTTCCTTCCTTCCTTCCTTCCTTCCTTCCTTCCTTCCTTCCTTCCTTCCTTCCTTCCTTCCTTCCTTCCTTCCTTCCTTCGTTTCTTCCTTCGTTCCTTCCTCCCTTCCTTCCTCCCTTCCTTCCTTTCTTCATTCATAATTTAATTCATTCTTCTACTGATTCATTCATTCATTCATTCATTCACTCAATAGTTCATTCACTCATTCGTTCGTTCATTAATTCTTCCATTCATTCGAATTGTTTAAATCAATGATTGATGACGTTTTGATGACGTCTGATTGTCTAGCTTTCTTCCTGGTTGCCGCGCTCCACTGGGAGAGCAGATGCCTCTCCGGAAACACGTGACTCCTCCGCCTGCTTTCGTAAGCGCCGACTTATCCAGTTTCACTTTCGTGTTTGAATTTTTCAATCCAGTTTCACTTTCGTTTTGGAATTTTTCATTCCAGTTTCACTTTCGTTTTGGAATTGCTCAATCCAGTTTCACTTTCGTTTTGGAATTGTTCAATCCAGTTTCACTTTCGTTTTGGAATTGTTGAGGAATTGTTGACTTTACATTACGCCTATAATTTTGCTTGCCTCCTTTTTCATAAGCGCTTTTAGAGAAACAACTTTCTTTTCACTAACCAATTTTTGCTTCCATCCTTTTAATAATTTGGTAGTGAATTAAAAATAATCATCCTAAACTATGCTATTCTCCACTATGCTACAGAACTGTGCATTGCACTATGCCATACCATAATATTGATGGATTGGGAGGAAGGATGGAAAGTAGGAATGAAGGAATTGAGGATACTGTACTACAAGAGCGCCTGGCCTTAAGGCGGAGAGTACGGGATCGAGCCTCTACTCAGGTGGTTAATTATTGTGTAGGAACCTTCAGAAAGTCCTTAACTCAATTTCTTTGCATCATTTAGGTTCTGTTTTATGTTAGTGTGTGCACTTCAGAACTTTGGAAAGAGTCCCAAAGAGATATATAGGCCTATCAAATACAGTTGTATTGCATTGTATTACATACTGTAATATAATAATATTATGGTAACTTGGTAAGCTGTGCTATACTTCACTATATAGGCCTATATTACGCATTGTGTGTATCGAGAATGCACTTCATCCATTTTTATCTGATTTTTTTATTTTGTAGGAAAATCACACGATGCCCCCAGGAGTAAGTTTCAAGATTTCTCCAGTCAATTAATTTCTTAATTAATTAACTGCCAGTTGTGCGTCATTTAGGAACAAAATTCGATTCCTTTTCTTTGCTTCCTTAACAATTCCATTTCTCTTTCCATTATTTTAAAAGCTGTGTCGCTGAAACAGTACTATACTCCAAACTATTCCTCGCAGTGGCGTTTCAACTAATGGAAGAAATTGTTCAAACCAACCATGAATAACGGTTGCTGCTAAACACCTTTATAGCACAGTAGTTCGGCGCCATATATGCTTCAGAGGCGCTATGCATGTATTTTATTTATGATGTCTGGTTGCATTGAATAAAAAAAAAAAATGTTTGAAAATTAAAATTAAAATATAAATTTCATATAATAATTTCAGGTTTTGTAAACTTCAAAGTTACAGGTTTTGTAAACTTGAAACCAATGCTGTTATATAATTGAATAGCTGGATTTGGAATCTCATGTACAATATTGCTGTTTATCAGGAATCTTTTCATTGTACATTAAAAAAGATTTGTGTGATAATTGCTGCAAAACAGTGTAGGCCTATAATTTGTCTGAAAGACCAACTTACAGTATGTTATCTTATGCAAGTAACATTGACATTAGTATCTTAACTGACTATAATATTATGCTGCTAAACAATTAATATTAGTGACATTATAAAGTACTGTTTAGATGCCTTTAACTCTATCAATTTTGTTTCAATTGTACTGTACATAATATTGAATTGTCGTCAACGGCCTTTGATGTCATATGATGACGTTAAACTGTGGATTAAAAAAAAAAAAAATGCGCCTCCAGCGCAACTGTCATAGTTCCATTATGCAATCGAACGGTGAGAACGGTTCAAAACAATTTGTTGTCAAAAGATGTGGTTAAACTCTCGATCCATCCATCCATCCATCCATCCATCCATCCATCCATTCACATACTCCGCTTCAGGAATGAGTTGTAATATGCCAACATTATTTTCTGTCGACGTCGACGGTCTATGTTGTCACAAGATGTCGTTAAACTCTGGATCCATCCAAACTCCACCTCTGCCCGTACTCTGATGGTGCCAGTCCGAAGCCTGGAAAGTAGAGGAGGGCGACGTCAGCGCCTCTGCAGCCATAGGCCCTAAGATGCGGTTAAACACTTTAAATTACTACGAACGACGGATTTACTACAAAGGCAAATGAAGCCATAAATTATTGCTGATGCTAAACACCTTTATAACACAACTATATGTCACTATATGTAATTAACGTTCAACGTCTCTACCAATAGAGCTGTAATATGCCAAAAACTAATCTTTGTCGGCGGCAACGGCCTATAATGTCATAAGCTGCCGTTAAACTGAGGATCCAATCCAATCTCTACCAATTTTTTCAGTATTCCGGTGGAGAATCCAATCACCAGAATGTCAACCTAGCCCACCTTCACGACGGAAGTCTCTAAACGCTTTCGAACTCTGTCGACCGAGAGGAGAAACAACGCCGACGAAATTCGTAATCGGGGACATTTCGAAAACCACAGAACAGATCTATGATGTCATCATCGGCGCATGCGCCCTGACGCTCTTATGTTTTTGCAAAGTGACGTAATGTTCGGAACAATATCGATTTAATTGTTCAGTTCATTATCTTTATTCTGATCTATTAATCTAATCTAATCTGATCTAATCTTTATTCTGATCTAATCAATCGATGGTCTATTCATGTGACGTACTAGCAGACGATCTCGTTTTGATCGATGATAGTGGGAAAAATTTATGGAAGTTATCGCGTTGCTTATGTCGGACAAGTTATTATTTAGTCATATCAATCTAATCTGATCATCTAATTATGTCAAGGTTAGTCCAGAAACTTGTTTAACATATCCCATTCTACATTAAAAATTTGAGAGTTACAGACTAACAGACTGGACTATGGAACATATCCCATTCTACATTAAAAATTTGAGAGTTACAGACTAACAGACTGGACTATGGAACGTAATTTCAGTATAATTAGAGAACTGTCTCCCAGTTATATTTTAAAACACCATTTATTATTTCATGCATTCCTTTAATAACCGACTTTGTTTCAACGAGTTTATGATCAAACGTTCATGGGTTTCGAAGTGTGCGCGATTGAGACAAACCTAAATTTTATACTGCAGTTTTACAGTGCGAGTAAATTTTGCATCGGTAGTTTCACAAGCCAAAGATACTTTTGATTAATCGTGTATTTTCTCATAAGATGTTTTTCATACTTATCTGTACAATAATATTATTTTGTGTTGTTGCCGGCTATACGTCAGCAGCATTATGAGTGGGGATATGCAGTATCCTTTGGGAATGATGGACTAGTTGCTGTTTAATGACACCGTGTTATAACAAAGATGATTAGTGTAACCTTCTTTATCTGGGCTTGGGACTGGCACTCCTGTGCCACCTCACGACTACCGTCATCAACTATTTTCCCACCGTATCACCGTGCTGTCTCCTTTTGTGTGTATGACGAATAGGGAGGAGTTGGAGAACATAATATTAAAAACAAAAGATGCACATCTCGTTTCATACATTGCGTAAATGTCTCGTCAAGGCCTACATGTAAAGTCTTAGCTCGAAGTAATTGGTCTTTGTTCTGCATGGTTTATTGGAGCGTGTTAGGTTGTTAACAGATGAAAATGGCTCCGTTTCTATAGTCATTGCTTTGTCTATAACATGCAAAATTTGCCCTATATTATATACTTATAGGAATGCAGTAACCATTAAAAAGGTTATTAACACGTTATACTAAATGTTTTCTTTTTTGCTGAAATTCATTATTTAGGCTAATTTTTGAAGATGGTTTGCAATGTGTGGGTTTAATATTCGCCTAAAATTAATTGAAAAATATTTCTTTTGATACTTTTGAAGATCACAGTGTAGAAATGAATGTTTAAACTCGTTTTGAACCGAAGACAATTCAAACCAAACAGCAACAACTTCGATGATATGTTTTAAATCTGTTATAGACCTACGCTGCAAAATGCTTTTTATGAAATATTTTGATATTTTTTCTTACAGTTGTTCTTGATTAAATCGTCAGTTTTGATGTATTAAGTTGCTTCTTCTTGTGTTTAGACCACGTGATCTAGTCATGTGATCGCTGATGACGATAGTCACGTGATGCTGCGTTTGTTACGTTTTAATTTTGTCCTAACTGTTGTTTAGTAGATTTCGTTTATTATTAAGATACAAAGTTGACATACCGCAACTTGTTTACATGAGATAATGAAAGTAATGAAATTAAAAACTATAAGTTTATGCCTATAGCCAGGATTGAGAGTTAAAACTTAACATCTCGAATGGTACGATATAGAACCCTAGAGATGAAATTATGGTCATCTTTTTTTGGGAGTTCATATTCATGAGGTCTAGGGCGCAGAGCATAAGGCCTACAAACGGTCGGAGGAAAGAGGCCTCTAAGCACATGTTGTGAGTTCCGGTTGACCGCAAGCAGGAGTTTGACATCTGCTTCTTCCATCATTCGGTCTAAATCCTGTTGTTGAGGAGGAAGGTATCCCAGTCGTTTGGCCCTTTGCAGGAAACGTTGGAGTTTTAGTCGGTCACTTGCGGTGGTGAATCCCCACCAAGCAGGGGAGGCATAGAGAAGGCGAGAGATGGTAGTTGCACGTGCAACTTCATGGAGCGCTGTCGGAGGGAGACCGTGTGCCCTGAGGACTCTGAGAGCGTGGAGCGAACCAGAGCATGCACTTAGAATCCTGTTGACATGGGAAGAAGCACTGAGATCGTTTGTAATTGTCACTCCGAGCATGAGCATTGATGTTACTCTCACGATTCCTAAGGTAGGTGGGTCAGATGTTCCTTTGACACGTCGACGGTGGATGATCATTTCCTGGGATTTGCTCTCGTTCAGTCGTTCATGTTTGTGTTTATTATTAAATGTTAAAGGTGTAAATTTCTTCGATTTGTATGTGAAACATTATGATGAGTCGTAATTGTTGATATGTTGAGGTTTCTTTGTTCTTTTATTTAATCAACTTGCTCTAAAACTCTACATGGCATACAATTAACCAAGTCACGTGTTCATCTAGTTTCCATAACGACATAGCTCTCGGCTATCGCTCACAATCAACCACAGCCTTGATTATTGATACAGGACCAACATTTATTATTAATCAAAGGTTTAACGTCGCCTTATGACATCAAAGGCCGTTGACGACAATTCACAATGTAAGCTTATACCATACAATGAAAACGAGAAATTTAACGTCCAAACGACACCATTTAAAGGTGTCAAAATAAATCCTTACAATGTCACAAAATTCAATGTTAAACAACATAAAGTAATGCATCGGTTAGGCCTACTTTCTGTTATACACACACTGTGATTAAATGATTCGATACAAATTTAATTATAATAATATCATGACGTTAGATTCTTATTCTACTTGTACTCTTTTAAGTGATTATTTATTAATTTTCAGTTTAGCATCTTGTGACAACATTCACTATTTACCATTATACTTTTTTGAATAAAAATTTGATAAAAACAGCACAAACATTAAATGATATAAGTAATTCACAAAGTCGGCATTTTACCCGTAGACTGTTCAAGCATCCAATACACTCAAACGTAAGTTTCATTAAGTAAAAAAAAAAATATTTGATACAAACATATTACAATTGCTTAAAGTTTGTTTTCAACATGTTCATTGAGACACAACAACTACATTTTCCTTATCACAACATATGAAGTACTGCATTATGATGCAATGTAATATTTACTCCAATACAGCAACCAAACTAAACATGTGATACTTAAAACAAAGTGTTATAGATACTCAATGAACAATATGCCATATATGTAATTTACTTACTTACAGGACCAACACAGGCAGACATAATTATTTAAATCAATTTAGCTGTGTAACTAAGGGTTTTGAAGAAGCAAGTCTCTCTATTCGCACCAATTGTAATCGTAACTTCCATATTTCTAAAGCGCTAGAGTACGGTTAAGAGAAGGGTGCCAGGTTATTCACGAACGCTGAGTCAAGTCAGAGTGGATGTCCAGAGATGCCAAGTGAAGATCCGAGACGGCCAATCAATGAGACCACAGACAGACAGAGACACAGACAGACAGACAGACAGACACAGACACAGACATAGATAGACAGAAACGGACAGACAGACAGAGACTGAGAGATAGACCCAGACAGGCAATATGGGGGGCAGAGAGAGACACACAGACAGAGACTGAGAGATAGACAGAGGGGAGAGAGACAGACAGATAGAGAGACAAAAAGAGACAGACAGACAGACATTGAGAAAGAGAAGAACTGCTCAGGCGGGTGATGTAATATAATGTAAGAAAACATTTATCCTAAAAGCGCTGCTTTCTTTACACTGCCATCTGACTTCAAGCAAAAAGAAATGTGTGTTGAACTTGATCCGTTGAAACAGAACCTGGATGTTTGGATGTTTAAAGGAATCTTGTTCCAAGAAGTATATGTCTACAGTAAGATGCATGGCAAATACCCATAGCCCGATGAGATCGCATCGATGTGCGGAAGAGGGAACCTGTAGATCTCCTTAGGCAGTAGAGCCACAGAATAGATAAAGCGTAGCCAGAAGTCTAACTCGGCCGTATTTCAATGGTATGCGCTGTAATGCCGTTGTAGTCTATGGCGACCGCAGCGCTCCTAGCGGCACGCGTGATATTCGCTCAATGCTAATGCACGGTCAGCCGGTGTAGTCGGCTAGAAATTAATATCGAGAACCTTAGAAAAATTATGACAAGCAAAAATTATACATCGTTGGAACCGGAAGACTGTGCCGAAGACGACTATGTGAAGGATACAGTAATGTCGCCCACGTAGAAAGAGTAATAGGGCCAAATAGGAGGGCCACTCCTGAAATACTGAACAGTGGCTAACTCTGGCATTTCTGATGATAGCACAGAATTTTTTCTCTCTCAAACCTGTTTCCTGGGCCAAGGACTTCATCACAACTGTTTATAACATTGTATCCTTAATTGTTGGCCCTTGACAACAATTGGGGCCACTCCTGAAATACTGAACAGTGGCTAACTCTGGCATTTCTGATGATAGCACAGAAATTTTCTCTCTCAAACCTATGTTTCCTGGGCCAAGGACTTCATCAAAACTGTTTATAATATTGTACCCTTAATTGTTGGCCCTTGACAACAATTGGGGCCACTCCTGAAATACTGAACAGTGGCTAACTCTGGCATTTCTGATGATAGCACAGAATTTTTTTCTCTCAAACCTATGTTTCCTGGGCCAAGGACTTCATCAAAGCTGTTTATAATATTGTACCCTTAATTGTTGGCCCTTGACAACAATTGGGGCCACTCCTGAAATACTGAACAGTGGCTAACTCTGGCATTTCTGATGATAGCAGGGTCTAGCTCCTAAATATCTTTTGAAACTTAATGCGCAAACCTGTGTCTGCTGTATCTTCCTGCCCTCTCCAGTCTGCAGATCGACTTGATCTCCTAGTTCCACGGCCCTACACCATCCCTTTGCCGTAGTGGGCCCTTCTATGTGGAATGACCTCCCCCTCAATCCATAGAAGACTTTGGACAGATTCTATCCTCACCCCTTCGTTGCTTCAAAACTCTTATTTCCTTGTGGCTGTCACGCTGAGAGAGTCTCTGAATAGCTTGTACTGTAAGAGGCGCGTTATAAATTATTCTCAGATATGATAAGCTTATTGACTGTAGACTTGATTCTTTCTAGGACCACATGACTTATGCAGTTTGTTGATCCAAGAATAAATTGAATGTGGGTGTCTGCCTAACATTTACTTTCTGTGAATAAGAAGCTACTGATAAATTTGAATTCTCATCTATAGGTGTCCATATTAAACACAATGATGTGTACTTGAAGAATACTTGTTCTTTATAACAGAACTCTTGCAATCATGAAACATGTAGTAAAAGGTAAATTGGAAAACAACCACCCATTTCAAAATAAAATCATCACATGAAGTGACAAGTTCTACTGCACAAAATACATTATTTCACAAAAGACATACTTCAACTGAAGCTAAGATTGCTAAGACTGGATGATAAATTATAGGTGTCATTTGTAAACTGAAGTGATGTAGAAGAGACAAAAGCTCAACAAAGAACATAATAGGCCTACTGCCAGTTGTAATGGGATAATTTACAGACTGGTGAAGAATATATGTACAAATAAACATGCAAGCACATAACATTGACATAACCTTGTAAGTAACTGAGAGGTATTTCACTTTTAAGCTTACGTACAATGAAATATGATAAGGACATCCACAAAGTCAAACAGCTTCAAAAACACACCGTTGCACTTACAAATGAATGAATGATTACAATCGATTACAATATAATAGCACTGAAGGCACATACAATGAATGAAAGACTCATCATCATTGCACTCATATGCTTCGAATGACAAAAAACTTTTCTATCATCAACACACTTATTGCAGTATCACAAAATGCAGCTTTGCATGCATCACAATTATGCCAGGTCAATTTTCTTAACAATTATTCGCAAACATGTAAGTGCATTCTGTTCACATAAGTCATTGGGCTCCGGTTGGTCAGAGTATGAAAAATCAATAGAGCAACTGACAGATTTCAATGCCAATGTACGTGATGAAACGGTGCTCAATTTAGATAATGTTGCCAATACCCGGTAGCTTATTATCACCATCACAAAAACAAAATTTTGCCACTACGCCTCTGTTGGAGGAGACTGTTAAAGCAGGTTTGCGATACGTGTTCTGAAACTGGCACAGGCATTAAACCCACCAGCTAGGCGAATAACACCAAAGAAGTGCTCCAGAGGATCCTGATTAAGACTCCGTGTCAACAGAAATTGAAAGTCGTGGTTTTGACAATGTCATTCCACAGTAACGACACGTGGCGAACATTTAGTATCAGGGTGCGTAAACTTTCTGGCGTTTGACGGTATCCTTTGGCATGCCGCGCGGAAGGTACGATGTTTTCTAATGACGACACTAACCCTAACCATGACCCTAAACGACCCTCACGACGCGTAACCTTACCCTAGTAACCAATTCTGACGACGCCTAATCTGACCCTAACGGACGCAAGGAAAACCTGCGCACCCCGATTCTAAATGTTTACCCAACGCATTTATATTACTTTGCCAACCTTCAAAACATTTAACTTGTGTGGTAATATCATGTCATATAGATAGTTATCGCATGCAGTGTTGACAACCGGGGCTATATCCAGCAACGTGGAACGATGTTTTGATCTTGCGGATAAGCTGCCTCTGTAAACGTTTGTACAATACACGGCAAACTTATAGTATCGTGGGCTGAAGGATTATACAGTATCTTTGGGCATGCTACGCGGACGCCACCAGGTTTTCTAATGACACTAACCCTGACCCTAACCGACCCTCACGTCGCCAATAAACTTACGCACTATATCCTTCAGCACCAGATTCTATAAGTTGCCAAATACACTTCCGAACTATTAAAACAATCAAAATGAGTGTCAAATTTCTCAGCATATTAAGCTTTAAACATAGCAAGAGGTGTTAATGAACCACAAGAAAAATTTGTTTCGATTGCAGCAGCAACTTAGTGTTTGTGTACCAGCACGTAATCATGGCGGCCGTCCATAGATTACAACTTATAGAGTAATTTTCCGTATTACAGGATTTAGTCCGAGTTAGACTTCTGGCTACGCTTTATCTATTCTGTGGTAGAGCGCAGTGATCGGGAACTAAGGTGACTCATAACTGGAGCACAACGCTCTTTGTTGTATCCCGGTGCAGTGCCAACCATCGCCTGTCGTCCAAACAGGATCTTCAATCGAATCCGTTCTGCTACAGGAAGCCAGTGCAGCGTTTCTAACATGCAATCAGAACTATGAGAATGTTTTGGATGATTAGCCTCTACTCGGGTGGTACAGTTAAGGACCAACAGTTGCACAGTCCTAGTATTTAGTTACAGAACGTTCACAATCGGTTAACGTCAAAATTTCTGGAAGCCACCAGATGTCGCCAATCGCAAAATAATTAAGTTATCTCGTTAAACACCTTTAAAACGCTGTTTAATGACGCTATAAATGGATCTGGCGTTCAACAAAGTTGTTACAGTTGTCATATTGCGTCGTCAAATCGCTAGTTGTAAGACCAGTTACAGTATCTTCTCACTAGTATGATGATAACATCAAAGATCCTGACAGCCACCATGTCGTCAATCACGTGCCAGGCAGTGTCAGACCCAAGCCTGGATGAACGAGGAGGGCGACGCTAATGATCTTTGCTATCACACAATGTCCAGTGTTAACTAATTTCTGTCGACGGCCTTTGTGGTCATAAGATGTAAAACTCTCTATCCATCCATCCACGGAGTTAGGTTGTTTCTTACGTAAACTGCGTTTGAAGACCAGTCCTTTCTCTTTTATGTAATGCTCGTCAAATCGCAAAATTTCGAAGTGATTCAGTTACACACCTTCAAAACGATATCCATTGACGCTATATTAAGCCCTCAACTGCTTTCAGTCGCCAGGTGATCTTTCGCCATCTACATTCTTCACGATTCATTGTGCAGTTACATTAGCACTCAGGAAGTAAACAGAGCCACAGATAAGCAGGCAAAATTATGTTATATGTTAATAAAATAATGAAAACACAAACAATAACTGAATGAAACAGATATGAAAATAAATAAGCGCGTAAATGCAAACAAATAACTTAACACAAATGATATAAATATCATTTAATTAAATTAATGCAAATAAGTAAGTAGACAGAAATGAAATATATGAATATCATTTATTTAAGGATCAGCTCCAGGAACTCAAACCACTGCACGTCCGTGCCCTAGTGTCAGGCAGTGCCAGTCCCAAGCCTTGGATGAAGGAGGAGGGCGACGCTCATGACCTTTGCTATCACACAGTGTCGTTAAACTGAAACTATACTACTACTGTTACTGCTACTGCTACTGCTACTGCTACTGCTACTGCTACTGCTACTGCTACTGCTACTGCTACTGCTACTGCTACTGCTACTGCTACTGCTACTACTACTACTACTACTACTACTACTACTACTACTACTACTACTACTACTACTACTACTACTACACTGGCTTCCTGTCTGTGAGCGTATCCGCTTCAAGATGGCACTCCTCCTGTACAGAGCATGCACAGATCATCTCCCTTCCTACTTGTCTTCCATGGTCACACCTTGCAACTCTGTTAAAGGTCGCTCCTCTCTTCGATCAGCATCTGCTGGAAAGTATGTTGTTCCTGGTACGCGTCTTGTTTTTGGCCGTCGCTCATTCACAGTTGCCGGTCCCTCAATCTGGAACTCTCTACCTCCTCATGTTCGCAACTCTCTTAGCGAGACTGTCTTTCGCTCCAAACTTAAAACCTACCTCTTTCAGTCTATTTATGGCTCTTAATAGTTGCCCAGCTTCAATGTGCACTTCTGAACTTTGTAAGGAGGGCATTATCAAATTACAGTTGTATTGTATTGTATTGTATCAGCTCCAGAATATGTAACTGCCGATTGGAGAGAAAATGAAGACAAACATTACAGAAAATCCACTCAGCCAAGTCCCTTATTGGGGGTGTATGTCCATTCGCCCCCTCTGAGTCCATAACTGTCATCGATACGATGCTTAACTGGAAACAGATGATACTACGCCCTCAAGCGAGAGCGGTGCTGTCCAAAACGACAGGAATATTGTCAACAGTCCGCGCTGTGCGTAGTCGTGGCCGCACAGCGAGTGCGTGGTTTTTCTCGGTGTGGTGAGAGATTGGTTCTGGAGGCATATATGTTCCTAAGCCGCCCTCTGCTTGCAGAGGATAATTATGAGAATTTCCAAGTATTGTATTGCCTTCCTTCGTAGTGAAATCTGATCGGAGAATAGATTGTGCAATTGATATGGAAATGTTCATACTAAATATCTAGTTTCTAGTTAGTTGAGGAAGTTACGACTTGTTTGTTGTATTAAACTGTTTCTGTGGTGGAATAAAGCTTCCCTGTTAGTTTAATAGTTCGAAAAGTAAGGACATAAATAGAAACCGTATCATTTGTTCATTCAAAACTCGGATAACTTTTCTTTTCAATGGTAGATTGATGGAAGGATGGATGGATGAATTAATGGATGGGGGAATGGATGGATGGACGAATGGATGGATAGATGACTTTCTGGTTGACTGGATAGAAGTGTTGAAATTTTAATAGATGAATAGGTGGTTGGCTAGAAGGATGGATAAGTGGAAGTTTGAATGGAATGGATGGATGTATACATGGATGGCTGGCTGGCTGGCTGGCTGGCTGGCTGGCTGGATGGATGGATGGATGCATGGATGGATGGATGGATGGATGGATGGATGGATGGATGGATGGATGGCTGGCTGGCTGGCTGGCTGGCTGGATGGATGGATGTATGGATGCATGCATGCATGCATGCATGCATGCATGCATGCATGGATGCATGGATGACGAATAAAGTGTAGCAACCGACATCGTCACAACATATACATTGCAAGAAAGAAAATTTGCAGTCCTAATCACGTGAGCCAATCATCGCAATATTTTTCGGAATAATTTTCGCCCTGACCTTATTTGTCTTCACACCGGAACAACCTTCTAGCGTCTGATCACCGCGCTGGCCGCCCGCTAATTTAAATCAGTCATGGAGCTTCGTTGTAGCAACACAGCCGTCCTATTATTACACACTCGCCGAACAGGTTCTGCATCTGATCAGTTTCTGTTCTTTAGGATCGCGATTTTTTCTCAGTAATCTTTTCCGGATATCGGTGGATTCAGTCCGCCCTTTCTGCGGTTGAACGTTGAACCCGGATTGTTTTTCACGCGTGCTGTGTGAGGTCTAGCAGATGTTTTGTCACTGGGGGCGTTAAGGGTGTGGCGGCTGTTGCGCAGGCGCTGTGGCCCAGATATAGATGTGCTTCTTTTGCGGTTTGGATTTCTTCTTCTCGACAGAATCTTTCGAGACGTGAGTGATATTATCATAAGTAGAGCTGTGAAGAAAATCGATATTCGACGACTGCGTGGATGGTGAATGTTTTACGCTAGGTGTCTGGTGATTTAAAACAGCGATTAACATGTACAGATATTATCTGAAATTATGTGAATACAGGCATACGTACACGCATGTGTGCGTGCATGCATGCATATGTAATTGCCTACATGCATATATACTTTCATACATATTATACATACACAGATACCTATATACATGCGGCTCGAGCTTCTCAGTTTGTCCCTGAACTTCCTCAAGTCTGTATTATTTAATTGGTTCCGTGTTTCGGGGTTGAGAGCGCCATTGGTAAGCTTATTAAATTTTTTGAAGTTTCGCTTTATAAATGTCAGATTGCAATTACCAGTGCATTTACATATATATACATACATGCATAATTGCATATACATACATACACAAATAGTCATTAAATTCAAACGAACGTGAATGCATACAAACATACATACATGTAAATACATATACACGTCGTACCCAAGTATACATTATATAGGCGTCTATATGCAGACATACATACATACACACATACATCCATACATTGATACACGTATACATACTTAAAATACATTCATATGCTGCTGGCACGCACACACACACACACACACACAATTATATTATGATATGCTTGGTAATATAATATATCGATGATAGGCGGAAATTCTAACAGCTGTTCGTCGTTGCTTCTCCTTTCATCCGTTCTTTCCTCTGCTGCTGATAAAGACGTTGATTCTGTATTGAATTACATTCAGAAGCATTCAATACATTGAACGACATAATACGTATGATGCAAATCCATGTCTCGTATTTCACAGAATCTATAAGGATAAGTATTTGCTGTTGTTGTTATAATTATTATTATTATTATTATTATTATTATTATTATTATTATTATTATTATTATTATTATTATTATTATTATTATTATTATTATTATTATTATTATTTTTATTATTATTATCATCATTATTATTATTATTATTATTATTTTTATTATTATCGTCATCGTCGTCGTCGACGTCGTCGTCATCATCATCATTATCATCGTCCTCCTCCTCATCCTCATCCTCATCATCATCATCATCCTCATCATCATCATCATCATCATCGTCATCGTCATCGTCATCGTCATCGTCGTCGTCGTCGTCGTCGTTGTCGTCGTCGTCGTCGTCGTCATCATCATCATCATCATCATCATCATCATCATCATCATCATCATCATCATCATCATCATCATCATCAGTTTATAAATAGCCACCATCTAACGGCCAGGCACCAATCGATGGCGATGAGCACCTGTGAGTAAAGGACAGTTCAAAGTGAACTCATGTACAGCGCCCTTATTTTTCGGTCTCGGTCGTTATCCGGCTCTATATAAATCGTCTTGTCACTGTTATCATTGTGTCATACAATTGTGTCCCCGTTCAACCTTCACTTTCTAGCCTGAACTAGGAATCAGATTGCCATTTGATGCAATTTTTACGGAAATTCCCTGAAACTTTTAGTAGAAATTCGATGCAATTTTCACTTGAATTTTTCTTAAATTTGGTAGAAATTTGATTTGGTTTTATTAACCATAATTATCCAGTACGCATAAGCTCATTTACATTGTACGTTACAAAGGGGCATTGACACTGCAATTTACAATCGTTTCCTAATGGGTTAAGGCGCTATATATTTTGTCCTGACACTTTCAGACATACATACATCTCCTAACAGACAATCGCGTTTACAACATCTTTTACAGTTGCTTATAAATTTTTTGTGAGGTGCTCGATCGTGTATTGGTTAGCGTGCTGGACTGAGAATCGAGAGGACGGGGTTAAGATCTCTGCCAGCACAAAAGGTTGATTCGAGATTTCTGCTCCAACTCTGCCCCTATAGCCAACTCAGCTATAATGAGTACACTGTCGGTGGGAAGATGAGACGGCGAGGCTAAGAGAGAGGACTGGCTACCCGATCTCATATGCCGAGGCTAAGAAAATGAAGTTAACGCTTCATAGCCATGGCTGCCTCAGGACTAGCTTAAGGGACTGCTCTTCTTCGTCTATACATGTTGACATTCATGCATACATTGATGCATTCCTTTGCAAATATGTGCTACTCTCGTGCAATTAAAAGACTATGATACTAATAGTACAATAGGACGTATACTATAGGCTTGCCAGCAGACGCCAAACAGGCCATTTGGGCATCCGCAGAATGTAAATAAACACATAAAAAACACTGCACAGAAAAACAAACCAACGCACACACGTCAGAACACACCCCCACACACACACACCGACACACACACACACACACACCGACACACACACACACAGACACACCCCAACGCACACGCACGCACGCACACACACACACACGCACACCCATACATAGGCCTACATAACATACCTACATACGTACGTGAACACAAGAATTAATTGGTTTATTGGAAACTAATCGGGCTGGTACTGATTAAATTTTTTTTAATCGATTAATCTCGAAAATTTAATCGAGATTAATCGATTAAATTCAATTAATTTGGTCCATGTTATATAAAGCGTGAAAAACTGTTTAGACTGTATACACTGCAAAATTCCTCAATCATTCGACATGCTAAAGTTCAAATTGTCGAACATTATTACTGTTCGCCATATTGTTTAGGGGTCGTCCATTAATTATGTCAAAAAATTTTAGGCAGTTTTTGACCCCCTCTCCCCCTTGTCAACAACTGTCAAACATTGACGGACCCTCCTAAAAAATTATGTCAACAATCCCAGAACCCCCCCCCCCACCAAAAATGAAACACATTGGCTCAATACATGTAGAATCATTTTTTTAAAGTTTTACACTAAAAATGCAATCTCGAATTTCAAAATATATGAGTTTAGCTTATTACCAGCTTTTTAGTAGTATTAAACATTAAGCACTTTATACATTTTTAGCATTACTTGAGACCTCCTGTGGACTCAAGGGTCCTACTCTCCTTTGGCTTCGGTCCTACTTGTCTGATCGCACCCAAATGATCATCTCTGGTGTCTCCAGGACTCAGTGGGTCCCTGTTATTTTGGGTGTTCCTCAGGGTTCTGTCCTAGGCCCGCTCTTATTCATTTTATACACAGCTAATATTCCCTCTCTTTTCCCTAACCACTCTGCGACTGGCCACCTTTTTGCTGATGATGTCCAAGCTTGTGTCCATGGACCCCCTTCTGCTCAACTCCTTCTCGCTAGTCAAATTGAGGCTCTCTCCCAAGATCTTCATCTCTGGATGTCTTCTAATCGTCTTTCCCTAAACTCCTCTAAAACCCAGCTTATTTGGTTTGGAACTCCTCATCAGCTCAAAAAACATGACTATGCATTACTCTCTGAAAGGTTTCCTCGTTTTACCTTTTCGTCTAGTGTCCGAGACCTGGGTGTCACTCTAGACAGTTCTCTAACTTTTACTGAACACATTGCCATGCTTACTCGCTCTTCCTACTTCCAACTAAGGCGTCTCAGGGCTATTCGCAAATCTGTTTCTTCCTCGACCTTGAATACAATTCAAGGTTCTTATTTTAGTCCTTAAGTCTCATCTGGGTCTTGCTCCGAAGTACCTTTGCGACCTCATGCTTCGCCCACTCTCTGCCACTTCGCTGCGTCCTCTCCGATCCTCTGATCGGCTTGACCTTTTTGTTCCTCGTGTCAGGACTGCAATGGCTCAATCCAGATCCTTCGCCTGCATACAGTGCATAGGTCCTTCTCTGTGGAATGGACTTCCTCCACCGGTTCGCCCTGCCATCCTTTCTGGTAGTCTCTCCTCATCTTTTTCGAAACTAAAATCCTGCCTTTTCTCTCGGGTTGCTCGCACTGGGAGCGCTTCTGAAAGGCTTTTGCTGTGAGAAGCGCTTTATAAATAGCCAAATACAATACAAAATACAATTACTTTATGTTTTCGCTAACATTTTTAAGGGTCTGTGTTGATTCATTGGAAAAAAATTTCTTGACGTCAAATTGTACCCAAATTGTACCCTTGTCAACAACTGTCAAACTTTTCTAAACCCCCTCCCCCTATTGACTATTGTTGACATAATTAATGGACGACCCCGTATGTCAGAAATAGGTCGGTTGACGTCATAAAATAAGTAAAAAATTAATCGAAAATTAATCGAACAAACCGAAATTAATCGATTAAAATTTTTAACGATTAATCGATTAATTAATCGTTAACATCCGCAGCCCTACTATATGTGTGTGTTGGTGTGTATGCTACTCCAAGTGACCTCATTTGACACCTATAAAACGTAGTCTTCCATTGCTATATATAGACACACTCGTCTACTGTCTTTCGATTAGATCTGTGCTCACTGCTCGCTGGTGCATATGGTAATGTCGACGTCAACGGCCTTTGTTGCCAATTAATTTAATGTCCTTCACCAATATAAACTATTATTACTAATTAATAGATTAAGGTGCTTTGATGAAACACTAGAAAATTAGTTTCTATCGGAGATAATGGCATCTTATGAAAGCATTAAATGCCTTTTATCCATTGTAATCCATCCAATTGCCCGTTAGATGTTTCAACTATAACAGTTATAATTATCTGTACACACATTTGCCCATCAACGCCCACTGACTTTGATGTCACAAAATGTCGTTAAACTCTTGAAATCCAATCCAATCTCGGTTCGGTAATTCGCTATTCATACAACGTAAGGTCGACGTCAACAACCACTAGTCAGCAGATATCGCTTAACACTGAATAATTCTGCTGCTATGCTGAAATTCTGCTTTGTACACCTTCAAAATGGCGCTGCAGGTTGGGGCTCTAGGAAGTGACAGCCCTATTATTTGGCCGTGCTGGAGTCGGGAGCGCCCCTTGAAGGGGCGCTATATAAATTTATGAATGAATGAATGAATATTATATATTCGGTTGATGTCGTTATAGGATGTCATTAAACTGAAGATTAATAATCGCTGTGAAATTTAAAAGTTGAGTCTAATGTCATAATTATTATGCTCATAATTATTATGTAAGGTGCATTTGTGGCTGATGTTGTTTTCTTACTTTTAGGATTTCTTGCGTCTGACAATTGCTGAAGAATAATAATTTTTTTAAATATGTGTATTATAGATAATGTCAACTATATTACTTTATATTATTAAACAATGAATATTAGTGATATTAGGCTATAAGACTCCGTTTTAACGCCTTTGAATGGTGTCGTTCGGATGCTATAGTTTTCTGGGTTTATTTGCATTATATTGTATTGTATTTAAAGATTTATAAAGCGCCTCTCACAGTGCACACCAATCAAAGTGCGAAATTCCCCGAGAATAAAGACAAGTTTTGAGGTAGCGGAAAGATGTAGCAGGGCCACCGGATAGTGTGGTGGAGCGAACAAAGGGGGGAAGTTGATTCCATAGAGAAGGGCCAATGCATGCAAAGGCACGGGACTGGGATATGGCCGCTCCACACGAGGAACAAAAAGGTCAAGACGATCAGAAGAAGGGAACGGGCGAAGGAATTGTCATTCAACAGTGTTAGATCTCTTGCTAAGATGGCATTTGATGCCATCAAATGTCGTTAAACCCTTGGAATCCATCCAAACCCCTCGAGTGGGTTACGGTTAGTCATAAATGGACCTGGCGGCCACAAGATGTCATTAAACAAGAAAATAAAGAAGTCATTTCGTTAGACAACTCTGATGTGATGTCGACCAGCACTATATATTCCTCAACTGCTCTGCTCGCACTTTGGCAGTGCCAGTCCCAAGCCTGGATGAAGGAGAGGGATGCTAATTAATGATCTTTGCTATCACACAGTGTCGTTAAATGGAAACTACTACTAAAGTGTGTACAGAATGGCGTATACAGTATACTGTTCCGGAATTAGGGAACTACAGTTGTGATAAGAATATATATATATATATATATATATATATATGTGTGTGTGTGTGTGTGTGTGTGTGTGTGTGTGTGTGTGCATGTATGCTTTTAGTTAATGAAATTTCTATTCCAGTGTGCTAGATACCTGAACAGTTCAACATAGCAATTTTGTGAATTACTCGTTTCATTTAGCGTGCGTGCACACTGTTTGTGAAATTGTTATTATTTGATGTATGATATGATGATGACGGTAGAGGTTGCAATAAGCATCTGATTTCATGAGTATACTTATAACTATAATCATCATGTATTGGACAGTTGTGGCAAGTTGTTTTTCCCCTACTTTAAAAATAAATTTCTTCTATGGGACAATTACTGTGGACTGTTGTTTAATTTGTTTTATTTGCATCAAACCAGTTTATCACAATATCTGCATTATAGACAGTGTCAGATGTATTACTTTCTATAGTTAAATGATGAATATTAGCAGTGCTGTAATAGTAAAATTAGAAGTGAGTACACGCTACAGTAGCCAATAAGGTAGTATAATCTTTATTAAATTAAACCGGTTGTAGAGGAGACGCACTCCGGTGTACATGCATCATAGGACAAACACAAAAATCAATAGGAGTACAGCATGCTTCCTATAAAAGTTTCCCTCATGTTATTGTCAATAAGAGAACGACTGATGGGATATAGGCTACTGTGCTGTGGTGGAGCCTTTGCCTACCTGCCCATAAACTGAATATAAAACGGGCAATAATCAGCGATGTTTACAATGATTAGGCCTTTATATTGAAATGCGATAATACCTAAACCAACCAAACAACGTCAAATTAGAGCAATATAAATTTTAAGTTGTTTTGCAACTGGCCAGGTGCAAGAGTAAACAGAAATAATTAAATTTCTAACTGTACAGTAGTAAATATGACATATGTCAAAGTACGTTCTGGAGGAGCAACTGCACGCTCTGCACAGGTGAGCTTACTAAAACGAACATTTTTTCTGAGGTGAGTAGACGTTAATCTAGAGCGGTGAATATTAGTAATTTTGTAAGACCCTGTTTTGACAACTATTAATGCTCCTTTCGGACGCTATAAGTCTTTTGCCTCGTGGCATTGTATACACTTTACTCCGCCACTGCCTGTACTCTGCTAGTGTCAGTCCCAATCCTGGAGAAAGCAGGAGGGCGACGCTGATAATCTTTGTTATATGACACCGTCTCGTTACACAACAACTAACCATTGTATACATTTCTGTATTTTGTCGACGGTCTTTGATGTCATAAGACGACGTTAAACTTTGGAATGATAAAAAATAATATAGCGCCAGTGCAAAGTCTAGATAAAAGAGATGGACGACAGTAATATTTTTTTCTGGCACATCGTCGTTGAACAGCGACTACGTCTCCTTAACTTTCGAGGCCCATGCATTGTCGTTTAATAAATAAAATTAGTGGACACTTTTATATATAGCAATTGAAGACTGCATTTTAAAGGTGTCTAATGAGGTAGTAGTAGATTTCGTTTATTAAAAATACTAAGTTGACATACCGCAACTTGTTTACATGGGATAATGAAGGTAATGAAATTAAAAACTATAAGTTTATGCCTTTAGTCAGATTGAGTCAAATCTTAAAATCACCGAATAGTCCGAAATAGAACCCTAGAGGTCACTTTTGGAGTAGTATTTTCCACTGTTTAGACGACATCTTGAGGCTGCCATGAGTGTTGGCGTCGCCTCACTCCTTTTTCCAGGCTTGGGAACAAGAATGTGCAAAGTTCTCTTTTAAGGTAAAGTAAGGTCGACGCTAGGATTCAGCGAATCGACAGCACAAGGTGACAAGGTGAAGGTCGACGTAACAGATGTGATGGTCATAAGATGTCGCTAAATCCTAGGTACAGCTAACACTGTGATCAAAATAATTAAATGTCGATTTTGGACACCTCTTAATCGGTTCAATACGGTGCTATATGTCTGTAAACTTTGGATTTACAACCACGATCGCATTTTGCGGTACGTAGATAAGGTCGACGTCAACAGTAACTGCCCTGCTATGCCCTGGCAACCATGAGACATTTTTAAACATTCAGAAATACTATTACAAGCACTTGATCAACGCCGTCACTGCCCATAATCTGGTGGTGTCAGTCATACGTCTGGAAAAAAGAGGAGAACGAATTCAAAGGGCCTTGGCAACCATAAGGTGTCGTTAAACAGTGGAAACTACTACTGACCAGTAACCATTAGACACGACGGTTTAAAGCGTTAGATCAACGTTAACGAACTTTTAGGCGCAAGGTGTCGCTAAAGACTGGATACTGCTACTGTAACTATGATCCAATCTAAACGTCGATTTTAGACACCTTTAAAACGCTTCCATGCAGAGCTATATGTTCGTAAACTTTGTTCCATTAAACATAATGATTTGCTGTAAGAAATAGATACACAAGCTAGGATCGATGTTAACGACCTTCTGAGCTGCATGATATCGCTTAAGACTGAATATAATTTATTATATGACAATGCTTTGTGTTGTAGTTTGCTGATGAGAATCGTTTGAGATGAGGCTGTTTGTAAGTGAGTTGGTGCAACTGGCCGTTGTATGTTCGTTCGTATCCTGGTGCTCTCTTTGCTCGATGATCGTAACGGCTGAGGAATTGCACCATCCTTCGATGGAACACGGAGGAATCGAGATGGGAGTTCCCAATGATGGGTGCGACAACGGAGAGGTAAGCAGTAGACGTACAGACTGACACGTATGGAGAAGGACGAGGAGGATGGAGAGGAAAAAGAGGAGGAAAAGAGGAGAGGAGGACACGGAGAAGAAGGAAGTGGGGAGGGAAGAACGAAGAAGGAAGAGGGAGGAGGAGGAGGAGGGAGGAAGAAGAGAGAGGAGCAAAAGAGAGGAAGAGGTGGATGAAGGAGGAGGATGGAGAAGAAGAAAGAGAGGAGGAGGAGGACAGAAGAGGAAGGAAATGAAGTAATAAGGAAGAAGGAGTAAGCACAAGATGGATGAGGAAGAAGAAAAAGGAAGAAGAGGCAGAGAAAGAAGAGGAGGATGAGCACGAAAAAGAGGATGGTGAAGTTGAGGAGGGCAGATGGAATAAGGGATCAGGAAGAGGGAAAAGGCACAATAGAGGAGGAAGACGAAGAGAGAGGGGCGGAAGAGGAGAAGGACAGAGGAGATAGGTCAGAGGGAAGACAAGGAGGATCGGATGAGAGTATGAGCAAGGGGTAGAAAGACGAAGAAGAGGAGATATAAATGGAGAGAAAGAATAGGGATGAGAGAGGAGCAACGAGAAGAGACCGAGGAAAAGGAGAAGGTATAGGAGGAGAGGAGATAGAGAAGAAGTGGTGCGAGCGGTGAATGAAGTAATGAACGCCGAATGGAGTAGTACAATAATATAATTGCGAGGCGAATTCAATGATCCTATGACTTACTCGAAGTCGTTCAGGCCTAATCTGAAGTCTCCTCTCTTTCAAATTGCTCATCTATTGTATCCAGACTTCTAGTTTCTGTCATGACACATGAACGGTGAGAAGTGTTCAACATAAATTATGCCAACTTCATCGGCCTTTGTTGCCATCTATCCGTATATAATACAGTATATAATATATACTAGCATTTTTTACCCGGCGTTCGCCCGGGTTTTGCCCAGGCGTAATTTTTAACGGCTGCAAATAAAGGCTACTTACTTACTATATTTGCTGATGGGCTTCAAATATTTAAAAAATGTCCATTTATCTGAATGGAAACGATATTTAGAGGTGAACATTGTTGCTTTGCTTGTGTACTGCAATTATTTGTTAAATAATAGACGAAGTTCTGCCGTTAGCCTGCGTGACGTAAGATTGCATAATTAGCAGGCGTGACGTAATTTAAGATTGCATATTTAGCCAGTGTGACGTGAACAAATGGCCATGCTATTATAAGATAGCCTCGTCGAAGCAGTTGATAATTTAAAATGTCCATATATCGGCGTTTAAATAACATTGCGAGCTGAAAATAGTCGCGTAGATCAAGACGTGGCGTAATAATGTTTTGAAAATTTTTGTAAATCGCTAAAGCGTTCCGTTTCGGAGCCTTTAGCGAGACGGACAAACATACGGAAGGACAGAAAAAAGAGACTTTGGATTATATATATATATATATATATATATATATATATATATATATATATATATATATATATATGCCAGAGCTAAATAAGACTCGCTGAACAACAAATCATATTACCCCACATGATGCATTAAGACCAAACCCAAGTCTAAACGCATCTGGTAGAGACAGGTTTGATATTTATAGGCGATTTTCAGTCAAAAGCTATGTAAAATGTTTTTAAAAGAGCATTAATTTGGTCCAAACGTTCTAACTCCGCCACTGTTCGCTTTATGACAGTGCCAGTCCCAAGCCTGGATAAAGGAGGAGGGCGACGCTAATGGTCTTTGTTACCACACAGCTAGTCGTTAAACAGAAACACCACCACCACCAAACGTTCTGCAGTTTTTAGCCTGATTTTCTTCAGGTATAAACTTACGCGAAAGTGTAATAAGTGCATTCCGACAAGTGGTTTCTTTTCTCGACCGAGGTCAAATAGTTCATTTAAAATTAGACACCTTTAAACGTTTAAATATAGAGCTATATTTGTTAATGTACACCATGTACAATAATTCGACTTTCTTTGTCCGATAAGAGCAGTGAGAACCAAAGACGAACGGTTGAATATGATTTCGATTCCATAAGATGTCGCTAAACTCTCCATTCATCCATCTGATGTGTTGAATTTCAACCGGATTTAATGAACCGATCATGATTTCACTCCATTCACTCACATATTGATTTTTTTGCGTCATGCTAAAGGCGCTACAGAAGCAGCTAGAATAAGCTGGTTTGAATAAAATAGATTAGAGAGACAGAGTAGCCGATCAGTCAGAGTGTTGCCTTGTAGCGCGCAGTGTACGGGTTCGAACCTCCTCTCCTGAGACGGTTACTGTGTGGGAACCTTGAACAAGTCATTCACTCACAATTGCATTGATTGGTGCCTTGAAACTATATATTGTCGCTTAATAAAGCATAATAATAATAATGATGATGATGATGATGATGATGATGATGATGATGATGATGATGATGATGATGATGATGATGATGATGATGATGATGATGATGATGATACTAATAATACTAATAATAATACTAATAATAATACTAATAATAACAATATTAATAATATAAACGAAGAGAAATCTCTGCAACGAAGCTAACATTCCTGTGACGCTCTCCCCCCGCGATGCGGGGCGAGACCTGCTCCTATAGAGGAAGAGTTCTGTCTCTGCATCCCTCACTACCTCCCTCGCATCCATCGGCGAAGCCGATTACCCACCAGCATACCGGCATACCTCTACGAGCCCTTGGCTAGCCGTGACAAAAGGACGACGGCATGGGGTGGACGGAGAGAGGGACTGACGGCTGAGACGGACGGCAGAGGCCACTTCTGCCACCCTGCCTCTTTCATTTCCTTCCTGCCTGTCTGCCTACCTGCCTCGAAGACAACTATAGGGTTTGATATCTGCCTGCCTGCCTGGGAAGCAGAGGGGATGGAGGGAGGGTGGTAGGGATGGATAGAGGGCTGTAGGAGAGATGGACGGACGGTTGGAGGTAAGGAAGGAGGGAGGGAGGGGATGGGCGAATGGTTGGAGGTAGGTAGAGAGGGACGGACGGACGGACGGAGAGAGGAAGGGAGGGTTATAGGCAGGGTGAATGGATGTAGGGACTATATATAAGGCAGAGGCAGGATAGACTGAGATCCTGAGTGGCCCAGTGGGTTGGTAGCCCGCTCGCCACGCCGGCGACCCGGGTTCGATTCCGGGTCAGAGATTAATTTCTCGGACCTTTACTGCGAGTGGCTCGGTCGCAATATAAACGTGGAGTACGAGGTTGCTTTCTGCCTCCGACACTAATCATCTTCGATATGAAAAAGTGTCGTTAAGCCGAAGTACAAAATAGAGTGAGAAGCGCCCCTACCAGATTGCCCATTCAGAGGCGCTCCCGACTACTGCGCGTACGCTGAATCTGAGTTTGACGCCGAAGCGCATGAGCAATTGCGAGTGAAGGACTTGCCCAGGGTCCCTACGCGGCGGCTTTGAGATGGACTCGAACCCGCAACCCTCCAGGTGCAAGGCACCGAACATACCCCCAAACCACCGCGCCCCAGTATATTGTGTTGTGTTGTGTGTTGTATTGTACTCCACGTTTATATTGCGACCGAGCCACCCGCAGTAAAGATCCGAGAAATTAATCTCTGATAAACCGACCGACCAGGAATCGAACCCGGGGCGCCGACGTGGCAAGCGGGCTACCAACCCAATCGGCCACTCAGGATCCTTAAATAATATTGCATTTGATTAGATTAGATTAGATTAGATTCTATTGTTGTGTCTGTCTCTTGTAGTGGAAACTTTCTGTCGATTGGGATGATAGCAGTGATTTTGAGTACGTCTGCCAACCGGAAGAAGATCGCATTCCCGTCACATTGGTTAGATTCACATTTGCTCTGACATTTCCGCACATTTATACAGTGCCGTCGTCGCAACGCAAAAGATTTCGTTAAGCACTTGGAACACTGTGGCTATTAATTATTATGTTCAATTTTCAACACCTTTAAATCGTTTCCCTCTTAGGCTATATATACAGTAGTTCAATCGCTAGTAGTTGCTGTCGGTTGTTCAGTACAGTAACTGGGGTCGAAGTTAACAAGATGTTAAAAGATCAGAACTCAGAAGTACAGCTAAGTATGTTCAGATTCAACACCTTTCAATCATTTCTTTCTAACGCTATATATTTCATCGCCGATTGCGCTCAATGAATATGAAAATGAGTCCTTCGCTAAAGTATTGGGGTCGATGTCAACGGAAACAATAAGATGCTATTCAAAGATGAGAAGTCATTGAGAACTAGAGCTAATATTATTTTCAATTTTCAAAACCTTTAAATCGTTCTTTCTTACGCTATAATATTCTATAAAGTGACAAAGTTCCCATTTCATAATTCGTTTCCTTTGCAAGCCACAAAAAAATAATGGAAAGCCTTTTAGGCTGGAAGATTAATAACAAAAGATGATATAAGTGCCTATTATGAACATTATTAGAACATTTATGGTCAAAAAAGAAACTGAAAACAAAAAAGAACCCTTATACGGTCAAAAAGAAAAAAAATAACCTTTAAGCCAAAAAGAAAGCCAATTGGCCAAATGAATAATGTGTATATAGGCCTAATGTGTATTATTATTTTATATATATATATGCACATATAATGTGCATATATATATATATATATAAAATAATAATAATGTCATCCAAATGTGTTTCAATGTCAATACATCCAATGTCATCCAAATGTGTTTTAATGTCAATACATCATATGTCATCCAAATGTTTTGGGTTGGAAGTAAACGACACTTGGACGCCACAAGATATCGTTAGACGATAAGAACTGTGTCTAATACTACAGTATGTTCGGTCTAGACACCTTAAAATCGTTTCATTCCAGTGCTATATAGTTGTCAATTTCAGTCAATTATTTTAATTCGATTACCGATTATTATTATTATTTTATTACTCAAAAGGTTTAACGTCGCCTTATGACATCAAAGGCCGTTGACGACAATTTACAATGTATGTCATTGTATGGTATACACTGTGAATTGTCGTCAACGGCCTTTGATGTCACAAGGCGATGTTAAACCTTTGAGTAATAAAATAATAATAATTGGTAATCAAATAAAAAAATCACAAAGAAAAGTTAGAAAACAATGGTGCATATAATAATACACAATTAGGCCTACTTGGTTAAATATAACAACGTGCCCTAGTACCTCGCAGTGCCAGTCCAAAGCCTGGAAGAAGGAGGCTATTACTAATATTATATTAAATGTTAATGTACATATTATGAAAGGTCGACAGCAATCACCTGTCAAATATCGCCGTCTCAACAACCTATCACACACGAAATCAATGATGAGAGAAGCGAAGGAAAACTGATGGCGAAAAAATTATATGCAAATGAGTATCAAATTTTTAAATACTTGGTAGCCTAATGACAGCAATAATCGGATCGATGTGAACAGCTCTGGCGGCCACAAGATGCTGCTTGACACTGAATACAATTACTTTCTTTATAATAATTATCGTATAGGTTTCTGGAACGAATTTTATTGTAAACTGACTGTTGATGATGCGCTATTTAAGGAATTTGTGTTGCACAAATTTCAGACTTTTCCTCAACATTCTTGTCTCTTGAACTCGGAGATTCCACCGGTAAGTGCCGATTATATTATAAGCGTTGGTGGTCAAACTTATGGGAAAACTCTTATAATGCCTGAATAAATGATCAGGAATACGTCCCAGTGACAAAAAGTTGTGCGTTATTTTCCGATCTGATTAAATTTGGATTTAATTTTCTGCAAGAAACAAACGCGTGTAAAGCGGCGAGCCTGCGTATACCCTGTGAACATTTGTATAGTGCCTGTCATGTACCAAAGTCACAGAAATACGATTGTCTTACTTATTCATTTGGTTCTTTACTTACTTACGCACGTCTTTGATTACAGGCATTTACAGCTGGGGTGTTGCAATATTATAGCAAAGCTGTTTCTTTGCAATATTGAATTTCGATCAGGATAACCCAAGGCACGTCGTTTTTGGCAGTGGTGTCAGAGCAGAAATTTGGTCAGAGATTTCTGCTCCGCGTGAACCCCTTAGCCAACTCAACCATAATGAGTACACTGACCGTACACTGTTGTTGGTGGGAAGGTCAAACGGTGAGAGAGGAGAATGGCCACCCTACTTGTATGTCGAGGCTGAGAAAATGAGGTCGCTAACACTTCATTCTCATCGCTGCTTAGGGCTAACTTAAGGGAGCTAGAAGTAGTAGTTTCAGTTTAACAACACTGTGTGATAACAAAGACCATTAGCGTCGCCCTCCTCCTTCATCCAGGCTTTGGACTGGCACTGCTCCCTTCCTCCCTCAATCTCTCTTTTTAGCCGCCTTAATTAACGTTGTCATTGTTTGCATGTTTTAATCACATTTCTTTAAAGTTTCTCTTTTAATTTCATGATGATCCTAATAATTGTCTGTTCTCTTTAGGCTTTGCACAAGTGTATGACTGAATCGATTACATATGAAGACGAACCACCTCGCGGGTAATTACCCCTTTGCTTACTATGATACAACTAAAAAACAGAACGGGTTTAATATTAACAACTCCAGCATTGAAAATGATCGTTAAACACCGGAAACTGCTGTAACAGTGATTTTATTAAATCTGCAGTTTAGACACCTGTGAAACATAAGTAGCCGATGCTATATAAACCGTGTAGCTGGTCCATAGTTGATGCATTTTATTTTCGTATAATTGTATTCGTTTATATTTTCCAAAATGCAACAGGCAAAACGCTGTTGGTGAACAGCAACAATTGACAGTGTGGCTACTTATGGTTGCGCTAATTAATAACTGTTTCTATATAACAGTCTTTGAATAAATTTAATCGAGTCTTTATCGTATTAGGACCCATTTTCCCATTATGGACCCATATTCTCACCTATACCCATGGAATTACTGACAGAGCTGTTTTTATGTATTTGAAGAAATCCGAAAATATTCCACTGATTGTATAGTTTTTGTCTGTCGGCAAGAAACACATTTTACTTTTGGTAACGGCGTTAACGACATCGAAATATCATGACTTGAATCTGAAAAAAATTGTTTTAAATGGCGAGTGTACTCGTAGGCAGATCGTTATGAACGTTGAAAAAGCAGGTTTTCCAATAAAATATGCCATTTGTATTCAAAGTATTGTCTATAAAAACTTACTAAAAAGCGCAGTCATAACCGTTATGCACTTACAAAACATCCTATTATTGACTAGTGCTGTTCTAAAATGAAACTTGATTAGCTGTAATATAATCAATTCCAGGACGATGTCGTTATTGGGCAAAAAACAGAATACAGAAATATCGACTATGGTAATTTTAACCTGGCTGCGTGCGCTGTGTATATTAACAAAGGCAAAATAATGCTGAGCATAAGCAGAATTCTGATTCATCTCACGATCAATTCTAACGAGTCGCATTTGGTGCTTTGCAATTTACGGAACGAACGCCTAAACAATGAGAGTATATCGATAAATCTATCCTTAAAACGTAAAAGAAATCATCCACCCATCCATCCGTCTGTCCGTCCGTCCGTCCGTCCGTCCGTCCGTCTGTCTGATCCGTCCGTCCGTCCGTCCGTCCATCCATCCATCATCCATCCAACCGTCCGTCCGTCCGTCGGTCCGTCCGTCCGTCCGTCTGTCCGTCCGTCCGTCTGTGTGTCTGATCCGTCCGTCCATCTATCTAACCTGATCCGTCCGTTCCGTCGGTCTGTCTGTCCGTCAGATCCGTTCGTCAGTTCGTCAGTCTGTCAGTCAGTCTGTCTGTCCGTTCATTCATCTATCTAATGAGTCAGATCGTCTGTCCGGTCTGTCCGTCTGTCATCCATCATCTATCTAATCAATCCGTCAGTCCAGTCTGTTCGTCAGTCCGTCTCGTCTCGTCCGTTCAAATCTATCTATCTAAATCCGTCAAAGGTCTGGATCGGTCGGTCCGTCTGTTCCGTCCAGTCCGTCAGTCAGTCTGTTCAGTCCAGATCAGTTCGTTCAAGTCAGTCTGTCGGTCAGATCCGTCCCGTCCGTCAACCCAGATCCCAGTCCAGTCCGTCCGGGTCTAGTCCGTCCGTTCAGTCTGATCCGTCCGTCCGTCCGTTCGTCTGTCTGTCCGTCCATCCAACCCAGCCCGTCTGGTCAGTCGGTTCGTCAGTTCCCGTCCGTCTGCCTCCGTCTGTCCGTCTGATCCGTCTGTCTGCAGATCGTCCGTCCATCTATCCAAATCCGTCCGTCCAGTCAGATCGGTCCGTTCCGTCCGTTCGTCTCAATCTGTCCATCTATCTATCTATCCGTCCAGATCTCCGTCTCAGTCCGTCTGTTCAGGTCGGTTCGTCCGTCGTGTCGTAGTCGGTCCTGTCCGTCCGATCGATCTATCTAACAGTCAATCGTTCGTCCAAGTCAGTTCAAGTCCGTCCAGATCAGATCATCCGGTCTGTCTGTCAGTCCAGATCCGTCTAATCTACCTAGTCCGTCCAGATCAGGTCTGTCCGTCTGTCATGTCCGTCAGTCAGATCTGTCCGTCCGTCCATCCATCTATCCATTCCAGTCTGTCCCGTCCAGTCTGTCTGTTCGTCCAGTCCGTCCAAATGTTCGTTCGTCGTCTGTCAAATCAGATCAGATCGTCCAGATCTGTCCGTCCTGATCCGTCATCTGTCTATCTCCAGATCGTCTGGTCTGATCTGGTCAGTCCGTCCAGTCAGATTCGTCCGTCCGTCCGTCCGTCCATCAACCTATCTAAATCTGGTCGTCCGTCCGTCCGTCCGTCCGTCCAGTCCGTCTGTCCGATCCGTCCAATCCGTCTCATCCATCTGTCCGTTCAGTTCGTCTGTCGGTCCGTTCAGATCGTTCCCTTCAGTTCGTCTGGATCCGTTCCTTTTAGTCTGTCCGTCTGTTCGTCCGTCTGTTCGTCCGTCCGTCCTGTCCGTCTGTCTGTCCAGTCCGTCTGTCCGTCCGTCCGTCCGTCCGTCCGTCCGTCCGTCCGTCCGTCCATCCATCCATCCATCCATCCAACTTAATTTCTGCCCTGGTGAGGTTTTTGAACTCCTACCTATAACAGTCGAGCACGCTAACCACGAATATCGGTGCTAGACAAAAGTCTTAGTCTTAGTCTCTGTGTTTCTTCTTCTTCTTGTGTCAGTGGTTCGCATCGACCGTTGTGGCCTATCTACGGAGAATACGTCTACACTCCACCGCAGAGATGGGTTCATTCCCTGGAGGTAGGTATACGCATAATTAAAATAACAACAGCAATACTAACAACATCAACAACAATAATATTAGTAATAGTAATAGTAATAATAATAATAATAATAATAATAATAATAATAATAATAATAATAATAATAATAATACGACGATTAGGTGCCGTTCCAGACGAATTTTATTGTTCTTAATTAATATTAAGTCCCCGGGGATCATGTATACCTCGGGCATAAAAAAAAAAAAAAAAAATAAATAAAAAAAAAAAAATAATAATAATAATAATAATAATAATATTCCTACAACTGCTACTACTACTACTACTGCTACTGCCACCGCCACCGCCACCACCACCACCACCACCACCACCACCACCACCACCACCACCACCACCACCACCACCACCACCACCACCACCACCACCACCACCACCACCACCACCACCACCACCACCACCACCACCACCACCACTACTTCTACTACTACTACTACTCCTACTACTACTACTGCTACTACTATTACTACTACTACTACTGCTACTGCTACTACTACTACTACTACTACTACTACTACTGCTGCTGCTGCTGCTGCTGCTGCTGCTGCTGCTGCTGCTGCTGCTGCTGCTACTACTACTAATAATAATATTAATAATAATAAATTAATATAAGTTACAGTAAAAATAGTATTTATTATAATATTAATACTTAAGCCATACTTGGCTTGAGTCGCCTTGACGGCCTGCCATTAAACTTTTGATCCTTATGTCATTTTGATTGGAAGTTTAAATTTACCGATAGTTGATGTATGTATGTATCATGTATCATTTGTATCGTGTATCATGGTAAACGTGTTCTGTTTTGTTGTGTGTAGCATGGTGCGCTGGTCTTTCTCTATCATCCATGCGCTGATCCGCGTCATGTCCAGGACCTCAAGGACATTGCCAGATCCTGTCTACGACGACATATTATAACACCCTACCGGAAACTACCACGCGACCAGGTTACCAATTTATAACATACTCAACCGTTCAACAGTGTTTCTGCAATTTCATGATGTCTGGTTCGTTTCAAAGGTCTATTTAAATAACAGAGCTAAATTATTCGCTTTCCCACGAAAGTTTTGTGGGTTTCAGATTCGATGTGTAGATCTAATTTGGTTGAGCACTCATCATGCTCGATGGGAAATAGGAACTTAAGCTACGAAAGAGTAAACAGTAAGAGCGCAGTATAGCGCTGCCATAAGGTGAAATCATGGTCGTTTTAAGGTCGTCGTAGGCCCTAGGCACTCTTGCAGTAGTCCCAACATTTGAAGACATGATGTCATTTTTGCAAAATGTCGTAAAGTTCACATAATGTAGGCTGTTGCACAGCTTAACTTAACTGAAAGTTAATATCTAAAAGTAAAACTGTTTTAGTACAATTTAAAAAATGTAATTGGCTTGAAATTTCTTTTTATCATTTTCACGTCAAATTCAATCATTAACTTATTTTTTCAATGTCTCATTTTCAGACTTTCATAGGTCCATGAAAGTTTCGTAGGCCCCAAGCACAGTGCCTACCGTGCCAAATGGATAATAAGGCCCTAGGTGAAATAGACCTAGGAAAATCGAAATGAGATCACTAATGTAGCCTACATGCATTATAACACTATCCCTCTACATGTACGACATCAAAGGAATTTGCAGAAGGCTAGCATTAAATTGAGAACGAAATGACATAATTAAGTGAACAGAACTGACAGATAGGCCTACAAGTTGTTGGATAGCATCAGAAGTAACTAGTTACAGTATATATTATAGTTACTGGAATCGAAAATGTAACTAGTTACCTACAGATAGTCACTTTAGAAAAAAGTATCTAGTAGCTGATTACAGTTACTTTGAAAGAAGTTATTAAGTATTTTTAGTTACTGTAAAGGGTTTTGAAGTTTAACTTGAATTTTCAACTGCCTCCGTGATGAAATTATACTTTGAAATTGACGAATGACAGGAAAGAGTTCAGAGACATGAGCACAAACGGAAATATCCGGATCCCTTTAACGCACCTGAATAAAAAAATATGCAGGTTGAAGATAAAGCACCTTTGATAAAATTAATAGCGCCATATTTCGAACTCGACGACGCGAATATAAGTTGATTTAAAAGTAACGCAGAGTAACTATTTTTTTCGCTTCCGTCACCTCATAAGAGTAATCATTTACTAAACGTACGTTACTTTTGCCGTGGCTGGGCTGGGAGCGCTCCTGAGTAGATTTCTTGAAGAGGCGCTATATAAATCTCCAGAATGAATGAATGATGAAAAAGTAACTAATTACTCCAAAAGTTGCCGCCGACATAGAAACTACTAAGAGTAATGCGTTGCAAGTAACGCAATAACGCACATCACTGCAGATAAAAGGAGAGAATTGCAGACGGAAATGAAGATGTGCAGGGAAAAAGAAGTATTGTTCTGCATTTTTTAATATGTTTTTGTAGCCGATGGCTATTGTCAGCTATGGTTGCAAGATGACAATGGGTTTCGTTGACGATCAATCAGTCCGACAGTTTATCAAGGTAGGACGTCCTGATTCTTTATCATGATGACTAACTTACTCATCAACATCTTACTGAGATCGAATGACCGGTCAACCTCAATCTATATAGATTGATTGATTAATCGTTTATTCAAATCATTATAACAATTATTTTGTACTTTCACATAGTAGCAAAAAGTCTCTCTCGACTGATTCATATTAATAAAAGTAAAACCGTGACTGTAATTATTGTCACCGTGACGTAATCCTTCCTGTAGCCTATAAATATCATCTCAAGCTAAAAGATTCATGTGAGTGTGTGTGTGTGCGTGTGCGTGGGTGCGTGCTTGCGTGTGTGTGTGTGTGTGTGTGTGTGTGTGCGTGTGCGTGTGTGTGTGTGTGTATTGCTGTCTTATTCTACTTACGATCAGTCATTTTCGTTTGCGAAAAGCAGAGTGTATTGAAGCGTTACATGATTAGTGAGTTATGTATGTATGAGCACTTGTTATAGCGCCCCTTCAAGTTTTCAACTCAGAGGCGCTCCCGACTACTGCGCGGACACTGAATCGGAGTTTCACGCCGAAGCGCATGAGCAATTGCGAGTGAAGGACTTGCCCAGGATCCCTACGCGGCGGCTTGAGATGGATTCGAACCCGCAACCCTCCGGCTGCAAGGCACCGAACATACCTCTACACCACCGCGCCCCTGTTATGAATGCAGTATGGTGTGAATAACCCGGTTGTTTATAAAGTTGATATTTGTTCCCATACATTTTCTTCCTACGCACTTTCGGTCTGATCTGATCATATTTGTTTTGTCAAATGTCTGTAGAAAAACGCTAGAAATCCACGACGTGCATCGGAGGCAAACGTCTGGAAAGACGGACAGTTTTCCCACGGACTACTCGTTCCAGCCACCGTCGTTCCAGGCTCTGATGTCAAGGATTCAAAACTCTGCCCCAGACAATCGTTCATCTAGGCTACTGAATATTAAAAGTTCTCAACAACTTTTTCAAAATCTCCGTAAATTGAAAAGTTATGCCCGCACCTACACGGCCTTTGGATTACATTTGTTTGACTTAGAACAGTTTAATTACCGATAAAAATTGTTCTCGATATAAAACATTGGAATCTATAATCACTTAATAGTGACTGTGTCTAAAAGTCTCAAATTTCTAAGTTTCTATGTATTTCTATGGAGGTGAGAAATGTAATCTATGACAATTTTAATGGTTACTACGACTACAGATGTTTTAAAAATTAGGTTATCGAGCATAAGGTGAAAGGAAATTATTTTTTTAATTGACCAGTGATTTCATTACACATACAAGAATCTTAGGAACGACGTTATCTGTAAATGTACAGCTGCTTATATTTGCATCTGGTAAATGGTAAATATAGGGTAAAGATCCTGATTTGGTGTTACTACTATTATGTTTGTATAGTATATGAAACTATCAGCTGTTGAATAATTTCTTTGAAGACTATTATAAACACTATATTTGTCTAAAGAGTAAGATTATATTTTTCAATTGCATCAAGTGTCCTCCTTGTTACAGGCCTATTGAGTTAATTCTGAGATCTTCATTTTCGTTGTTACTATACTCCTGCCAATATCTTGCTGTTAATAATATAAATTTGTTTCATTTAGTTTGTTGTAGAAATTTTTTAAGAACATGACATTTAAGCTTACAAATAGCAAGTAGGCCCTAGGCTACATTGAGATTGGACCACAGTCTAAAAAAATGACGAGCTTCACTATTATCGTCTCAACTCCCAAAGCTAATTCATTGCTTGGACCTAGGCTGACCCTTTCATATGCCGTTGAAAATGAGCGGGTTGCCGTTTTGCTTAATATGAATATCATTGTACCCAGACAGCAATAGCGTCTCTCCGTGGCCTAGCTAGAAGTGGCTAAAGATGTAAAGTTCTGTTGAAGATTATTAAATATGCCAAGGTCAACACGGTCACTGGCCTTCAGACGCTGCTCATGCGATCGCCTGCATTTACTGATTTATATGTATTGCCTTCGATTCCTGTTTTCAGGAAATGGTTCAGGTTTTGTGTGTCTTCGGTTAATGGCAGGCCGCAGGTGTTTCATGGTAATTCCTCTTACGGTAATGAAGTTCTTGATGTGCTCGGAATGACGCTTCTTCAGACCACTCTATGTCGCACAGATCTTGGAATTGACCTCGGTAGTGCCAGTCCCAAGTCTGAATACAGGAGGAGGGCAACGTTGAGGGCCCTGGCAGTGATAAGATGTCGTTAAACACTTGAAACTACTATACACGGGGCTTGAGGATTACTGTTAGCATACCCATTTGGGACAATCGGTGTGTGTGTGTGTGTGTGTGTGTGTGTGTTTGTGTGTGTGTGTGCGTGCAGGCAATGCATTACAGTCGGTGTGTGTGTATGCGTGCTTTCATATGTATGTGTCTTTGTATGCGTGTATGTTTCTGTCGATATAACTGCAATACTGACAGACACGGACGTTCCTTCGCACAATAGCCATTGATCAATTTTGCAGAAATTAATCAGGATCTGAAATTGTTGTTTTTCCCCGAGCGACTCGTGACAGTAAACGCGACTTATACACGAGTTATTATCGTATAACACGCATCCACACATGTGACTGACGTTCACGCTAATATTCTATGCACGTTTCTTAATTAAAATATACAGTTAGTAGTATAATACATATAGATCAGTAATATATTGCTTTCTACTTACACGTGTGTAGGCCCTATATAATTATATATCATTATACAGCATCTAGACGTAGAATTGTCTGACTCACGTTCAGGCTAATATTCTATATGCTTTCTTCAATTACTATAGAGTCTAGACTATAGTAGTGTGATTAATATAAATCAATAATATATCGTGTTCTACTTACATAGACATGTATGTATATAAATATATATAATTATACAGCTGTCTATGAAACAGATTATTAAAATATATCTTTAAATGCGAATATGTACATGTATCATCTCAGTATTGGTGTGTCTCTCTATGTCTCTCTGTATGTCTGTCAATTTGCCTATCTCTCTCTGTCTCTGTCTCTCTGTATTTATTCACTAATTCTTCTTTCGATATTGCATTGTTTCGGTAGTCATTCATCGTTTTATCGGCACATCCATCCATCCATCCATCCATCCATCCATCCATCCATCCATCCATCCATCCATCCATCCATCCATCCATCCATCCATCCATCCATCCATCCATCCATCCATCCATCCATCCATCCATCCATCCATCCATCCATCCATCCATCCATCCATCCATCCATCCATCCATCCATCCATCCATCCATCCATCCATCCATCCATCCATCCATCCATCCATCCATCCATCCATCCATCCATCCATCCATCAATCCAGCCTGCCAGCCAGCCAGCCATTCATCCAGCCAGCCAGCCAGCCAGCCAGCCATCCACCCATCAATCAATCAATCAATCAATCAATCAATCAATCAATCAATCAATCAATCAATCAATCAATCAATCCACCCATCCATGGATCGATGGATCCATACATCCATCTATTCAACCATCCATGATTAGTGTCCCCTCCTTTATCCGGGCTTTGGACTGGCCTCTGGCGCCACCACACGACCACCATCATCAACGATTTCCACCGTAACACCGTGCTGTCTCCTCCGCTTGACCTCCCCGGATTCTGACCTGGCACCGGAACGGATTAAACAACCTGGCTATAGTGGATCTGATTTGATATGGCCCCAGTGTTTAAACTGGTCTCCCTGACGTGGCTTTTGTGGGCGCTGAGCAATTTCCAAAGTTTACATTACATTAGCAGCGTATGATTCGAGCAGAGGCGGAGTTAGCGTGGCTTAACTTAAGAATGATCTTTTCGATTTAAAATTAGAAATACAGATAGAATTTAAATGAAACGATAGCTTTGAACGCCTTAATTATAGCCTAACAATAAATGCGTCGAGGCTTTATTTTCGGTGTTTGGCGAATAGGTAGGCGTTGAAAGGACATAATTTATATTAAAAACAAAAGCTACGCATCCCATTTCATACATTGTGTACATTTCTCGTCAAGTGCTATAGATGCAATTGTTAGCTTGAAATAATTGCTCTTTGTTCTGCATGGTTTATTGCAGCGTGTAACAGATAAAGATGGCTGCGTTCTATAAATTTAGCGTTCAACTTTGTTATGAATGTTAATGGCAAGAGCCAAATTATCTATACATTTCTGTTGCGCAAAGTTCGACCGTACGTTACAGCAGAAAATAGCGTACGCGTACGGTACGTAATTTACTAAAAATAATAGCGTACGCGTACGGTACGTTCGTATTCCGTACGTATGAGCAGCCTTTAATATTAGTTGCTTCTCGTGACGTCACATTTTGTCTCCTCATTTTCTCGTCGTTTTTTTCTCGTCGTTATTACGTCACTTTACAGTTCTTATTTGTAGTTCCGTTTCAGCGAAGAGGTAAATTATTATTTTGTTTTTATTTTGTATAATTTGATTATTTTATCTACAGAAATAAAACAGGCTGACGGATTCATATTTTTCTTGCATGGGTTAGTAGTACTTAGTACGGCCGCGTGGCAAGAACGCACATGGCGAGTGCAGGCTGCGCCTTGTAGAGGAAGAAGTGGATTATGTTGAAGAGAACGTGAAATGGAATGAACCGAATGATGATATCAGTGATACGTCAGAAGACTCAGTACAAGAAGAGTCTGATTCTCCAGATGATTAGAATTTAGATACAGTTTTGCAACTTTATACATTCATTCTTTATAAATTATAATACTGTTGATAATATTATAGTGATAAAGAAGAATATTTTGATAAAATTCAAAAGTCACTGCTGGAATTTAATCAATTGATGACCGTAGTTTATTGTTAGAAAATTGACATAGAAATACACAATTCTTCACGGAATTGTTTTAAAACGTTTTCCATTCTTTAATTTGTAATTTTGTTATTCCTTGTTAATTCTATAATAAAAAAATATAAAAATTAGCGTACGCTATTTATTAATTTAGCCAAAAAATAGCGTACGCGTACGGTACGCATTTCAGCAGAAAAAATAGCGTACGTTCCGTACGTACGGTCGAACTTTGCTGTTGCGCTCTATATATATCACAATTCAGTAAACATTATAAAGGTTTGTAACACTTAATAGTAAATCTTTTCACTGAAATTAATTAAATAGGGCTATTGCTGCAGATGGTTTGCAATGTGTAGGTTAATCTTCACCTAAGCATAATTGAAAAATATGTATTTTGTTATTTTAGAAGATCAGGCTGCAAAAATCAAATATTTAAACTTGTTTTGAACCGAATAAGTTTATTCGCACAGTCGCATGGGTCGTAAGCGTAAATCGTCAACACCACAAAATCTAAAGCGCCAGACTAAGGCTAAGCGCAGGGCGCCAGCTTATTCACTAGCGCTTCGTCAAGTCAGAGGGTTTGTCCAGAGATGCCAAAATGGTGGTGTTCTGAGTCCGGCAGCCAGAGACCAGAGAGAGATAGAGACAGAGGAGGCAGAGGAATATTGCTCAGGCGGTGGTTAAGTATAATGTAAGAAACATTTTTATAAAGCGCCTTTCACGCATCTCCCAAATCCCTAGCTAACTGATCTAAACAAGTTCAGCTTTATTAGGTAACCAGAAAAATCAATTGAAACAGTATATTTAAAGGAAGATTCTTCTACAAAGAACATCTCATACACTGGAAATCTTTAAGGGGCGCTATAAGAAGTGTTCATACATACATACATACATACATACATACATACATACATACATACATACATACATACATACATACATACATACATACATACATACATACATACATACATAATAATAATAATAATAATAATAATAATAATAATATCTTTTCTTTAATTGAGCGCCTGACAAACGCACTGCGCTGTACATTTACATGTTATGCAATTGAAACAATCTTAACTAGTTAACTACTAACAGGACAGCCAGCCTGTAATACACGGCGCTAATAGCATACATACATACATACATACATACATACATACGGAAAAGCCCCATATCCCGATGAGATCGCATCGATGAGCGGAAGCGGGAACCTGTAGATCTCCATAGGCAGTAGAGCGCAGTGATCGGCGACCATGGTGACTCATAACTGGAGCTCTTTGTTGTATCCCGGTGCAGTGCCAACCATCGCGTTTCGTCCAAACAGGATCTTCCATCAAATCCGTTCCGCGACAGGAAGCCAGTGCACCGTTTCACCCATAATATTGAGATAATATGAGATGCAGCGCAGTTGAGGACCAACAGTTGCCAGTCCTATAGTATGTAGTTAACAACACGTTCAGAATGGGTAATAATTATAAGTTTGCATCAACGGTCCTAGCAACAACAAGACGTCACCATCGCAAAATACTTTTGCGATTTTTGTGTGTTTTGTGATTTTTTGATTTTTTTCATTTTTTTGATTTAATACTCTTAGATTGTTCTTATCCGATGTTCCCGCAGTGCGTTTACAGGCGGTTCAACAAAAGCACGTACTTACTTATTTTGCTCTCGTTAGACACCTTTAAAACACTGTCCGTTGATGCCATAAATTTATCTGGCTTACAATTAAGTTAGATATC
>JACEVL010000172.1:292500-605000 GCA_020284085.1 Aporrectodea caliginosa | reverse complement strand
AAGGATGTAGGCCTAATTGCAGCTAGGATAATATGTAGTTTTAGTGTTCAAAATTATTCGCCCATTGTAGCATTATTATTTTTCATCAATCCAACTTCTACTTTGACAAGAATCCTTTTAGTCAATCCAGCTTCTACTTACGCAAGAATTCGTTTCATCAATCCAGCTTCTATATATTTACACAACAATTATCCAACTTCTATTTAAGCAAGAATCTCTTTCTCAGTATCACTTCAATTTAAGCCAAAATTATTCATCAATCCGACTTCTATTTAACAAGAATTCTTTTCGTCAATCCAACTTGTATTCCACCAACGCTGAAACCCATATACAGTGGCGAATAACTTAGAACGCTGAAAAGATAGAACTAGTTGCTACGCTGCTTTATTTTAGTCTGGTGACGCAGTCAGATAAATTTCGAATAAAAAACTTTCTGCCAGTCATTGATCAGTTTGTTACTGCTTTGCAACATCGACTTGGTGCTTACGAGCTTATTTCGTCTCGGTTCGGTTGCCTACGCAAACTGCTTGTAGTTTCATCACAAGAACTAGGCTACTGGCAGCAGCATCGAATCTCGTTGAGGTTTATAAAGACGACCTTGATGCATGCTTAGGAAATGAGCCTTTGCAGTTTGTTGACTTTGTGGAAACATTCAAGGACGAAAAGCTCAAGACGTCTCTCGAGAGCATTTCATGTATCAGCTGATACTCGAGAAACAAGTTCAGGGCTTATTTCCCAATGTGGAATTAGCACTCGGATCAGCATGTATCTGGTGCTGATGGTCAGTAACTGCAGTGCGGAACGTTCCCTCTCAAAAATGAAACTAATAAAGAACAGACTTCGCACATCAATGGGCAATGAGCGGTTGTCCCACCTGGCTCTAATGAGCATACAAGCTGACATTCTGCGTGAGATCAACTTTGAGGACCTGGTGACCGAATTTGCGAGGAAGAAAACACTCAAAGTTTCACTAATTTGACATAAATTCACGCCCGAGACAAACTACCTTCTAACCTACCGGTATTAACTGTTTCTTAGTTTTAGATATTTTAATTGTGTCTGTGCACGCTGTGCACTATTGAAATATTTCATAATTATGAAACACAACGAAAAAATGCTTAAATTTGTGGTGGAGGCCCCTATGTGGTGGAGGCCCCTGTGCACTGGCACATAGTGCACATGCCTAAATCCAGGCCTGCCAGAGAGGCAGAACTGATATGGTTGTGGAGCGATTTGTAAATTTTAGCAATGAGGTTACTGATGGTGGACGGGGAAGTGTTAGGGCGGAAGAAGAGCGGGTTGAGCGGCGTGGTTGGTTGGACTGTGAACAACTGACGAATAGGCCTAGCCTATAGGAGGGCTGGGAAAATTGGAGTGTTTTATATATATATATATATATATATATATATATATATGGAAATGGATAGTGACATAGTTTGTAATGGATAATTTTATCCACCTCAAATCTGTACGTGGCTGAGGTTGGCTCACACAACTTTTAAACACTTCCCGGGCCTCTGTTATCATGTTGGTTGGTTTTTCTGTTTAACGACTAGCTGTGTGGTAACAAAGACCAGTAGCGTCGCCCTCCTCCTTTATCCAGGCTTGGGACTGGCACTGACAGTACGGTCAGTGGCGGAGTTATTGTATTGTATCTAAACATTTATAAAGCGCCTCTTGCAGTATGGACTATTCAGAGGCGCTCTCAGTGTAGAAGCCCTGGGGAAAGAGAAACGTCTTGAGGGAACGAGCAGCAGATGAGGAGAATAGTTTTGCACGCAGAGGAGGGGGAAGGTCATTCCAAGCAGAAGGGCCTACAACAGCAAATGACCGACGTTGGGCTAAAGCGGTCCTGGTCCGAGGGACAAAAAGATCAAATCGGTCAGTAGAGCGCAACGAACGAAGAGAGCTAGCAGATAAAGGTTTTTTCACATAAAATCAGAGATATTTAGGAGCAATACCTCAATCGTAAACTCGGAACTTCTACAGCGCCCACAAAAGCGAAGTCGCGGGAACCAGCTTATTCACAGGCGCAATGAGATTTGGACACCAGAAAGATAATCTTATAGCGAATGCGTAAAGTTTTAGGGAGCCAGCGTAGGACTTCAGACATGTAGGTAGATATATGAGCAAACTTAGGAAGACGTGCGATGAGCCTGTCTGCAGCATTTAGAACCGACTGAAGAGGGGTCAGGCGCAGCTTAGGGAGGTCTGCAAGAAGAGAGTTACAGTAGTTTATGCGAGAGCAGGTGAATGCATGAACAATGGTGGTAAAGATCGAGGGCAAAACAGATCGTCTGATAGCTCTCAGCGGCCTCAGTTGAAAATAACAGATGGAAGACCAGTCGTTTCTCTCCTGTGTAAACAGTCTTGGCATTAAGGATCCTGAGTGGCCGAGTGGGTTGGTAGCCCGCTCGCCACGTCGGCGCCCCGGGTTCGATACCCGGTCGGTCGGTTTATCAGAGATTAATTTCTCGGATCTTTACTGCGGGTGGCTCGGTCGCATTATAAACGTGGAGTACAATATAAATACAATACAACACAATCAACACAATACAACTGGGGCGCGGTGGTTTAGGGGTATGTTCGGTGCCTTGCAGCTGGAGGGTTGCGGGCTCGAATCCACCTCAAAGCTGCTGCGTAGGGACCCTGGGCAAGTCCTTCACTCGCAATTGCTCATGCGCTTCGGCGTGAAACTCCGACTCAGCGTCCGCGCAGTGGTCGGGAGCGCCTCTGAATGGGAAATCTGGTAGGGGCGCTATAACAAGTTTTCAAATACAATACAATACAATACAACACAACACAATACAACTGGGGCGCGGTGGTATAGGGGTATGTTCGGTGCCTTGCAGCTGGAGGGTTGCGAGTTCGAATCCACCTCAAAGCCATCGCGTAGGGACCCTGGGCAAGTCCTTCACTCGCAATTGCTCATGCGCTTCGGCGTGAAACTCCGACTCAGCGTCCGCGCAGTAGTCGGGAGCGCCTCTGAATGGGCAATCTGGTAGGGGCGCTATAACAAGTGTTCAAATACAATACAATACAATTCGCCAGATGTCGTTAAATCACAAAATAAGGATGTGATCCAGTATCTTTAAAGCGCTCTCTAGTGACGCTTTAAAGTCCATCAACGGCGTTTGATAGCCAGCCAAACTTTAACCCAATGTATTGAAAGGGCGATTCCGACACTACCAGTAGTGTGGTAGTGCCAGTTCCAGGAATGGTAAAGGAAGGAGGGTGACGCAAACTGTCACAGAATATCGCTAACTGCAAAATAATTACATGATCTCGTTAAACACCTTTAAAACGTTGTCCAATGACGCAATAAATTCTTTTGGCGTTCACCAAAGTTAGATTTCTTGATTCTGGTTAACCAGTCTGTACACCTAAATGCGATTAGCAGTTGGCTAATAAAAATTAATAATCGTAATCGTAATCGAGCGTTTATATAGCGCCGCTCAAAACAGAGGCGTTCCCGACCCGGGCCAGTGTCTTCACTGGTAAAGAGAGGTTTTCAGGCGCTGACGGAACTAAAGAATATACTTACTTACTTACTTACTTACTTACTTACTGGTTGTCCTCGAGGCTAAGGTTTTGGTCTCAGTGCACTCCAGTTCGCTTTTAAAAGGCTTAGTCTTGGTCTTGAGATTCAGAGTCTAGGTCTTGATCTTGGACTTGAGACTCGAAGTCTTGGTCTTGCAAGACCAAGACCAAAAACACTCGACTGTCAATATATAAACAGTGATTAACCAGGGACGTTTTATGGTGGTTGTGAACTAATGTTTTGCATATATAATGAGCACAGGTGTTCCTTATGTTGATATATATATAATGTGTATTCGATTGTTAAGCGTTTTAGTCTTAGGCTTTAGTTGCGCTGTCGGCTCGTGGGCGCTTGGCCTAAAGTAGCCTAAACATTGGCTGACGGTAGATTCTCTTTACACGTGCAGTTAGCGCGCCAAACTTAGAAACTGCTGATGACAGTGAATTTGAACTATACAGTGTAGTACAGTTGTTGTAATGCAAGAGTTGAGTTGTTGTTATTAAACTGTGTTTGAAGAAAGAAAGAAACATTCAAAGAACTGTGTCAATTTAATTCTTAAACAGTTAGAAGACGTTGAGAAATTTATATGTAGAGATAAGGAAAGTTCTTGAGGTAGGTCACAACTAAGAAAGAAAAGAGTTGGTGACATATTTGGTGGCAGCAGCGGTAGGATTCGAAACAACGTCTGGGATTCGAAACAACGTCTGGGATTCGAAACAACGTCTGGGATTCGAAACAACGTCTGGGATTCGAAACAACGTCTGGGATTCGAAACAACGTCTGGGATTCGAAACAACGTCGACTGGTGAATACGCATTCAAATCATTGGTAAATTGACGACAACGAAAGCCTCAACGACAAAGGTATAAAAGTTGGTTGTTATCAAACAAAGAACAATCCCCAATACTTCAAACACAAAAGAAAACTCGTGTTTTCCAGAAAGGACAGCACTGAAGTAAAGAAGTAAGATGGAGAAATTAAGTGTCAAGAAACAAGCAGAACTGAAGAAGATGTCTTCTGAAAGATTAAAGCAGCGCTTGTTAAAGGCTGGTTTTGAAGAAGAGAAACTGAAAGATATGTCACGTGAAGACATGTTAGAAGCGCTAGCTGAAGTCTGGCTTAAAGAAGAAGCAGAAGAAGAAGAAGGTGCTGTCGGTGGTGCTGTGGAAAAGGTTACTGAGAAACCGCCTGGGCCTATGTCTATGGAGACGATGATGCAATGGATGATGATGACAAGACAAGAAGAGAAAGAAAGAGAGGAGAAACGAAGAGAAGAAGCAGAGCGTGTCAGACAAGAAGAGAAAGAAATACGACAGGAAGAATTACGTCTTCAAAGAGAGAAAGAAGAATTGCAAAGACAGCAATTTGAAATTCAATTAGAGCAATTGAGAAAAGATAGAGAAGATGCTGAAAGGAGAAGATTAGAGCAGATGATTGAATTTGAAAAGGCGCGGAAAAGTGACGAAGAGATACGTCAGCAACAGATTGAAGAGAAGAGACTACGTGAAGAAGAAAAGGAAAAAGTGCGAATTTCAGAGTTGGAGCGAGCAGAACAGGTTAGACAAGAAGAACTGAAATTACAGAAAGAAAGCATGGAGAAGGCGGAAGCGGAAAGACAAGAACGTTTAAAGTTGGAACAACAAAAAATAGCATTAAAAGAAGCACAACTCAAAGAGGAGAAACAAAATAGAGAAGCACAAGAACAAAGAAGGCAAGAAGAACGAGAAGAACAGAAAAGGAAACAGGAAGAAAGTGAAACGATGGTTTCGAAAATAAAGAAAATTGGTGATGCCATGAAACACGTGTTACCTAAAATGCCAAACGATATGATGGAGGTGCCATTATATTTCGAAACGGTTGAGAATGCGTTTCGTAGTTTCAACGTGCAAGAACAATTCTGGGTGAAGTTACTATTGCCATTGATGACTCCGAAAGCTAGAACTGTGCTAAACAGATTGTCATTCGCTGATTTAGATGATTATGAGATCGTGAAACAGCACTTGTTAAAAGAATTCAAGTTGACACCGAGAGAGTATAGATCGAAGTTTATTGATGCGAAGAAGACAGCTGAAGAAACGTATACAATGTTTACAGCTAGGCTGAAGAACTTGCTGAACTATTATGTGAAAAGTCGCAAAGTGGATAAGAATTTTGAGAAGCTGTTTGATTTATTAGTGGCGGATAAGTTGAAAGAATCACTACCACCAGGTCCACTACAGTTTGTGTTGTCGAAGGAAGGAACTGATTGTTACGAAGCTAGTGTTGTGGCAGACCTAGCGGACATTCATGTTAATAATCGAATTGGTTTGGCAATTCCGAATAAGACAAGTTTTGGTTTTGTTCCTAATGGCAAAAGAAATCAACAGTTCACTCCAAATTTTGGTTTTCATTGGAAGAGCAATCAAGAAACAGGAAATCAGTTCAGAGGTGCAGAAGTGAAACCAAATTCTCCGGTTGTTCACGAGAATAGAGAGTCGATGATGACCAGACAACGTCAGGTATATAACAAATCACCACCAAGGTTTGTCGCAAGAGAAGGCAATGCATCGTTTACTCCATATAAGAGAAAAGAAAGCATCGAACAACGAGGTGCAGTGGTGAAACGTTGTCATAACTGCGGATCAGACAGGCATTTGATGAAATTCTGTCCAGTTCCTGTTACAACCTCAAATTATGGTGGAAAACAAGAACATTCGAGGGTGAATCGAATTCAAGTGGTTGATAATTCTGAAAGTCAAGCCACAGAACATCAGAACAATGAAACTGAAGTAAAGTCAGTGATGAAATGTCACCTTTCACCTGATATTCAGAAAGAAATTCTATTGCACAATGGAATGCAGAAAGAAATGGTTGGAAGAGATGAAAGTACAGCATTGAAGAAAGTGTTATTACAGTACGTCGAGGTAGAAATTCGTGGAACAGCAGGAAAAGAACCAGTGAAAGTAAAAGCACTGATTGATTCTGGAGCAGAGGTTCCGGTGATTAGTGAAGAATTACTGGAAGGCATGAAGGTGGAGCAGATTGGAAAAGTGAACTTACAATGCGTGGCAGGAGATGCCATTCCTGCAAAGTTGGTGAAAGTTGATGTAAGGCTGTGTTGTAACGATGTGGAAGAAGAGGTAATTCCGCATAAAATCAAATGTTCACTTACACCTTATGTAACATTGATGTGTGCTAGTATTGCAAAAATGGGAAGCACAGAAAGATTCTTGTTGCATCCAGAAATCATTGCAGAACTTAAAGCCGTGCCACAAGTGAAAATGATACAAGGAGATGTGCAAGCGAATGTAACGACGAGATTGCAGAGTCAGCGAAAGAAAGTGGTAGAAGTCGAAGAGGAAAGTGAAACTGAAAGTTCAAGTGAAGAGGAAAACGAAAGTGATGATCAACAAAGTTTAATGCAAGACGGTATAACAGCAGAGATGAGTGAACAAGAGATGGCTGCATGCAAGAATGGTAATCTAAATGAAACGAAAGAGGATAATGATTGTGATGTGGCGATAGGAGATTTGTTTGAAGAAAATGAGAAAGACGAAGAACAACAGATGCAGATTGCAGACGCAAAGAAATTCGAAGAACAGCAGAGACAAGATGAATCATTGAAAGCATGGTGGACGTTAGCACCAGATAAAGAATCTGAATTCTGCGTGGTAAATGGCTTACTGTACAAAAGATATCGAATATTAGAGCAAACGATATATCAATTGGTGTTACCAAAAGAGCGACGAATGAAAGTGATGGAGTTGGCTCACGAATCAGTATTTGGAGGACATCTTGGAGAAGAGAAAACTAGAGAACGAATAAAGTTGTCTTTTACGTGGCCAAAGATGAGAAGAGATATAGTGAAATTTTGCAAATCATGTGAGAAATGTCAATTAAAGGCAAGAAGTTTGGTGATGGACAGGGTTCCTATCACTCCAATTCCAAGAGAAGATGTGGCGTTTAGAAGAATTACGGTGGATTGTGTAGGACCAATCGAGCCAGCATCTGCTGCAGGTCACAAGTACTGTTTATGTATTGTCGATTCTTGCACCAGATGGCCTACAGTGTTTCTGTTGAAATCATTAACTGCGAAAGCTGTGTGTGATGCTTTGATGGAGTTGTTTATGAACGTTGGTGTACCTTCAGTGATCACAAGTGACCAAGGAACAAATTTTACTGCGAGTCTGACAAGAGAATTTCTGAATTTAATGGGGTGTAGTCCAAGATTTGATACGCCAGGTCATCCAGAGGCAGCTGGATTAGTAGAACGATGGAATCAAACATTCAAGAAAATGATCCATCATGTAATTGTTGACAATCCAAGGCAATGGCACAAAGTAATTCCGTTTACAGTGTGGGCATTACGAGAAGTACCGAATGCAACTACTGGAATTGCTCCTTATATGTTGGTGTATGGAAAGATTCCGCGTGGACCATTGGCAATTTTAAAAGAAAGTTGGACAAGAGAAATTAATTTACCACCTCATATTGGAATCCAACCAGAAAAGTACTTGAAAGACATGAAAGCAAATATGGAAAAAGCATTACTGTTTGCAGAATCATATTCACGAGAGAAGCAATTACAGTATACGAATCAATACAACAAAAGAGCGAAACATAAAGAATTTGAACCGGGTGAAAAAGTTATTGTGTTGTATCCGACGTCAACAAATAAACTGATTTCACGATGGCATGGTCCATGTACTGTCATACAACGAAGGTCAAAGTACTCTTATTTGATTGATATGGGTGACGATTGTCGAAAGATAATTCACGCAAATAAAATCAGAAAGTACATTACAAGAGCAATGAGTTGTGGACTAATCGTTGAAGAAGATGAAGACTTTGGTTCAGTGGTTGAATTGCTGATGAAGAATGACTGGCAAAATGAAAAGAATTCACTGAATCTTGATCCTGAACAGATTAGCCATTTGACATTGACTCAACAAAAACAATTGCTGGAAATACTGAACAAATATTCCGATCGATTTTCTGAAAAGCCTGGACTATGTACATTGGTTGAACATGAAATTGAACTGAAACCGGAATTTCGTGAAAAAGAATTTATGGCTTACCGTATTCCACTCATCTATCGAGCAGAAGTTGAACGACAAATTAAAGAAATGCTTCAAGCCAACATTATAAAACCATCTTCGAGCAGAATGGCCAGTCCGCTGGTTATTGTTAAAAAGAAAGACGGTTCTCTGAGACTTGCCTGCGACTACAGATACATTAACTCGTTCACTGTGGATTGTAAATATCCGATGCCGATTGTGAAAGATGTTTTGCACAAAGTTGGAAAATCAAATGTGATCTCGATTTTTGATTGTCGAAGTGCTTACTGGACTTGTCCTGTTAAGCAAACTGATCAATGGAAAACTGCTTTTGTTACTCACAATGGACTGTACGAGTTTACTCGTGTTCCTTTCGGGATGATCAACTCAGGAAGAATTGCTGTGCATTCAGATGATTGGAAGATTCATTTACAGCATTTAGATGCATATTTATTGCAAATGAGACTGCCTCAGCTATTACACTCTGAACTTAAAAAAATGTATCTTTGGTAAGAGTGAGGTAAAGTTCATCGGTCATGTGGTTGGTTCTGGAACGATTCAAATGAATCCAGATAGAATAAGTTTAATTAATTTGAAAACCTCAGAAACGAAGAAACAAGTTAACAATTGCTGGGATTTTTGAATTTATAGACAGTTTGTCAAAGATTTTTACACAGATTGCAGAAACCTCTATCTAGCAACAATACGTAACTGTAATGCGTACGCGCTGACTAGGCTGCGTGCTGTCTGAAACTAAACTTAGCAAGTGGTTATTGGCTGGAAAGTACTGAGATGGCTCGCCGACTGTCGTGAAGCATGGTTAGCCAGCTAGCCATAAGCTGCACAATAGGCATAGGTTGTATTTCTTAGAAAATTGTATTTTAGTAAATTTGGTTTGATTTTAGTAGCTAGATCAGTTCCGTTCGATCGAGTACGTATATACTGACTTAAAACAAGTCGACGAGGACGCTGAAGCTGTAGCGCTGATAGCAGGAGCTTATACGAAGTGACGAACCCTTATTGCGATACTCTCAAGTCGAAGGAAGGACAACACACATACAATCGCAAGAGTAAGATATAGATTAATCACTTTATTTAAAGTATTTCATATGTTTTTTTACTAATAATCTCAAAATTTCTTGGTCAGCGTAATTCGCTTTTTGTCGGAATGTTGTCTATAGGGCCTACTGCAGTCGATCACTAACGCGGCGATGTTCAATTTGTAAGGGGCGAGGGACTCGAAGGGAGTAGGCAGCTAGGCTACGTGGTGGCGTGACCGTTTAACTACCGTGACAGAACAGTAACGGAATCGGGAATCTGCGTGCTTGACTCATAAAATCGCCCAATTCTTTGGCGTGGGAATCTAAGATTTAAAATTGATTCGTATGTTATATTCTGATTTTTTGTCTTTGAATGTATCATCTAGTTTATGAGTAGCCTCAGAGTAGGCCTTATGTGGTTTGTAACTCAGAATGCGGTCTGCAACTGTGAATAAAAGTCGATACCTACATACTTACTTAAAATGTTTGAGTGTGTTTGTGAGGTACTTACGAGAGTAGGCCTACGTCATTAAGTGTTCAGATTCATTGGTGTTACTTTGCCTTACAAAGAAAGACGACCACAATCTTGTAAGAAAAGAAACGGGACAGCAGCTGAACCAAGAAATAGGCCTATAATTCTCTTGTAACCTGCAATCTCGACCGTGTGGCATTTTACCAGTTGCTCTTCTGTTTACTGACGTCTCTAGCTTTACACTACATTTTATGCTATCAAGAATATTCAGAATCAGACAATAAGTCGTTTATAAAGGTATGAAATATAGGCCTAAATGCTTATGACATTTGTGTATTTCCGGAAATAGATGGACCAGTTTTCTTCATCATTTTCCAAAAATCTAAAAAACCTATAAACTAAACATCTGCAGAACCCCAAATTCCAGGAGAACATCCTCTATTCAAGGAGACCAGTTCATTGATAACAAATCAACAATAGTGCATGGTTTAAAATTAGCCAAAGCTACGACGCACCTGTCAGGTCTGTGACACAGCAGTGGGCAAATAAAACATAGTAAGACAAAATCAATGAAACAAACATTCCGGTCAGATTAGGTAGCCTATCCAGTAGACCAGTGTATCGCAAACTGTGTGCCGCGGCACACTAGTGTGCCGTGCGAGATTTCAGGTGTGCCGCGAGAGAAACCTAAAATTCGCTAGTCTCTTTAGTTGACTTTATAAGAAATTATTTCATAAATACAATTTTCAGCCTTTTAATGTTTTCCTTTTAAACTGAGTAGACAGACAGTTATAAATGTTCAGGTACACACACCATCACACAGGGTAGGATCTCTACGTAGGCTAGATGATCAAAGCAAAATAGGAAAAGCAATCCCCCCCCCGCCGACGATGGCCCCAGACGAGAGGTCGACTGTCGACAAGAAGGAAAATCTCGATTATCGAAATTTGCAGCACAATTTTACTGTTGAATTCTTTAACTTTTAGTTCACTAATAAAGCAACATTTACGCATAATAAAATACGAAGGTTTCTACACAGACAGAGGCATACCGCCAGAGTGGTCAGACAGTACTAGCATAAGTGCTAAAATTAAAATAGGTGATTCTTCACTGTCTTCAGAGCAACAGAGTTCGTAGCCAAACGATCAACAATTTTGTATGGCCAGCTCATCGCAACCTACCACTTTGTTCCGCTGGCCTTCGAGACCATGGGTCCCATCAACAACAGCGGAATGGATTTCATTAAGGACTTGGGGCGTCTCCTAACCCAGGCCACTGGAGACCTGAAAGAGACATGCTACCTGTTGCAGCGCTTATCAGTTTGCATCCAGCGTTTCAATGCTGTTGCCTTCAGGGGCTCCTTCCAACAGCCAGAAATTGTCGAGTGATTGGCTGTTCCAGATGACCAAAACACAGTCTTCGGACTTGTTTTAATCGCCTGAGGGGAATAGAACTACCTCGGGTAAAAATACATCGATTAATTTCTGAAATGGAAAAAACAGCAGTTGTTTAATGTACAAAAATTCTTTCCCCCCTGAAAAGGCTATGAAGATTTCTGCTTCATTCCCCCATAGGATGGACGCCCCTGACCATCACATGTAGGGCCTCTACGTAGGCTAGATGATCAAAGCAAAATAGGAAAAGCCAATCTAATCTAATCTAATCCATTGATTTCTATAGCGCCTTTATCGTAACTGCGGTCAATTCCCCGTCGACAGCCCACTGAACCCAGCCTTTGACCGGCTAAGTGGGGGCAGGCTGATACCCGTCTCTTCACAGCTGTTCTAAAACAACCCGCGGGGCTGTTTTACATAAGTTGCTCCCACAAAGGAAATCAACTACCTATGCCCTTTTCGCCCACGATCTCATGACAGCGTCTTGACTCTTATCATTATCAACAACAATATGAGGAAAAAATTTCTAGGAAGAATTCTATACTCCTGTTGATTTTGTATTTGTCCTATGATGTTTGTAGTTTTTTGTACACCGGAGTGCGGCTCTTCTGCAACCGGTTTGATAAAGAATATATACTTACTTGTTTACCTGCTTGTTTGCTTACTTACTTACTTACTTGCTTGCTTACTTACTTACTTACATTACTTACTTACTTACTTACTTACTTACTTACTTACATAATTTGGTTGCTTCGAGTGAAATCACAATTTAAACTCATAATCCACTGGAGAAGAATTGAAGTTGAAATCCGATGGATGATAGAAGCCAGGCTACGAGTGCTTCTGTCAGACTGTAGGAATGAGCTATGTAGGCCCAGACAAAAACCTCGCTTGGTGCATTTAGTAAGTCGTATAGGCTACACATAGGCCTATCGCTGGCCAAAATGTATAGCCTATGCTTAGTCTTACGGCTATTGTACCGATGCAGAAGACACCGACTTCAACTTCGTGGGTGTTTGGACATGACAGGCTAAACACCAACAGAGTCTCAGACTCTCAGCCTCTACAAGTTCAGAAGGGCCCCCAAAATGTTTGCGCTTAGGGCCCCGTTTTCTGCCACTCTGATCCTCTGGAAACCGGACTCGGAGATCCTTCGGACTATAATTCTCTCGGACAACCCCTCTGACTAGACGCAGCGCTCGTGGATAAGCTGGTGCCCTGCGCTTGGCTTTCGAGTGGCGCTTTAGAAGTTTGGAGACTACGATTACGATTTCTGTAAGCGCGCCTCTGCTGGCATTGCTAGTGTAGGCCTACTACTGCGCCATTCGTATTCTTATGGGCCTTTGGCTCTGTAGCCTACCTGACCATTGATATGTATGCTGTGCCATTTGTTCTATGATGTACCATTGTTAATCTAATGTAATGGCTTCGTGGTCTGATCTTCTAGATATTGACCTGATTACAGCTTGGCTTTGGAGCGTCATCGGCTGATGCCTTGATGCTCTGTGCGTAAAACATCCACGCGACATAAGTTCCCAATTAATAATATTAATTGATGTGGAATTGTTATTGTAATGAGGCAGTTCCATTGTGATACGTGTATGCCATTGTTGTTGTAAGTGCCGCGCGGCTGTCATGGGTTTCAATTATTGTAAACTGCGAGTCAGCAGGTGCTTGATAATTAATGCCAATTATTATATTGAATGATTGCAATAAATGTCCAGGTAATTGGTGTAATAAATAGCAGTGATGATAAGAGCGGGAGAATAGAGGCATTGTCAAAGAAATTAATCCATAAACTCTCTAAATGTATACAACTATACATGGCAAGAGAGCTAAATAATACCTGAATGGCGGGTGATTTCCGTAGGCCTATCCGTGGCAATAGTATGGAATCGTAATCGTAATCGTAATCTCCAAACGTCTAAAGCGCCACTCGAAAGCCAAGCGCAGGGCACCAGCTTATTCACGAGCGCTGGAAGAGAGGTCGATAGGCCCTAATTACATAGGATAAAAAAAGCACGGGGGTCGATCGCCCTAAGAGGCCTCTTAGTCAAAAGAGGTCAGTCGAGTCGTGTTTGCGAACAGTTAGGCCTAATGCGAAAACAGGGATATCCGTCAAGTCACTCCAACTAAGTTCATATAATACCTAGAAATAATGATAGAAGCAGAGGTGATGAAAGGCTCAACATTTCCGCTTGTTACGAATCTACACTCAAGCACTGTAAAAATCGAAGTAAGATAAATGTGATATATATAAATAATATATTGTGAGGTGTATGCGTATGATGTATAGACGGTATAGACCATAACCATAATTATTATATGCCTTATGTGTATAATGAATCCGGGCATCAGTATACGCAAATTGGAACCTATTGTTAGAAAAAAAAATGGCCATGATATAATAATAATAATAATAATAATAATAATAATAATAATAATAATAATAATAATAATAATAATAATAATAATAATAATAATAATAATAATAATAATAATAATAGTAGTAGTAGTAGTAGTAGTAGTAGTAGTAGTAGTAGTAGTAATAATAATAATAATAATAATAATAATAATAATAATAATAATAATAATAATAATAATAATAATAATAATAATAATAATAATAATAATACTCACAGTTACTTTTAATCAGTCTGTACATATGTTTGTTGGATTTTATGAAGAAATAAATTTGTCTTATAATATAATAATAATAATAATAATAATAATAATAATAATAATAATAATAATATCGGTAATAATAATAATAATAATAATAATAATAATAATAATAACGACGATTTAGGTTGCCGTTCCAGACGAATTTTATTGTTCTTAATTAATATTAAGTCCCTGAGGGATCATGTATACCTCGGGGCATTAAAAAATAAATAATAATAATAATAATAGCTAATAATAATAATAATAATAAAAATAATAATACAAACAAATAAATAATGCTATAGATTAAATCAAAATTTCAGAAGCAGTGATACAGTGTAGTGATGTTCTTAGATTTCTCATCGGTTCTGCAGTTGACTTAAACTAAACCTCTCCTTTTGAAATATCTGTTGGTCCATTTCAAACAATTGTAATCAAATCATCGGCAATACGTCTGGCAGGTTTCGCACCATCCAAACTCAAACTCAACCATGATCTACGCTGTTCTTGTTTGTTGTTTCCGACCTCAAAACACGGACAGTGTCGGACTAAAAAATTTATGACGTCGCTATGTTTGTCCGGGGCGGTGCATTATGGCATTCCAGGCCACAAAGCCGTGGATTTATGCTCCGTCCGCTGCCACGGATAGATCCGCCGACGACGTCCGACCGACCGCGCAATAATTGCTAGGGTTGTTGGCCGTGCATTCTTTTGTGCTGCGGCCGAACCGCGCCGAGGAGGAGATTGTCCGTTCACTGCCCCGGCGCAAGAGATTGCTTAGCCGGTCGGCAGATGCGGCGGCGGGCGGCAGAGGAGGGGAATAGATAGACCGGTGCAGCTGGGGGAAGGCAGCAGATGCGCCGGTGACATCCGTAATGAAGAGAAAGCTAGCCGTTGATAAAACCAATTTCCCGGAGACGAGACGACGGTCGACCCCAGAAAACAACGACGATCCGGGCACAATTCATTTTGTCTTAATTATTCGCCTACGGAGATGGAGATGGCTTCTCTCTGAAATTTTCCGTCACTTGAGCTCGGTTCGGCGTCTGTCTACTCTGTGGGTTTGTGTCAGTATTCTTCAAAGAATCGACTATATTGTGCGTTACACAGTAACTTGTTACTTTTGAAAAGTAACTATCGAGCACTGCCAATCGGATCTCGAAGGAAGTCAGTTACAGTCGAAACTGCGATGATTTTAGTGGAATGGAGACGAGATAAAAATGCTTTAGCCAAATAGTTGCATTACATCAGCTGGCAAAACAGTGCACAGTAAGCTATTCATCGGTGGCGGTCACACTTGGATCACAACCAACGGATTCCCGTCGGCAGTTCTCAGATGACGTCATGTTTAGTGTATCTGCTGGACCAGGTTTCGTCGATAGGGTGGAGAGACGACAGGACCTGACAGCGCTCGCAGCACACGACGACGCTGACGCTGAGAGGTCAGTCATTGATAGAAGATGAATAATTCAATCGCAATTAAAATCGTAATTGTTACGATTTGAATTACGATTTAACTTGAAGCGTACATCTGTCTTTCTGGATTTTGGGGTGGCGGCTGTAGTATGCACAGTCCATGCAGGTAGCAGAAGGCAAGCGAAGAATGTTGTCGGATATGTGCAAGCAAAGAAGGGTAATTAATTATTGGAGCCATCTGTACACGCTATGGTGTAGTTACTGGATCAACTGTATGACAACGCCTGGACAGATTTTTCTGCTGCATACCCCAAACAAATGGCCAACTTCATAGGATGTTAGTCATGACAACAGGAAGAAGCAACTGCTTTCCTCCGATGTTGCATACCTCAAAAAATATGTCAGTCGTCTTATGATACGCCAAACTTTAAAGTCTGAATATATAGTCCACGATTGCTGAATTACGAAAATGGCGAACTGTTGGTAACGTGTGGGGCACGTTAGCCAAACGGACCCTGGGCTCCTGTAACCCAGCGAGTACTGGTTGAACCCAGCCTTTATTTACATGTAGATGGTCGCTGAGCAAGTCCTTCACAGTTCACACACAATTGCTTGCTCACGTGTAGGCACTTCTGAACTTTGGAAGGGAAACAATATCAACTTCAGTTGTGTTATATTAAAAAACATGGATCTACAGAATGATGTTGCAGGCTTGTAGCACTGTTGAGGAATTTTCTGTAAGAGTTGCTGCAAATATGCTTCACTACCATTACCGTACCTATCATTTACTTTACAGATTGTAGGCCTATTTTTCATGTCCACTTACATTACTGTCCAACTGTATCACACATCTTAACTCATGCCTGTAGAATCAGTGATATTGTTGTGTTTCGGTAGTCTACCTTTGCAATGCTATTCAAGGGTGCTATCCATTCGGTATGCATAGGCTATGCATATTTACGTTACATATGCAATACATATTTACCTTACATATGCCATAAATTGGTTACTAAAGAATATACTCACTTACTTACTTACTTACTTACATATTTGCTTTACATGATGTGGTCTTATGTGAAGAGACAGAGCTATTTGCATGAAAAACTAAAATAATATATTTATTCGCGAATTATCCGGAAGCAAAGATTTTGTTTGGAATGGCATCTCATAGTGTCATCTCGTGGCCACATCTGGAAATTCTCCGAAGCAATCCCGATTACAAGCCCTTCAAAGACGTCGCCTGGATTTCCGGATGTGCTCAGCGGTCGACCTAAGTCTGTCACCAGAGGAGCGTATAGTGTATACATAGTCCCGCACAACAGCCGGACATCCCCCGTATAATAATAATAACAACACGCGACGAGCGGCGAGACATTTGCGAGCGTCATATTGATTTGCAAACCCTCGGGACAACTAATATGGTGATTTCATCATGTTTATGGAATCAGAATGCGCCGGTTGTAGTCGAGACTTTACAACTCGATTACTGTCCGCGAAAGCATTATCCTTCTGACAACTGTGACCCAAAAATAATTTCAGCTCGCGAGACGGAAACCGCGTACGTAGGTCCAATACACTACGTGGCATAGATTCCTGGAAAATACCATTTTCCGTAATTGTGCTAGAATTGAATTCGGGAAATTATTCCGGTGGTTGTTTTCCGGGTAGCACGATGTACGTGCTTTTGCTGGATAGAACTAATCAGGTTTTTACATGAGGCGAAACATCCCTCAACTAAAAAACCGTGCCACTGCTGAACAATTACGAATAATGAGTTTCGACGAAAACCATGAATATAAGCTTATTAGAGATATTATGGCGGTCACATGTGGTTCGTCTAATAGAGATGTCCTTCGTGCTAGGAAAACACTATTTCGACAGTTTTGTCGGCTTATTTTTGAATGCCTTTATTCTACCTCTTGACAATACATACAACAATCGGGCAAGTCCTTCACTCTCAATTGCTCATGCGCTTCGGCGTCAAACTCCGATTCAGTGTCCGCGCAGTAGTCGGGAGCGCCTCTGAGTAGAAATCTTGAAGGGGCGCTATAACAAGTGCTCATACATACAATAAAATGCATGGAAATGTGATCACTGTGGTAAGAAAGCAGCCAGTGCTGCACAGAAATCCAGAAAGATTTAAGTAATTTTGTGCAAGTTTTTGATATCACTGTGCAACTGTTTGATAGCGTCGTGTATTATTAAAAAGAATATTGATTTTTTTATCGTCGTGGATATAATTTTCATATAGGAAGATCAATCATCATGACGATAAAATTATTAATTAAGAACATTTATCTCCGTTTTGACAGCGCGATATGCAAATCATGTTTTTTAAAGCTGGCTTTATGTCGGACTCCGTGGATCGCAGCCGTATAAAAGATGATTAATTGTTGCATAGTATTACTTTTACTTGCATAGTAACAGATTTTATATAGCGCTGGTGTCATACAGCGCTGGTATCTGATGGACAAGGCATCTATTGATGGTGCTCCAAGCCAAACCATCATCGTGTCAATACCCAGATGGTCAGACCACAGAGACAGAAGGCAACCTATACTGGATAAGCGAGCTGAATAAAGGCAAGTCTTGGCTGAAACCGAAATGGCAATAGACTGAGCAGAAAGAACAGGTAATGTGGGGAGATAATTCCGAAATTTAGGTGGTCCAGCCGCCGCAGAAGTACTGTAACAGTAATAATTGTAAATAGTAATTTGTGTGGTGCCTGTGTCTAATGCACAAGGCATCAACCGATGGCACACCAAAACCAAGCCGTAATCAGGTCAATATACCCAGAAGATCAATCCACTGAGACAGAGAGGCAGCCAATGGTGGAGAAGCAATTTGAAAAAGGCCAGACTTGAGTAATGTATTGTGACAGAGTAATGTCATACATGAATGATGTAGCAAATAGTTTTTAGTGAAGATAATATTATCTGCAGCGAGTCTCGTCAACATCAGTAAACCGATGTGTTATAAACGACCAATGTATAGGCCAGCTGCCTTGCCAATGTGCCAACATGGACCCATATTCCCATATAGGACCCGTATAGAGCCCACATGGTCTCATCTTACGCTCATGGAAATGCTGACAAGGATGTTGCTGCGTCATTCGCCGAGGTTCATTTGGAATGCTTTTCTCGACTCGACCTATGATCGTGATTTTCGTTTCATTATTCGCGGCTGATTTGCGATTATCTAACTGCGTACACGTTGGAAGCACTTGCGGCTGAAGCGGAAATTAGAAGAAATTATTTGCGTGAATTAATTGTTATCAGTACTTGGGACCGTTACATTACAATTAGGGACTATCACATTACAATTGGGGATCATCACATTATAATTAGGGACCATCACATTACAATTATGGACCGTTACATTACAATTAGGGACCATCACATTACAATTATGGACCGTTACATTACAATTAGGGACCATCACATTACAATTAGGGACCATCACATTACAATTAGGGACCATCACATTACAATTAGGGACCATCACATTACAATTGGGGACCATCACATTATAATTATGGACCATCACTTTACAATTATGGACCGTTACATTACAATTAGGGACCATCACATTACAATTAGGGACCATCACATTACAATTATGGACCGTTACATTACAATTAGGGACCATCACATTATAATTATGGACCATCACATTACAATTAGGGACCATCACATTACAATTGGGGACCATCACATTATAATTATGGACCATCACTTTACAATTATGGACCGTTACATTACAATTATTAGGGACCATCACATTACAATTATGGACCGTTACATTACAATTATGGACCGTTACATTACAATTAGGGACCATCACATTACAATTAGGGACCATCACATTACAATTAGGGACCATCACATTACAATTGGGGACCATCACATTATAATTATGGACCATCACTTTACAATTATGGACCGTTACATTACAATTAGGGACCATCACATTACAATTAGGGACCATCACATTACAATTAGGGACCATCACATTATAATTATGGACCATCACTTTACAATTATGGACCGTTACATTACAATTATGGACCGTTACATTACAATTATGGACCGTTACATTACAATTAGGGACCATCACATTACAATTAGGGACCATCACATTACAATTAGGGACCATCACATTACAATTGGGGACCATCACATTATAATTATGGACCATCACTTTACAATTATGGACCGTTACATTACAATTAGGGACCATCACATTACAATTAGGGACCATCACATTACAATTGGGGACCATCACATTATAATTATGGACCATCACTTTACAATTATGGACCGTTACATTACAATTAGGGACCATCACATTACAATTATGGACCGTTACATTACAATTAGGGACCATCACATTATAATTATGGACCATCACATTACAATTATGGACCGTTACATTACAATTAGGGACCATCACATTACAATTAGGGACCATCACATTACAATTAGGGACCATCACATTACAATTGGGGACCATCACATTATAATTATGGACCGTTACATTACGAGACGCCGTAGTAATTCCCTGCCAGCGTGCCCACATGGACCCTATAAACTAGGACCCACATTTCCACATGGGACCCGTTCACAGCCCATGTAGCGCCCATGAATATATTGACAGGGAAGGAGCTGTGGGTCGTAGCCGGTTGTTTGCCTTGCCGAGTAATTGCCTTGCTGCGATAGTCGCTTGCTAAGCAAGTCCGGAAGGTATTTACCGCGCCGTAAAGAAAATTATAACGTCCCATTGCTAAGCCGATTGGCCGACGACGCGGTCGTACCATCCATAGTATGCAAAGCACGTAGCCCTCCGTCTGTTTCTTGTCTTTGCGTCCCGTAAGTCGTGAATCTTTACCGACGACCAGAATATTATCTGTAAGTCTGGGACGCCGAGGTTTTCTCGTCAACACTGCAGGAGTGTCGGTCGTTCTTGCCGCGCGACGCCTTTGGGAATTGGATGAACAACTGTTGCGACTAAGAAAGCATGCAAAGCAACGGTGGCAGCAGACGGTCACGTTTGACGGTGTGTTTGTACAGCATCCTAGGAGTAGCTTGCTACTGACGATGCTGTAGAAATTGTCATCGTTACAGTTACGATTATCACGGATGTACAGTGTGGCAGCTGTGGCTTATTATTCAAGGCAACTTGTAGGCTGCAGGTAAGAGAAAATGCTTTATGTTCGCCTATGCATGAATATTTGGGCCTAGTATACGCCTAGCATCGCTCTCTAGCATGGCTCTGCACTGAAAACTTGCCTGTTTCAGTGTATATGTTACAGGCAATGTGTAAAATCAGGGATTTTGTAAAATGCCTGAAATTTTCTCTCTAATTTGTAAAATCCCCAATTCACTCGGGCACTTTACAAAATCCCTGAAAAAACCAGGGATTTTGTAAATTCCCTGAAATCTGATGATGAAAATTTGACAGATTGCCTGAAAGTGACGAAAATTATCGAAGTTTTACAAAATACCTGAAAAACCAGGGATTTTGTAAAATCCCTTAAATCTGATGATTACAGGCAATGTGTAAAATCGGATTTTGTGAAATTTTTAGGCAATTTGTAAAATCCCCAATTCACTCGGGCACTTTATAAAATCCCGGGATATAAAAAACCAGGGATTTTGTAAAATCCCATAAATCTGATCATGTCCGCCTTTTAGCTGCGTGACCACTTTCTCTTCGTAGCTCAACTTCACTTCCTTCCTTCAAAAAGCGGCTCAAAACTCACTATTTCTCAGTGGCTTTCAAGGATTTAGAAATCTAAGTGCATCTTCACCTGGCGGCCTACTATCCGCGCCTCAGATTCACATTTCGGTGTGACCTTGCGCGCGTTACAAATTTTATTTAATAATAATAATAAAGAGCACAGAAACGATGGATAATTGAGGGAGGTAAAACGTGATTATGTACGGTTATGCAAAGAGCCACGAATTTAATGGCTTTACTTATACTGTTTCTCTGTACAAAGTTATTACACTTGCGGATATTGTAGTGGGAGGACTTTTTAGAGCACCTTTTCTGTGAAAGGCGCTATATAAATTTCAGCTACAGTGCTTCACCGTACTGGATGCTCTGTATCGCCGAGCAACAAGCTTTGACCTGTGGAATGATCCAACAAGGATAAAACGGGTTTTGGATCTGTGGCAACAAGTATCAAAGGAGCTTTAGCGCTGTGCATGCAACGGGGTTACTTGAGTGGCCGAGGAGCAACTGATAGATTCTTGTCGCTATGGGAACAGACATCAATTATGAGTCATAAAATGACAGCAGAATCACTGTGTTGCTGTGCGGCCCGGTCTCCGTACTGCTTCAATAAAAAGCCTTGTTTATAATGACATCAGGAAGGTCAGGATCCGGCGCTTCTATATTGCTGCTTCGGGAGCAATTTGACACGGCTGAGATGAGAGGAGAGAGAGAGAGAGAGAGAGAGAGAGAGAGAGAGAGAGAGAGAGAGAGAGAGAGAGAGAGAGAGAGAGAGAGAGAGAGAGAGAGAGAGCGAGAGAGAGAGAGAGAGAGTGAGAGAGAGAGAGAGGCAGACATACAGACAGACATACAGACATACAGACAGACAGAGACAGAGACAGAGACAGAAAGAGACAGACAGACAGACAGACAGACAGACAGACAGACATAGACAGACAGACAGAGACAGAGACAGAGACAGACAGAGACAGACAGAGACAGACAGACATACAGACAGACAGAGGGGCAGACAGACAGAGACAGAGTCAGAGAGACAGACAGAGACAGAGACACAGACAGAGTCAGAGACAGACAGACAGAGACAGAGAACAGAGGCAGAGACAGAAACAGAGCAGAGACGTGGTCATGTGTTCTTCATCCTCTGCAGCCAACGTGGTCAAGGGAAAGCGGATCCGGATGTGGTTTGTGTACGCTCCTGTGTCCTATGGTTTGCGGTGTCCAGTGATGAGAAATTGTTTTTAAAGGGTTAATACATAGCAGGTTGGCGGTCATCCATGCTGATGCCTGGTGATGGTATAGGCCTACTACGTTGGTGATTTAGTGCTTCTGGAAGGGAGTGAGGGGAGTAAGAAATGAAGAGTTGTGTGTCGTCAGCGTAGAGGTGATGATCAACAAAGGATGAGGAAATGAGTTTGCTGAGCGGGGAAGTGTAAAGAATGAACAACGGAGGACCGAGAACAGAACCTTGAGGAACACGGCAGGTGATAGTGTGCGGGTCAGATTAGTGGCCAGCGGCATTTACAGTGAAAGAACGTGAGGAACGCCGGAACGGTATGACTTCATCCACGATAGGGCAGTACCAGAAATTCCAAATACAGAGGTGGGGCGTTTGGCAAGGATAGCAGCGGATCATGGGTTAATGGTTACTATTATTATTACTCTTTATAATAAAGTGTAATTTATTATTATTGTGTATCTGAGCAACTGTATATTTAGCGTTTACACTTCAAAATGCAAACTGGCAGAGATAGATGGTGTCAGGATTTCACTTGCAGTTTCAAACGATCAGATTGTAGCAGTTAAAACTTTGGAACAAGTATAACATTTTTTGTTAACTACAAATTTCAACAAAGTCATTGTAAGCTTCTCTCAATCAGCATCTATGACGAGGTACACAATTTAAAATTTGGACGAAATGCAATCTTTTAACTACACATTTTTGCATAGTAGCCTACTCATAAGCTTTTCTTGCCTGTATTTTCAATGGTTGGAATTGCAGGAAAATTTATTTGTTTTCATTCCCGGTTGTCTCTCTTTTCCCGACGTTTACTTTAGGTCTATACTTTATGATGAATTCAGTGATGTCGCGGTAACTACAAATGTTAACAAAGGTGTATGGGTATGTTCTGCCTTGCAGCCGGAGGTTGCGGGTTCCAATCCACCTCAAGCTGGACGCGTTAGGCAAACCTGCAACTACAAGTCCTTCACTCGCAATTGCTCATGCGCTTCGGCGTGAAACTCCGATTCAGGTTGTTTGCAGAAAAATGTAGTTTGGAGCGCAGTTCCCGGTCGAAAATCTTCAAGGGGCGCTATACTAAATATCTGAAATGAAATGAATGAAATGATGTCGTCAAAGCTACGTGTTTATCTTTCATCTGATCATTCAGTTCCTAGTGTGCGATCGGTTCCATCTATTGCGCAGCTCTTTGTGAGATGCGCATTTGAACCACAGCTTTTCAATAGTACACTCGCATCTATCTCGGTTACTAGGGACTGTATACACTGATCAAATAATCAGGAATTCTCCAGAGACCACATTAAGTCTCGCGCGGGACTCCTAAACCGGGACGGGACAGCTCTACGCGGACGATTTAAATATTCGCCTAATGTTTGCGGAGCTGGGTTTTCGCGAGGCGCTCTGCTAATGCTGTTCATTTCTGCGCTGTGCGTCGGATGGAAGCGAGCGGACGACAGCTCGAATGAATATTTTACGTGGCAACATGTCGGAAGAACGGGCGATAACGCCGGACATTTCATTTCGCCTGTTTATTGTTACCTATTGACGCAGCGGTTCGATTAACCAACGGAAGAGCGACAATGGAGACATGTAGCGAAGGAAGGACGTTAGCAAACACGTATGACCGATGAACTTATGTATACGCTTTTGGCTCTGAAAGCATCTAAGATAAAATACAGCCCGTAAAAACAAAGTTTTTTACTATATCCATCTAGTATCCTATAATGCGTTTTATGAAGCAGTTACCTCTACAAATATATAGTCCGCGTTCATTTTACAACATAGCGTGCGTTTAATGAGGCAGCGCACCCGTTTTTGTTGCGGCCAATGGCAACGCTGGCCAATGGCAACGCTGCGTATGGGAAAAGGGGATTCCCCGATTCGAAAAGTTGAGTCCCCGATTCTATAAGCTTGCCTTTTTTGGGGAGCTGAAATTTTTATAGAATGAAATGTCTCCGAGGGCGAGTCTATCTGCCAAGTTTCATGACGATTGAATGATTGTAAGTGATCGAATTAGTCGTCGAAAGATTTGACTTTTTAGCCTGTGGCTCAAACATAGTTACATATATTCAAGCAAGATTTCCGTAAGTTAAACTAGATGGATAATAAAATACAGCCCGTAAAAACAAAGTTTTTTACTATATCCATCTAGTATCCTATAATGCGTCTTACGAAGCAGTTACCTCTACAAATATATAGTAGGCCTACGCGTTCATTTTACGACATAGCGTTCGTTTAATGAGGCAGCGCGCCCGCTTTTGTTGCGGCCAATGAAAACGCTGCGTATCGGAAAAGGGGATTCCCGATTCGAAAAGTTGAGTCCCCGATTCTATAAGCTAGCCTTTTTGGGGAGCTGAAATTTTTATAGAATGAAATGTCTGCAAGGGCGAGTCTATCTGCCAAGTTTCATGACGATTGAATGATTGTAAGTGATCGAATTAGTCGTCGAAAGATTTGACTTTTTAGCCTGTGGCTCAAACATAGTTACATATATTCAAGCAAGATTTCCGTAAGTTAAACTAGATGGATAAAAAAAGCCACACACACGCACGAACACACATTTATACATATAAATAGTGTATTTATATATATTGTGTATATACACATATATATATACATAGTGTGTGTGTATATAGGCTATACGTATAAAACTGCCAAGTATTTCGTAAAGATTTGATACTAAGAACTATCATAAAAGGAAGAATGTATACATATGCGTATAATTATATATATATATATATATATATATATATATAGCGAATATATATATATATATATATACATATTATTAATGTAGGCGGGAGATCGATCTGCGTTTTGCTTTCAGCCAACATCGCTGTGACGAATAGAGAGAGGTTGATAAGATACTCGATATGTTGACCATGGGATTGACTTCCTTGCAATTAGCCGCTCCCCACGCCTTCTATCTCTATCTCTCTGCGTTATAACGTCAGCTCGGCAGAACTTTATGTGTGCCTCGTGGTGCCAATATTATACATCAAATTACGGAATTCTTACGGAAAGTCGGACGCAGATCGAAAAATTGAGGGTGGCGCTGGAAAGTGATACTTCGATTATTTTTGATAGAGTTATATCGGGACTGTATATTCAGCAATACTGAGAACGTGGTCTGAGATAAAATAGGCAAAGAAAAGGTGAAGGATACTCAACTGTAGCAAATTAAGATTGCCTGCTGTGAGTTGAAGGAAGGATTCTATTGCGATAGATTTCTTAGAGAATCCACGCTCTTAATAGTAATGTCTGCGAATAGTGGGCACTTCTGTGTCTAAATTGAGGTGGCCTAACGAAGGGTTTCAGCGCCCTTGGGCAGGATTTAATGACTGTGCCCCTTCCAATATTCTTGTTGACTATTAATCGTTCTTGCCATCAGTGGCGTCACTAGGGTTGGTGTCACCCGGTGCGGTAACCCATGGTGTCACCCCATAGAAACCCTCCCTTTCCAGACCAAGCAGAATCCTTATAAATGTTTTTGTGTACTAGTGTTACCCGTAGGCCTAAATCGTAATTCCTGTAAGGGGCCTATATAACAGAATGTAATGGTAAAAATAGTTATATTAACAACTAGCAGAATTAAATTTTAAAAATATTACAAATGCATATTTTGTTTATTTTATTTCTTATTTTAATCATTTGCCATCAGGTCAGCAGTTACATCATTAAAAATCAAATTAGCAAATATTGGTGGACTGTGGAGGGCAATCAAGGTGTCTGCAGCCTCCTTATAAAATAATGTTTAAAGAATACAGAAAATTATATTATAGTTTATAATAACTACAGTAGTGTGAATAATTGGCAAATTTGATATAAAAATGAAAAATAATTGGACATTTTGGTTGATTAGCCTATGTATTAAAACATTGTAATATAGGAATATTATCAATTAAAATCAGGTTAGCAATTAAGAATATTAATATATGGCAATATAGGCCTCTCATAAATGAAATAATAAAAAAAAGAGGAACAAATACGCAAGCATTTCAGCACTTAGTGAACATCTCGACTAGATCAGAAATTTCCTTCCCTAGCTTTCAAGACTGCGAACTTGTGAATCACATTATCGAAATCAGTAGGCCTACCTTTCGGTAACAGGCAACTCACTTTCAATTGATAATATCGCAAGATCGGAACGCCATGACTGTTCCATGGTAGATCGTAAATAGTTCTTTAAAAGTTTAAGCTTTGAAAAGCTTCTCTCACATAAAGCCAAAGACACACAGATCGTCAGAAATAATTTTAGGCTTACTGACAGGGCTGGGGGAGATTCCACGAAGCCCCATTCAGCAATGAATGTCAAAACGTCTATTATTGCCCAATCTTTGGCTTACTCCAGATGCCTTCTCAGTCTTGGTATTTCTATTAAAAGTGTACTCTCGGACACTTCATCATTGAAAGTAGTCAATTTTGGAATGGACAACTTCAACTCTTCTTCAAAGGCAGCTATAATATCAGACTATTCACTTGAACAGTCTCAGTCCAGGCCCGTGTTAAGGGGCCCTGGGGCCCTGGAGCACTATGTCATGTTGGGGCCCCTTCGACTTTTTCCGGCTCCTCGCTCCCTTCCCTTTCTCCTCCTCCTCCCTTCCCTTTCTCCTCCTCTCCCGCCCCTCCCTATTTTCCCCTTCCCTTATTTAGTAATATTCAAGTCTGCTCAGACTCCAATCAGCAACAAATTCAATAATAATAGTAGCCTAAGCATATTAATTTTACTCAGGCATATTATAGCTTCATTACAATTTCCGATGTGTTGAGAACCGATCTTTCGTTGTCGCCTCTAAAAGGTAGGCCTCTCTCAGAAAGAAATGACACTGGTGACAGATATACTTTGAAAATACAATATTACAAAAGAATCTGAAAATTACGAAATAACATTGTAGGGCGAATATATATTTTACAGAATGAAATTTTACCTTGTATTTTCACATCAGAGCAATCCCTTTGCATAGTATAATTAGCATTATACAACTAGTAGTATACATGTAATTGCAAAAAACTGATATACTTTCTGCGACTGCTTTGTCTATAGTCTGTTCGGATGAGTAACTTTGAGACTGCCATAACTTCTGATTTTGCGGCTTCATAAGGAATAGACATTGCTTCACAATTAGGCGTTGATAGACTGAATTGTACTTGAAGTAGCAAACATTTCATTTCCATGTACCCTGTCTTTAGAACTCAAATTATCATCGTCACGTTCGTCAGCGATCGATCTGCCGACTATTTCCGGCTCACTATCATCACTATCCTCTCCAATCAGTCAAAGACACACTATCATAATCAGACGCAGACTGCGATGCAGTAATATTAGGCTACTTTGAAAGAACGTCGTCAGTTTTGGGGTGCTAGTTAACACTTTGAGATGTAGCTTCCTTGTTCAAGCTTTTCAGCCCTTTCAAAAACCCTCTGCCATACATGTACTTGCAAGTGCTCGACATTATTGAATGATTATTCAATACTTTAAGTTTAACTTATAATGACTAAAACTACAGCAAAGTTACCGTAGGCTCCGTAGCTGTAGATTTAACGACTGATAGATAGGTTGAATAATAGATGGATACGAATGAGAGAGAAACGGTTCTCTGTCTTACATGCATACTACATATATATATATATACATATACATTTTTATATATATGTATGTATTAGATTATACATACATTCATACATACAGTACGCACACACATACATAATACTTACTTACACATATGCATGAACGCCCAAAGGCTATGTATACGTATGATAATAGTTCAAATTACATTGACTTCTGACCGTAGGCGGCCGCCAGTCGTGGCTTGAACCTGGTTCGCCCGGTGAGCTGAAGCACGGACCTCTGGTTTATTATAGAGGAGCCATTGGCTGAAGGCATGCTGTTCAAAGTCCACGGCAGGAAGAGGAGAAGAACGAAGAGATAGGTACAAAGACAAACAGAGATACGTATACCGAAGCATGGTCAGTCTAGACTCTAGACTCCCTTGACTAGTAATAGCCTCACCCAAACTAACTCCAGAGAGTCATATCTGAGAAGTCTAAGGCTGAGTGGAAAATAATGTGACTTGTCGCCGTACTTTAACAAATATGAATTCAATTTTTTTTCACCAAAAGTGAATAAGTGAACTCAATTTGCGTTTAGAGATGCAGAAAAAAAATACTCTTATTTGGGATTGGGGGCCCCTTTCTCGTCGGGGGCCCTGGAGCACGTGCTCCGTGTGCACCAATGGTTAACCCGGGCCTGTCTCAGTCTCTCGATCAGACATGGCTGCTACTTCTTTGATGGCTGCTTGTTCAATTGAATGCTTCACCAGGTGACTGTGCTGCTCGTTTAGAGAAAGTCCTAGTGCCTCAACCAAGTTGAAGCATTATTGTAATTTGGTAATATTGACCGCACTGACCGTAGCTCATTAGAAGGCTCTAACAAGTAAATTATTAAAGAGTTTTAGCTTTAGGTAAATTGATACAATACACGTAAACTGGGCTTACGAAAAATGTTTTTGTTGTCTGTTACTGTTACTTTAAAAATAGTAAATTTCTGCTGAAACTCTGCACAAAATTTGTTTAGACAGTCATTTTGTCACTTTGGTGTCACCCCTACGATGGTGACACCCGGTGCGGTCCGCACCCCCCGCACCCCCCTAGTGACGCCACTGCTTGCCATAGTACTGTGTACCACTGAAAGCTAATTTTGCGCCACCTTGTGCTGTGTACGAGGGCGGTTGCCCCCCTCAGCCACCCCTTCGTTACGCCACTGCTAAATCGTAGTGACGTAATCGTAATAGTAAACATTCATTCATTCATTCATTCATTCATTTCGCACATTTGTATAGCGCCCCTTCAAGAAAACTACTCAGAGTCGCTCCACATTTCTAAAGCGCAACTCTAAATCTGTTCACAGGGCACCACCTTATTCAAGAGCGTCTAAACCGAGATGTGACTGGCCAGTGTACATCGGACTATAATAATAGCACAATATATTTGGGCATAAAAAGAAAGTAGTTATAAAAGGCGTCAGTCGGCTTAGTTTAGGGGTCTGCAAATGCGCATTTCTGGTGTAGCTCGCCATTGCGGTTTATTTAGTTATATTTTCTTGCGCTATATAAATCTTCATGCAATACTGTTGGTGGTGGTGGTGGTGGTGATGGTCGTCGTCGTCGTCGTCGTCGTGGTGGTGAACTGGTGATAGTAATAATGAGAGTAATTATACTAATATAAACAATATAAGACTTTCCTATTCCCTGACGCAGGCACTGACGCAGGTCGAGAGCGCTGCTGATTTTTGAGCGGCGCTATATAAATGTTCGATTACAATTACAATTACACTAAGAGTAATAATAATAATAATAATAATAATAATAATAATAATAATAATAATAATAATAATAATAATAATAATAATACCTTGCATGGCGAAGGCGTAATTTCTGAAGGCCATGTGCAGGGCACCAACTTATTCACAGGCGCTGCTGCCACATGTCAGAGTGGTTGTCCAGAGAGACGTCAAACGGAGACCCAACAAGACCAGCTGCCAGAAGAGAAAGGAGTAAAAGAGGAAAGAAGGATAGGGACTGCTAAGCAGTGTTTTGTTTAGGACGATAGAGATTGGAGAAAGTCGGATGTGTGGATGAATCAGGATACCCTGCAAGCATGAACCCCATAGGACCCACATTCCCATGTGGGACCTGTTTCAAGCGGATTGAACCCCATATGGGCCCCATCCAACGCCATGGAACTGCTGACGGAGGCAGGGTAGGAATTCCTAAAGAGGTGAGAGACATATCAGATCCCTTGCGACCGTCAGTGTCCGTCCTCGCCTTTCTTCACATCGTCTAAAAACAAGATTGATCGTTCCTGCGTATACAACGTCAGCCGCGATCGATGGCCTGCACCACCCGCAGCGCCACATCAATTCAGATTTGTATGGACAAAAAATATGTTTCCGCAGACGGAGAAGGGAAGCCCGGCTGTGATGTCCTTCTCGGCCGCCGCCCGCCGGTGCTTGAGGGGGACGGCGACGGCGGCGGCGCTACCTTCCGCTTGAGCGACTTTCGGTCTCGTCTTCGTTGGCAGCTGTCTGCTACACGCGTGAGATAAGATTGCGTCGGATCAGAGTACAACTCAACGGTCGTCGATGAATAATTTATCTCTGGGATTTACAGCAATCGCTTTCATCGAGTCTCTTCGCTGTGTCCGTGAAAGAGTTGCGGATCTTTTTAAGAAGTAGACTGCCGCGTTGAGCAGTAACTGGATTTGGAAGAATGCGATTGCCATCGCTGCCTCTGTCTCCGCTTTATATATATTGACTGCTGGCCGGCTTCCTGTAGGAGCTTTGCATATGTGCCCTCAGCTTGAAACTGTCTTCCCCAGTCCAGGCGTCTGGAATTACTAGTCCTCTAACCTCCCCAATTCCGGAAACTCCTTAAGACTTTCCTGTTCGCTGGCCCCTGCAGGCACTGACGCCGGTTGAGAGCGCTGATGATTTTAAGCGGCGCTGTATAAATGTTCAATTACAATACATTACATTTCATGTAGTTTGAATCGAGAAGGTGGCTTCACGCTGTGGATATGTCGCTGGCAAGCACAACGAAGTTTAGCAGAATTGCACCCAGTTGGCCATTCGTGGCATCACCTGGGCTGGGCCAGCTCAGACCTCTTTTATATTGGAGTAACTATACATGAGCACTTAAACAGTTTAGTTGGGAGGGTAAAGAGGTGTCTCTTGGTGTCATGTTTAGTCTCCATTACATTACGCTATTCAGAGAATGGCTGGAGTACACTCAGTATGAACATTTCAAATGTAATGTAGTGTAAATCCCCGAATTGTCTCGGCACATAGCAAAAACTGCACCAGGGAGACCAGCTTTTACGCTGATACATTATCAAATCAAATCTGCAAACCCACGTTAGTCCGCAAGACCAACTTTGGTTATTCCTAGTGGATATGGATTGGCTTCCATGTTTCTCGCATTGGACAGTAATTGTCTGTAGAAGTCCTTGTCCAGACTTGAAGGATTACGAGCGCGCATGTTCTGTTTTGCGGAAAAGCTTTTAGCGACCGTTGAATTATTCACATTTTCCTTTTTTTTCTTGGCAGTCTGAACTATGGGTCTGTCAACGTTTTTCGATTCCCTCGAAGCGTATCTGTTTGCTTTCTATTATAAGTGCAACTGGTTTTTGTTCTAATATTGTTCGTGAGACGGGGCTGGGTGTTACGTCACCATCTTTATATGTACAAAATTAACCTATAGGCAGCATCTCTAAGGATATGTATGTATGTATGTATCTGACTTTTATAAAGAGCATTTTAACAACCCTTCAAAAGCGCTAAGAACATGGCTGTACAAGGGATCTGAACAGGTGGGTCTTAACATACCTAGAAAAAGTAAATATTGGGCTGAGTTTAAACGGTCAGCTCGAATGTCAGCTGGAAGATTCTTCCAATGGGATGGATTAACGCACGAGAGTGGACGGTGCACTCGTGTTGACATAAGGCAGCGAGGGACCAGAAGATCTCCACGGACGGTTGAACGAAGCGACCGGCTATGATTATATTACTGTAGTATACTATATTTTTGCCCGTCCTAAGACGGTTAAAACATTTTGAAAATGTCAAGAGATGCGTCGTCACGTGATATGTGATTGACGTAAGTTCCCTCCCTCCCTCCGTCTATTTGCATGCATTGTGTAAGATTTTGGTGTCGCCCCTATCGAAGTGGCTGGTACTCATCCCTCCTGCTATGCCGGCTATGCGTAACAGGAATGTTGACACTATGACAGACAGACAGGCTTTGTCTTCTATTATTTTGAGATGTGGGTCAGGCGCTAGATGGAAACGTTAAGTTAGAGGAAAAATAAGAGAAACGCAGAGGTGCTCTATAAGGTGGAGGAGAAGAGATCTCTTATGGCTATACTGTAAGAGGGAGACGGAAGAACTGGAATGGTCACTAACGGAGAGGAGACTCCCTACTCAGATCTATCATGGAGGGAAGAGTGGAGGGAAAGGAAAGGGAGGAAGATGACCTAGACGGATGCTTCTGGACTGGGTGATTATTATGGATGTAGGAGTATACATTTAACTGAAGGAGGAGGAAGCCCATGATAATCGATAGGTGTGGCAACGTTGGATGTTTGGACCTGCCAAGGGCAGAGAACTTGAAGAGAGAACATTAAGAGAGACAATGCTTGTACGAGAAGTCCGCAAAAGGCGGTAGGTGTCTACTTTAGCGATATGTATAGCGCCGTTATTGTGGGAGTATTTAGGGGTGGCTTGACGGGTTCAACCCCCCCCCCAAAAAAAAATGCATTACTATTATTAAAGACTAAAAATATAGAAATATACGACCATTTTCAATTAAGCCCTCCAGAAAAACTAAAAAAAACTCCGACATTTTTTCGTGGTTACTCGCCTAGCCGTTATGATTGATAATGCATCAAAACACGTCAATCAAGTAGAATCGAATTCAGCCAGAGTTGCAATCCCTCAGTGGAGCCAGGTCGACGATATTAAAGCCATCAGATAACGAAATAAGTAGTGTAGATATATCAGTTGGTGTTGTTTCGAGTTCAGGGATAAATACGAGAGAGCTCTGTAGATGTTGGTTGATCTGGAGCTGAACAAATCCTCCTCTGGCTAGAAGTCTTTTCCGTTAGGGAGTTTGTCTTGATCCGTAAATAAGCTGGCTTTCCACAACCGGGATTTAACGATAGTCGATGGGTACGTGATAGTTTAGAGGTTAGTGAGCTGGACTGGCGACCGAGAGGTTTGGGGTTCAAATCCCTGCAAGGGCAGAAATTTGTTTCAAGATATCTCTTCCACGGTTCCACCTTGTATAGTTGCTGTTGAACTGTTCTTGTGCTGCTATGAATTATGTTACGCCGCTGTCTAAGTATTTTGACAAGCGCAGTTAATCGTTAAACAATTCAACAATGCTATTAAGCTTAGAGTTGATTAGAGGTGTATGCATGAGAGAGAGCGCCTGAAACTGCTCACTTTTCCCGTCATCTGAGATGCTTTTGCTTCCAGATGACGGCCCTTTTCTGTAATAACTTTAAATTCATTAGATTAACAAATATTACCTTCCAGAGATGATACTGTTGAAGTGCTCACTTCCTTATAACTTTGCATTTTATTAAGAGACTTAATATAGCGCCTTTCAAGTGCCTCACAGAAGCAATGCACGTCTGACTGATCTCAGCAAGTAATCGTAATGGTAATTGCTAATTTATATAGCGCTACGTTAAGAGAGAGATTCATCAGCGGAGCTCGTTCGTTTTAAGACTGAAAATGTGTTTTTGCACGAAGCCAAATTGCGACAGTACGTCACTGTAACAATGGACGACTGTTACAGTAGTTCCCGGAAGAAGATGTTCTTACGTTACATTATTTGTTGGGTGGCGCAGCTGGTAGAGCACGTTCGAGGAAAATGTCTCCACAGCGGGACATTGCTGTCCGTTATTGTCGTCGGTTAATGTCCCAGGAGAGGAAGGGGATGCCTCGGCGGCGGCGGCGACGGCGTCTCCCTCGGGTCTCATAGATCCTTCGTTTGGCTGTCGCGGGCGGCGGCGGCGGCCGAGTGTACACGCCTTTTATCGGATGTTTCGAGCAGCGGGGAGGATCGGCCTGAAACATTAATAGCGCAGTTTACGACCAGCTCTCTCTGTCTGCTCAATGCTCAGCTGCCTTGCTCCTCCTGTACGGAACGGAAACGGCTCACAGTGCAGTACAACTGAAATGTGATAATGTTTGTTCTAATGCTCACAGGTAAGTGTTTATAGTCGTGATCGTAAAATCCACATTTGTAAAGCGCCAATCGAAAGCTGAGCACAGGGCATCAGCTTATTCACGAGCGCTGCGTCGAGTCAGAGGGGTTGTCCAGAGGGTCGTTAAATGGAGATCCAAGTCCGGTTGCCAGAAAATCGTAATCGTAAGCTCCAAACTTCAAAAACGCCACGCGAAAGCCAAGAGCAAGGCACTGCAGCGTATCCAGGGCACGAGCGATGGTGTCACGGAGAGATTTAGGGGCTGCCTTGCTTGCTTCTTTCCGTGCAAGATAGTTTTCCTTGTGCGCGTTTGAATTTTCATGTCTTAGAATGCGATCCTTTAATTTCCTTCACCGTTTCTGAATACTTCGTCCTGGGCGGTTGGCTAAAACACTCTCATTAGAAGAGACATCCATCTCGGTGAACAAGAAACAAGGTGCACAATACAATGATTGCTTCACTTGGCTCAAACACAGTCTCAGTCTCGTTTATATTTCTCTCCATCTGATATGCTGTTGCGTCGAGATGTCGGCCCTTTTCTGTAATAACTTAAGATTCAGTTAGGTTAACAATAATAAATAATAATAACAGTGACAATTTATATGGCGCCGTAACACAGCCATGCAGTTACAAGTAGTTAACAAGTAGTACCTTCGAGAGATAATGTTGAAATGTTCACTTCGATTAGCCTACTGTGCATTTCATTAAGACACTTAATATAGCGCTTTTTAAGTGCCTCACAAAAGCACTGCACGCTTGGCCGACCATCTGACTGATCTCAACAAGTAATGGTAATGGTAATTGCAGATTTATATATCGCCACTTTAAGAGAGATGCATCAGAGGCGTCGTGCGTCACTGCGTTGTTAAACTGTTAACGTTTTTGCACACAACCTATCTTCTGGATGTTGAACGGTTTAGGACTTGGTTTTGGAGCACCATCGGTTGATGTTTGTGCATCAGTCGCCGGCGACATAGAAGTTAATCATACATATAACTCAAACCTATAGGCCAGAGGTGGCCAACCTTTTTGGCCTACGGGCCACTATGATTGTTGGTAAGCACGCGGCGGGCCGCAAAATGTTTGTCCTCACAGCCTCGAAAGAAATGCAAATGTTTATTTCATATTTTACAAGATGTATAAAAACAGGTACGACTACATTAGGTCACTAGAACTTACAACACTAAATCTTTTAGTGTTGTAGACATCATTCTGATGCAGTATTGTAGTAGTCGGACAAGTAGGCTAAGTAGGTGCAATATGAGGGAAAAAATTATTTTGAAAGGGGCTGTGCGGGCCGCCAAGCAGCAGCCCGCGGGCCGCATTTGGCCCGCGGGCCGCGGGTTGGCCATCCCTGCTATAGGCTATCAGCTTCATACAAATGTCAAATAAAAGTCTCCTTTCTGAAATATTGCATCCGGCATTTTGAACATTCATATTTTCATTTCCTCTGACTGAGATTTATTTAATCGCACATTGTGCGTCCCTATATATATATATATATATATATATATATATATATATATATATATATATATATATATTTGAAAAAATTTGAAAAAATACGATCCCTCATCCGTCCAGGTGCGTCAGTCGAGGGGTATATATATATATATATATATATATATATATATATATATATATATATCCGTCCAGGCGTCTACGTATATGGGGTATATATATATATATATATATATACGGATGAGGGATCGTATTTTTTTCAAATTTTCCTGTAATCTTGAAACTCGAGCTTGCAATCGGTAAGTCAGGACTTGAAATATTGTCGGTCTCAGATGCATTTTCAATCACGGATCTAACAATGTACGGCCATATAAAGATAGGATTCTTCAGATTCTGCGCCAGATGGTGGATATATATCTTTTAATTCAGCTTCATTCCGCACAGTCTGAATGTAATGTAATATAAATCTGGGAAATTTCTCAGCACCACACCAAAAGGCGTGTCATTGAGACCAGCTTATTCGCCGGCGCTGTATCATATCAAGTACGCAATAGCCAGGCTGCGTTGTCTGCTCCGGTGCCAGGTCAGAATCCCTGAAGGTCAAGCCGAGGAGACTGCATGGTGCTACTGTGGTAATCGATGGTGATGATGGTGGTCGTGTGGTGGTGCAGGAGTTGAATCAGGATATGATAGCTTGAAGAGTTCTGAAGCTTGTTCGTCGTTATCTAATGCAAATGGAAACATATTCACAGGTTTTGGTCGGTGGGTCTGAAACAATCGCGTACACGCATACAATAATGAGAGATTCATAAAATGCGCTTTATTATTATAAATGTCCAGATACTTCCATTGTACTGATGCGGTTGTGGGGCAGGACGAGTGCAGCTCATCTGTTTGACAACGGATGATTTATGAGTTGACCAGTATACATTACAATGCCATATACTACAATGCGAATATGCTATACAACAGAGTGCCATAAAATTCAATGCCATAAATAGTATTAAATGCAATACCATGCAATCCTAGTCAAGAGGAGGTCCGAGTCCGGTTTCCAGGGGTCCAGAATCCAGATCAAGAGAGGAGCCAGAGCAGCTGCTAAGGGGGCGTCGATTGGTTCGAGAAGAATTGGAAAGTGTATAATAATAATAATAATAATAATAATAATAATAATAATAATAATAATAATAATAATAATAATAATAATAATAATAATAATAATAATTATAATATAATAATAATAATTTATAATTATAATTATAATTATAATAATAAGTATGATCAGACGAGTCAGGGTATAGGAATTCTTGAAAAGGTGAGACTTTAGTTTGAGTGGAAACCCAGGGGGCGATAGACAGAAGAGTTTGAGGCGGATGATGGAGGGCGAGTGGCAGTAATGATGGAAGAACCGAAAATTTGCGGAATTCAGGAGGAAGATCGTTCCAGAGTCGTGGTGCAGTGTTTGATATGACTCGGTAATTTCTTTTAAAGAACTTGAGATCATGAGTAGTGACCGAGGTTCAAGAAAGACTGAGATAGGAGAATGATCGGGTGGAGCTTGTAGTCTTTTACTCTGCTGGTGCCAGTCCAAAGCTTGGATGAAGAGGAGCGACGCTGATCGTCTTTGTATTAACACAGCGTCGCTAAAGAGCAAATAACCAGCCACAATGCCATGTATTTGGTCGTTGTCTCCTGTGTTTAACGATAGCTTACGGCTGCCATGGTCGCTAGCGCCGTCCTGTATATCTCAATGGCCTCTCAGTGTATTGAACGGACGACGTTCTTTATTTCCCCGTGTTCAGCTTGTGCTCTAATTGCCATGGGTTACTGTCTGCACTTGACTAGAGACGCGGCTCTCACGTCTTTATGGCTTGCCTGTTAATTTTTCATTTCTCTGGGCATTTATAGCCAGTTTAGGATACCATGGAAGACGATTCTCGCTATCCAGTGTACAGGCCTATGTTACAGTCCGATTGGTTTAGATGGTAGTATACTGTCTCAGTGGACACTATCTGCGGCCTTTATGAAGAAGATATAATTATATAGGAAGGATTGGCTAATAAACATTCTCGGTTTATTTGCAGTGGTTCTCGAACAGATTATATGTCCCCAGAACCACTTAAAACCTTTATTTATGTGATGTTTTGTTAGAAACGGATGCCTGATACTATCAAATGAAACCAATTGTCTACTTTAGTGGTTAGCGTGCTGGTGTGTCGAACGAGAGGTTGGTGGTTCAGATACCTGACAGGGCAGACATTTGTTTCGAGATTTCTACTCCACCTGCGCTCCAAGCCAACTCGATTATAATTGCAATGGGGGACTCTGTAAAAATGGCTGCTATAGGTGGCGCCAGGATGGGATATAGTTTGGCTACTCTAGGTAAAATGTGTGCTCTGTTGTGCGGTAGGTTTATTTCATAGACATCTTACATTTTAATATATGATGTCTATGGTTTATTTACGCTTAAAGTTGTCTAAAGTTTGACCACATCACATACTGGCGACGCCTATCGCCGCTTAAAGGAACTGCTCACAGAGTCCCCCATTCTGTAGTAACTTCAGGTGTCTAATGCACAAGGCATCAACCGATGGCACACCAAAACCAAGCTGCAATCAGGTCAATACCCAGAAGATCAGTCCCTAAGACATAGAGGCAGCCTCTGGTGGACGAACAATTTGAAAGAGGCAAATAATGAGTAGGCTATACCGTCGCACTGACCGCACACTGCCGGTGGGAAGGTCAGGCGGAGAGGAAGAGGACTGGCCACCAGCCCTCATATGGATAAAGATAGAATTCAAAATATATAAATAAGTAAGTAAGTATATTCTTTATTTGTCCAACTGCATAAAAACCGCACTTTGGTTTACATGTTATAACCAGAGTTGTATTGTCTCGAGACACTGTCTCAGTCTCGAGACGTCTCGAGACAGGTTTTTTGATGTCTCGGTCTCGGTCTCGGTCTCGAACCCCACTGTCTCGGTCTCGGTCTCGAGATCATTTCTTGACTTTTTGGAAACTGTCTCGAAGCGAAAGTCTTGTCTTTTAGGAAACTGTCTCGACGCGAAAGTCTTGTTCTCTTGTAGAAGCGGTCTCCAAAGTTCTCGTACAAACTGTATTTTGTTCGGAACTTCGTACAGTATTGCGCTATAAAATTGTCTTGTGCCGAACGGATAACTAGTTAATCGGAAGTGCCAAACAGACAGGAAGTTTTAAAAGCGGTGTTTCTGGTATTAAGATTTAAGAGTATTGAAAAAGCAGTCTTAAGTTTGCACTTTCAGTCCAAAATTTCCAAATATCTTAAAATGTCTCATAAAGAACCTGAAATCCTGAAATTTCCATTCACGCAGTTTGAAATCAATGAAAAACAAAATAAATGGCATGCCGGTCGTCGTTTGTGTAAAGCCAACATAAGCGAAACGCATGGAACAACATCTAGTTTCTCAAGGTGAGTGATGTGACTTATGTCGCTAAATCGCTAATAGGCCTAGGATCTATATGGAATTTTGTTGGTTTAAATTTTAGAATCATTTAGAAGATTTGAGAATGGCTGAAATATATAATTTCTTTATAGTTTATAAATTCAGGTGATCGGCTGATTTCAGTGACTTGACCCTTGTATTAGACTTCAAAAGTTGAGAAAAAATTGTTTCGGGACTTGGGTACAATGTGCATTTCACTCGTTTTGAACTGTCTCGAACTGTCTCGGACCTGGTGTCTCGTCTCGGTCTCGGTCTCGGACCCCACTAAGTCGGTCTCGGTCTCGGTCTCGGACCCCACTGTCTCGGTCTCGGTCTCTTTTATGTCTCGTATACAAGTCTGGTTATAACTGAGGTTCAACAGATGGAACTATTATTATGTGGTACAATTTGTCAAAGACTCAAATAATTATTGGCATCAGTTTCCGGTATAGGACAAGAGTGATATAATTTATGTTGGCCTTCAACGGTAGTAGACCCACATAATCGCGAGGTCGAGGCCGCATTATTATATTGACGTATGTTAATTGTTGGAAAAGGTTCCCGCAGAACGTGTTGATCGTTCCATTGGACCGCAGATAGCAGCGTATCCTCAGCCTTACTAACCATCGCCTTTCAGTTCGAAAATTAATTTCCGTTTTTATTCTAATTTTTGTTCAGTGTGCTTGATTTTCGTTCTATTTCAGTTTTCGTTCTTAAAATAATTTCAGTTACAGTTACAGTTATACTTAACGGAAATCAATATTTTCAGTTCTAATTTTACTTAACGTTAACGAAAATATCACTGATTGGCACTGTTGAGTCTCTTAATTTTTCTGCATACTAATATCTGACCTGTTTTGATTGTCTTCGCGAGTTCCCTTCTATACAACTCTTCTATCACTCTCTGCAGCGCAGACTTTCTTGTATGTAGGTGGGTGGTGAATGGTGATACTTGAGATTATTGAGTAGATTAGGTCGTTTTTTAAATTTTTTGCATTAACGAAAATAAAGATGAAGTTTCGTTAGTGTTATTTTCGTTATAGTTATAGATACAGTTAATGATATTTTTTAGTTATAGTTATAGTTATCGTTAACGAAATCATTTTATTTTCGTTAACGAACATTTTCGTTACCGTTATCGTTAACGAGAATCACACGATCGGGAATGGACGTGATAGTCAATTGCATAGATCGGTGGTAAGCAGGTTCCTACGTGTGCAGGAGGTGAATTTGACCAATGTGACAATTTTCTTCCACTTTTGTAGCGCTTCTTTGTTATTCTTTGTTTTCAGGCATTGCAAACAAGTCAGATGGTGTTGCCAGGTTGACCAGTACAACATTGTGGTTTGTGGATGAAGCGTAACGATAATCAATCATTGTGTCGATTACACAATGCTTGCTCAAGTCGATCGAGTAGACCTACCTGGAATGATGTATGTGCTGAATCCCTGTTGCTGTTAAGGCCCATTCCGAATTTAAACTCGTCTCCTCCAGCCTACTTAAGGAGTGTAGATGACCTTCTGGTATCTCTTACCACCCGGATCTTGACCTGTCCTATCAGATTGATTTGTTGAGGTGGATTACAATGCTTCACCATAAAGACGCCCTTGAGTGTTGTAGTTCTCGCTCTGTAGATTGGATACGGAAATCTTTACCTGTGCATTGAGGACCTGCCACATCAACTTCGGTCCGTTCAGTGTCTTGTTTGCTGAAGCCTCCTGGATCTCCATTAGTCTGTCCAATGGATTGTGTCCTGAGGCAGCCAGTGAATGATGCTTAGTTTGCCGTGATAGGACTTCCAGATTCGATTAGTATAAATTACCATAAGAGTCACCAGAAGTCTCAAAGCCAAACGATCGCGGCAACTTTGTACAAGTTTCAGTGTTACAACAGACCCTCGACTGGCATTCATTCCAGTCCACACCACACGATGGCTGCATTTGTTACGTTCCTGCCTACTCTTCTCTACGTCCTGTCCCTGGTGCTACCGTTTTCCGCTGGCTACGAGTACCTCACGATGGTCATGTTCATCAAGAAGAACTCCTTCTTTCGTCGCCGGTTCAATACGACGCTGAACAGTTCAATGAACCGAATGAATCTCACCGTGAAGGCCACGCTCTACAAACACAACTATCGAGTCAACTTCCGTCTGATCGAGCTGAGCAAACTGAGTCCGCCGGAACTGCTCGATCGACTGTGCAACGAGACCCTCAACAACCATGCCAACCTCATCTTCTACATGGACTTTGACGACGAGGAGATACCGTCGATTGAATACCTCCTACAGGTGACCAACTTTCTTGGACTGCCCGTCATGGTCTGGATGACTGAAAATTCAGGTCTCATACAGGTAAAAATGAAAACTTTTGTTCAGCCAGATATCGTCTTGATCTCTTTATTGTCTTTGATCATTTGATAAAGCGCTTCTAACAGCATAAGCTTTCCAGAAGCACTCCCAGTGCGAGGTACTCCGAGAGAAGAGGAATGTTTTCAGGTGAGAGAACGAGATATAGATGCTACTAGAGAGGATATGTAGAGCGTGGAGAAGGAGGAAGGCCATTCCATAGAGAGGGACCTATGCAGGCAAATGACCTGGATCTTTAATCTAATTTGTGTAGATATTATGTATTACATTACAGTTGGATGTAATCTAGTTCTACCCATGATAGTATCTATGCTATTGTGGGATGCAGAAGTCGGTTGGATAGAGTGCTCTTCTCTTAACATAGAAGGGTGGGTTCGAGTTTCCTGTTTAGGCACAATGAGCAATTGCCTCACTCACAATTGTTCAGCGCCATCGATTGATGCTTGCTCACTGGATAGTAGAGCTTAATAATTAAGTATAGTCATAATAATAACAACAATAATAATAATTATAATTTATACATCCGAGTACCTATAAAACTTGCGGCTGGGGCTACCCTGAGCCAATCGTACACTGATGACATTCAAGCGTACGCCCACTGCTTGGCGGGGCAGGCGATCTCTGCGGTAGAAACAATGAACCGGGCCATTGAGACCCTGCAAGCCTGGATGTCATCAAACCGCTTGCGGCTTAACCCGACCAAGACACAGCTTATCTGGCTTGGCACCCGTCAGCAGCTTGCTAAGGTAGACCTTGCTTCCATTACCTCAAAATATCCGCACCTCACCTTCTCATCCTCAGTCCGAGACCTGGGAGTAACCCTAGACCAGCAGGAGCATACGTTTGTCCAACACATTAATCTCCTTTGCCGTAGCTGTTACTACCAGCTCCGGCAACTCAGGGTGATATCCCGGTCCCTCTCCCCAGATGCTGCTTCTACGCTGGTTCATTCCTTCGTAGTCTCCCGTCTGGACTACTGTAGTGCCATATATGATGGGCTCCCGGCTTGCCGGCTTAAATGCCTTAACAGAGTCCTGCGCACGGCTGCCCGCCTTGTGGGCCGCATCCCTAAGTTCTCTCGAGTCTCCTGGTACGTGCGGGATGTCCTCCATTGGCTCCCCTATCCGCAGCGCATTGCCTACCGGGTCTCTGCATTGGTCCGGCGCTGCACTGAGGGCCTGGCTCCTCCATATCTGCGGGAACTCTGCTGCCCTACTGTGACTGTTCCGCGTCGTGGCTCGTTACGCTCAGCGGTGCAAGCAGAGTTCCTTGTCCCCCGTGCTGGGACTGCTATCCGACAGCGCCGCGCCTTCTCTGTGGCTGGCCCGGTGACCTGGAATGGGCTTCCGGTGGCACTGCGTCTAACCTCAATAGGACACTCTGCTCAGTTCTTCTCTAGCCTTAAGACTGTCCTGTTTGACCGAGGTTGGGCTGGGAGCGCTCCTGAGTAGACTGTCTTGAAGGGGCGCTATATAAAACTACTGTAATAACAACAATAATAATAATTATAATTTATAAAATCCGAGTACCTATAAAACGCTTTTTTAAGAACCTCATAAAAGCACTGATAATAATAACACTCGCCTCCAGTGTCGGCTTTAGGCAAAGGATATAGGCCTATAGGCGACTGCCTAGAGTGGCACTTTTCAAGGGGCGACAAATTCTGACAAAAGACATAATGGTCACTTCCGTTAAAAATATGTAATTTATGAGTAAGGGGCGGCATTTTGTCCAAGCCTATAGCACAAAATTGTCAAAGACTGTCAAAGCTCTGCTTGCTCTGAGTTTAAATCTTGAAGAGGCGCTTTACGAATTTTATTAATAAATAAATAATAATAATAACAAATAATAATAACAATAATAATAAATATAACATAACATAACATAACAAGGGTTTTAAGTGGTTCAGAAGACGTTTAGTCTGTGTTAGAACCACTGCAATTAACCTGGAACATGATTAATAGCCCAATTTTCCTAGCTTCTTCTTAAAAGCTGTGATAGTGTCCACTGAGACAGTACTATCATCCAAACTATTCCACAAATCTACAACTCTTGCACTGAAGCATTTCTGTCCTAATGTCCCTTTCAGTTTCTTAAATAATTTATACCTATGTCCCCGAGTTGCCTTGTTTGGTGCTAATTCAAAAACTTCTCCTTCTGCACTGCCTCCTTTCCAGTAATAATCTTGTAGGCTTCAATTAGGTCTCCTCTGCTCCTCCTTCTCTCCAATGTTGTTAGTCCACACCTTTTCAACCTTTCTTCATATCCCAAATCCTTGTAGCCCCAAATCATTTTTGTAGCTCTTCTTTTGCACCTTCTCCAGCTTTTCCATGTCCTGTTTCAGGTAGGGACTCCATACCTGGATGCAGTATTCCAACTGTGGCCTAACCAGTGATTTGTATAACCTCAATATTGTATCCTTGTCTCTGGTGACTATTGTCCTTCTTATCATGCCTAAAGTCGAGTTAGCCTTTTTTGATGCTTCAGCACATTGCCTAGAGGGTTTTGCACTCTTGTGCATAATCACTCCCAAGTCCCTTTCTTCCTCACTCACTTTCAACACCATGCCCCCCATTTCATATGAAAACTCGCTGTTTCTCTTCCCCATATGCATCACTGAGCACTTATCCACATTAAAGAGCATCTGCCAGTCCTGTGACCATCTGAACATTCTTCTTAGATCTTCCCGTAGTATCTCCGCTTCTTTTTCATTTCCCACTGCTCTACATACATAGTTTGGTATCATCTGCAAATTTAGAAATTTTAGATAAAATCCCATCATCGATGTCATTAATAAAAATAGTAATAGCAATAATAATAATAAATAGTTCGACAATTATTTACATTGAATATAATTGCAAATTACAAGCGGTTTGCAATTTTTCAAGGTACATCTAAACTTGCAAGGTGTGATTCAGTAAAGCAGTAAGTATAGCACGTAAGCTAACACGCAGCATATAGGAGACAATCAAAGGGAGAACGGGGGTGGGGAGTTTGGCTGTTCTGCCCTTTCCTCCTGCTCTGTCTGATTGTTGCCAATATCCGCGACCATCTTCGACTCAATGCAAATACAAACGGCGCTTCTCCCTAATGGATCGCCAACGGGTCCATTAGCAAGGAGTGCTGCAGCGCCGTATGTACACTTCATTCACAAACAAATACCACTCAGGGCTAGGTAGAAGTGTTCCCTAGTTCGTCAACTGTCTTCCTGGCCACCAGAGGCAGCAGCGCTGTTGCCCGGGTGCTTCCTATATAAGTCCCGAGTGCACGCTGGGTACTCAGAGCGCTTCGAATCCATGTCGGCAATGACGAGTGTACTATCACTACTATGCATCACTTTCAAGCTGTTCTAAGTCAGGGCTGTTGAGTTGAGTTGTAATGTCATGTGTGCAGTGCTGTGGACGGTGCTCATGAGAGACAGACGTATACCACGTCCTGCGGAGACTATTTCCACCAACAATCAAACGCCATTACAGCCTAAGGCCGCGCCGTCGTGACTTCATTTTGCCAACAAAGGATGATAAAAACTTTATACCAAGAGCCCTTTATCGAAACCGAGCTTAATGACTTAACCAGATATAATCGGTCATCCCAATGCCTAGGCCAGTTCGACCTCTTTTCTTTTTCTATACTAATGCATTCAACCTGTATGTACTGAGCTGCGGCTTGCCAGCCTGATTGGTTCTAATAAACGAATATATATATATACATACATGCATACATACATATATTCATAGGCCTACATATATTCATACATATAGAAATCGAGACATACGTACAGACACAGACACAGTATACTCAGAGTGTTTAAGGGTGCTCGATTATGTTTGACACATTTCTTAGTTGTTGTAACTTGTAGGTATTATATATACAATACATATATATGTTACAGGCAATGTGTAAAATCAGGGATTTTGTCAAATGCCTGAAATTTTTAGGCAATTTGTAAAATCCCCAATTCACTCGGGCACTTTACAAAATCCCTGAAAAAACCAGGGATTTTGTAAAATCCCTGAAATCTGATGACGAAAATTTGACAGATTGCCTGAAACACAATCGAAATTTGACATCGAATGTTGCCCTTGACTTTCCCTTTGAAACATGTGCACCTATTTATTTTTGCAGCGTCCAGTGGACTTTGAAGTTGCAGAATAATTGAAGTTCTTAATACTGTAGCAAAATTGCTGGTCATTAGGCGTTTCACTATATCACAAGGCATGTCCTCTTTGGCTATATTTCTAGTCATGTCCGCCTTTGGCTGCGTGTCCGACATGTCCGCCGGCTATGTTTCAAGTCATGTGGTCGGGGCCGTGACTTGTATGTTCCCTTCACCTTAGGAGCCTAATAAAAAGAACCAATAGTAAAACAAAGTTTTTTACTATATCCATCTAGTATCCTATAATCCGTCATATTAAGCAGTTACCTCTACAAATATATAGTCCGCGTTCATTTTACAACATAGCGTCCGTTTAATCAAGCACCGCACCCGTTTCTGTTGCAGCCAATGGCAACGCTGGCCAATCACAACGCTGCGTGTCGGAAAAGGGGATTCCCTGATTCGAAAAGTTGAGTCCCCGATTCTATAAGCTAGCCTTTTTTGGGGGAGCTGAAATTTTGATAGAATGAAGTGTGTGCGAGGGCGTGTCTGTCCGCCAAGTTTCACGACGATTGAATGATTGTAAGTGATCGAACTAGTCGTCGCAAGATTTGACATTTTAGCCTGTGGCTCAAGCAAGCAATCAATCAATCAAGATCTCAAGATTCCCGCAAGTTAAAGTAGATGGATAAAAATACAGCCAATAGTAAAACAAAGTTTTTACTATATCCATCTAGTATCCCATAATGCGTCTTATGAAGCAGTCACCTCTACAAATATATAGTCCGCGTTCATTACGTCGCCCGATATCTATATTTAGAACGTTCTAAATATAGATATCGATGGGAAAAGGTGATTCCCCGATTCGAAAAGTTGAGTCCCCGATTCTATAAGCTAGCCTCTTTTTGGGGAGCTGAAATTTTGATAGAATGAAGTGTGTGCGAGGGCGGGTCTATCTGCCAAGTTTCACGACGATTGAATGATTGTAAGTGATCGAACTAGTCGTCGCAAGATTTGACATATTAGCCTGTGACTCAATCAATCAATCAAGCAAGATTCCTGCAAGTTCGAAACTAGATCCCATATTCTATAAGCTAGCCTTTTTGGGGAGCTGAAATTTTGATAGAATGAAGTGTGTGCGAGGGGCGAGTCTATCTGCCAAGTTTCACGACGATTGAATGATTGTAAGTGATCGAACTAGTCGTCGCAAGATTTGACTTTTTAGCCTGTGACTCAAGCAAACATTCAAGCAAGCAATCAATCAATCAAGCAAGATTCCCGCAAGTTAAACTAGATGGATAAAAAGAGCTTTGAGTTGTTGCGGCGGATTGTCAATCAATAATAATAATAATAAATAAATAAATACATAAAGAAAATTAAATAAATAAATTTAATTATTTAATTAATTAAGTTTATTTATTTAATCAATTAATTAATTAATTAAATTTAATTATTTAAATAATTATATTAATAAAGTAGTAAATAAATTAATAAATAAATAAAATTAAATAAATAAATAAATTTAATTATTTAATTAATTAAATTTATATATTTAATCAATTAATTAATTAATAAAATTTAATTAATTAAATAATTAATTAATTAAATAATTAATTAATTAAATAATTAATAATAACTTAATAAAATAAAATAAATAAATAAATTTAATTATTTAATTAATTAAATTTATTTATTTAATTAATTAATGAATTAATTAATTAAATTTTATTAATTAAATAAATAATTAATTAATCATATAATTAATTAAATTTAATTAATTAATTAATTATTTAATAAAATTTAATTAATTAATTATTAATTAAAATTTATTAATTAAATAAATAATTAATTAATAATATAATTAATTAAATTTAATTAATTAATTAATTAATTAATTAAATTTAATTAATTATATGATTAATTAATTATTTATTTAATTAATAAAATTTAATTAATTAATTCATTAATTAAATTTTATTAATTAATTAATTAATAAATTTTATTAATTCATTAATTATTGATTAAATAAATAAATTTAAGTAATTAAATTTATTTATTTTATTTTATTTATTTATTTATTTTTATTTTATTTATTTATTTATTTATTTATTATTATTAATTGTCAATCCGCCGCGACAACTCAAAGCTGTATGTATAATTATTCGTTTATTTTGCAAAACAGGCTGACACACCGCAACCTGGAACATAAAGACTAAGCACAATACTGTGGAAAAAAATGGAGAGAGAGTAAACAATATAGTAAAAAATGGAGAGAGTAAACAATATAGTAAACTATAATGTCGCTGGTTGACAGAGTCTTTTGGCATGACGACAAATGTGACGGAAAGACGGCTCTATTTAGGCTTATAAGGGGAAGGGAACATACAAGTCACGGCCCCAACCACATGACTTAAAACATAGCCGGCGGACATGTCGGACACGCAGCCAAAGGCGGACATGACAATCTGTCAAATTTTCATCATCAGATTTAAGGGATTTTACAAAATCCCTGTTTTTTTCAGGGATTTTGTAAAGTGCCTAAGTTTCAGAATTTCAGGGATTTTACAAATTGCCTAAAAATTTCAGGCATTTTACAAAAACTCCCTGATTTTACCAGGTGCTTGTAAAGTATATATATATATATATATATATAGTGTTGTCATCAGAAATGGCCATATGGTATATGGCCGGTTTATATACAGACTTTTACAAGAACCTCACGAAGGCGTTAAACGTAGATTTGAACAGAATCGACTTTAGAGTACAACGTCTTAGAGTACATCATTGCATTGCCTCTACTACATATATTATAGGATTATCTATAACAGCAGCTAAATAGTATGCTCATACTGCAGAGCCGTATATATGAAAGAGTTGGGACAAAGGCTGTCCCAGATGTTGATTGGCCTGTCAAGTCACGTGGTTGCTGGGCGCCATTATGTGTCCGGGCGGCGGCGATCAGCTGATGCGTCCGCAATGTGTTGACAAAGTCGCCAGCACTAATTTTATTGACGTAAGAGATATAAAAAGGGAAATACACATCGAAGCCTTAAAATTTGTACTTAGATAGTTTAAGCTGTGCTGCATTGGTTTAACTTTGCGGTTCTTTGCGATGTGATTGATACGTCGACAATTGAATATACTGCATGGGCGTTGAGATTACCGACAAGTTCGGTTTTTCCCCGTAGGCCTATGTTCAAAGACTTTGCATTCGGGCCAAGCAATGCCCATGCCCATCGTATTTTGATCTCACATGGGCTTTCGGGGGTCAGGCTTCATGATGTGGTCGGGCTACCACTATCAACCGCATGCTATAGGCCTACTGTTCCCAAGTATGGTTGGGCTTCCACAGTAAGCAGGAATTTGAGTCTTTGAGCGCGTTGGTCCGCAAGTTAGTACGCCTTGGTTTCCTACCCAAATCTTTGCCCACCTTTGAGGAGCTTTGTCAAAAAGCTGACATAGACGTCTTTAGAAATATCTTAACAAATACTAGCCGCACCCTCCACGACCTTCTCCCCACTCCCCTCAATTGTACTGGTCATGACCTGCGCCCACGCTCACATAACCGTGTTCTCCCTAGATTTGATTCCCTTACCAGGCGAAGGCTTCTTGGCTAGGATGGCGTGCAGTTAGTTATCTGCTTTTTAGTTGACTTAATTTTTCTTCTAATTATCGTTTTCTTTATACCTATTATTTCTGACTTTGTAGGTAAAGCGCTGAGCGTTTAATAAAGAACATACTTACTTACTTTTACTTATAATGTGAATGTGTTTAGCTCTAATGCAGATTTGGCAGTTGGGGCCTACGAATGCGTGAGACCTACGACGACCTTAAAATTGCTCTGCATACCTCCGCTAGCACCTGTTTCACTTCTAGCAGCTGTACTTCTAAGGTAGGCCTACCAGGAAAGCGGTAATCTAATTGTTGACCTAACAGTCTAGTACTTCTACGTGGGACTATGGTCTCGGGTTCAATTCTATGTAAAAGACTGTTCTGATCCCTCGGTAACTCATTCATTCCAATATAATCTTCTTTCCAAATTATTTTGACTATGTCTGTCAGTCTTTGGCCCAAATTATTTTCTCCTTCAACCATGTCTGTCCATCTTCTTTCAATTTGCATCTGTCATTCTATCACATCTTCAAACTTTCTGTTCAAACGTTCAAGCAACAAATCTAAGGCAGAAGAAGAGAGGACATCTGGGGTACAAGACCTTAGTTAACTTTTATTTTGGCCTACTTCTGTGTGAAGAGATTCTCGAGACATTCTTAAATGAAGTTATTATTAAATTCCAGACAATGCAAATACAAATAGTGAAACAATGTCCAAACAATTCTATATCAATTACAAGTTATGAAATTAAACTATCATTTGTGGCAGCAACTTGCAATTACCAGCAAAATTCTTAAAGTAGAAATGTTACTGTCCCTTTTTTAAAAACAGAGACAAATGTTACATTGCAAACAGCAATCCAATATATATCCTTTTCCTAAGCTTCTAAGGCGACTCTGTTCAATATACAAGGCTAATTTATGAAACATTTTCAAGGCTAATTTATGAAACATTTCTCAAGTTAATCCAATCTATCGTAAGAAAATGTCATACCATACCAACAGACTATGCAAAGCAATATTATTACAATCGGAATAACGCACAGTAATATAGTAAATTGAACACCAAATGGCACTATGTGTACACAAGCATATATCCTTCAAATAACAAATTAATGCATCTATGATGCCTGTACAGTTCTTCAATATTTAACTTGCAACTGACGTAGTAACGGAATGAAATAGAAGCAACAGGCAACAAATTACATATGACACAGAAGACTAATATGCAATGTCATGGACTACAGGCACTTGGACATTGAATGCATTCAATAACATCAGTAATAGAATAACGTAGGGTACTACTTGATTTTGCTAACACTTTTGCGCATCTGCATGCTCTTACTGGACATCTCGTGACACGATTTCTTTGCAACTAGCTCTTTTCTCAGAGATCTTTGCTTCGCTGCAAAGAAATGTAGCCTGGCCCCGGTAAACCGGCGGATGAGCTTACGCTTGATTTCATGACGCTTGTACCTATCGGTTTGGCTTGTACTCTATTTGTTTGTACTCTATCGGTTTGGCTTGTACTCTATCGGTTTGGCTTGTACTCTATCGGTTTGGCTTGTACTCTATCGGTTTGGCTTGTACTCTATCGGTTTTATCTATTTGGCTTGTACCTATCGGTTTGGCTTGTACTCTATCGGTTTGGCTTGTACTCTATCTATTTGGCTTGTACTCTCGGTTTGGCTTGTACTCTATCGGTTTGGCTTGTACTCTATCGGTTTGGCTTGTACTCTATCGGTTTGGCTTGTACTCTATCGGTTTGGCTTGTACTCTATCGGTTTGGGCTTTTGTACTCTATCTATTTGGCTTGTACTCTATCGGTTTCGGTCTTGTACTCTATCGGTTTGGCTTGCTTTGTACTCTATCGGTTTGGCTTGTACCCTATCGGTTTGGCTTGTACTCCATCGGTTTGGCTTGTACTCTATCTATTGGCTTGTACTCTATCGGTTTGGCTTGTACCCATCTATCGGTTTGGCTTGTACTCTCTCGGTTTGGCTTGTACCTATCTTTCGGGCTTGTACTCTATCGGTTTGGCTTGTACCCATCGGTTTGGCTGTACTCTATCGGTTTGGCTTGTACTCTATCGGTTTGGCTTGTACTCTATCGGTTTGGCTTGTACTCTATCGGTTTGGCTTGTACTCTATCTTTGTACTCTATCGGGCTTGGCTTGTACTCTATCGGTTTGGCTTGTACTCTATCGGTTTGGCTTGTACTCTATCGGTTTGGCTTGTACTCTATCGGTTTGGCTTTTGTACTCTATCGGTTTGGCTTGTACTCTATCTATTTGGCTCGGCCTATCTGTCTGTACTTTGTACTCTCTCGGTTTGGCTTGTACTCTATCTATTTGGCTTGTACTCTATCGGTTTGGCTTGTACTCTATCGGTTTGGCTTGTACTCTATCGGTTTGGCTTGTACTCTATCTATTTTGGCTTGTACTCTATCGGTTTGGCTTGTACTCTATCGGTTTGGCTTGTACTCTATCTATTTGGCTTGTACTCTATCGGTTTGGCTTGTACTCTATCGGTTTGGCTTTGCTTGTACTCTATCGGTTTGGCTTGTACTCTATCGGTTTGGCTTGTACTCCATCGGTTTGGCTTGTACTCTATCGGTTTGGCTTGTACCCATCTATTTGTTTGTACTGTACTCTATCGGTTTGGCTTGTACCCATCTATCGGTTTGGCTTGTACTCTATCTCTTTGGCTTGTACTCTATCGGTTTGGCTTGTACTCTATCGGTTTGGCTTGTACTCTATCTATTTGGCTTGTACTACCATCTATTCTGGTTTGGCTTGTACTCTATCGGTTTGGCTTGTACTCTATCGGTTTGGCTTGTACTCTATCGGTTTGGCTTGTACTCTATCGGTTTGGCTTGTACTCTATCGGTTTGGCTTGTACTCTATCGGTTTGGCTTGTTTGGCTCTATCGGTTTGGCTTGTACTCTATCGGTTTGGCTTGTACTCTATCGGTTTGGCTTGTACTCTATCTACGGTTTATCGGTTTGGCTGTACTCTATCGGTTTGGCTTGTACTCTATCGGTTTGGCTTGTACTCTATCGGTTTGGCTTGTACTCTATCGGTTTGGCTTGTACTCTATCGGTTTGGCTTGTACTCTATCGGTTTGGCTTGTACTCTATCTATTTGGGTTTTTGTACTCTATCGGTTTGGCTTGTACTCTATCGGTTTGGCTTGTACTCTATCGGTTTGGCTTGTACTCTATCGGTTTGGCTTGTACTATCGGTTTGGCTTGTACTCTATCGGTCTTGGCACTCTATCGGTTTGGCTTGTACTCTATCTATTTGGCTTTGTACTCTCTCGGTTTGGCTTGTACTACTCTCTCTATTTGGCTTGTACTTCTCTCGGTTTGGCTTGTACTCTATCGGTTTGGCTTGTACTCTATCGGTTTGGCTTGTACTTATCGGTTTGGCTTGTACTCTCTATCGGTTTGGCTTGTACTCTATCGGTTTGGCTTGTACTCTATCTTTGCTTTGTACTCTATCGGTTTGGCTTGTACTCTCTATCGGTTTGGCACTACTCTATCGGATGGCCTGGCTTGTACTCTATCTATTTGGCTTGTACCCATCGGTTTGGCTTGTACCCATCTATTCTGGCTTGTACCTATCGGTTTGGCTTTGTACTCTATCTATTTGGCTTGTACTCTATCTATTCTGGCTTGTACCCATCTATTCTGGCTTGCACCTGTCTATTTGGCTTGTACTATTCATTTGGCACTCCATCTATTCTGGCTTGTACCTTGTACCCATCTATTGGCTTGTACCCATCTATTGGCTTGTACTCTCTGTACTTGTACTCTATCTATCTGGCTTGTACCCATCGGGTTTGGCTTGTACTCTATCGGTTTGGCTTGTACTCTATCGGTTTGGCTTGTACTCTATCGGTTTGGCTTTGCACTCTATCTATTTGGCTTTGTACTCTATCGGTTTGGCTTGTACTCTATCGGTTTGGCTTGTACTCCATCTATTTGGCTTGTACTCTATCTATTTGGCTTGTACTCTATCTATTCTGGCTTGTACTCTATCTATTTTGGCTCTATTCATTTGTACTCTCTGTCTGTTTGGCTTGTACTCTATCGGTCTGGCTTGTACTCTATCTATTTGGCTTGTACTCTATCGGTTTGGCTTGTACTCTATCTATTTGGCTTGTACTCTATCGGTTTGGCTTGTACTCTATCGGTTTGGCTTGTACTCTATCGGTTTGGCTTGTACTGTACCTCTCGGTTTGGCTGTACCTATCTATTTGGCTTGTACCCATCTATCTGGCTTGGCCTTGTACCCATCTATCTGGCTTGGCACCCATCTCGGTTGGCTTTGTACCCATCTATCTGGCCTTGTGTACTCTATCTATTTGGCTTGTACCCTATCTATTTGGCTTGTACCCATCTATCTATTTGGCTTGTACTCTATCCTATTTGGCTTTGTACTCCATCTATTGGCTTGTACTCTATCTATTTGGCTTGTACTCATCTATTTTCTGTACTGTACCGGTTTGGCTTGGTTTGGCTTTGGCTGTACTCTCTATCGGTTTGGCTTGTACTCTATCGGTTTGGCTTACTCTATCTATTGGCTTTGTACTCTATCTTTGTTTGGCTTGGTTTGGCTTGTACTCTATCGGTTTGGCTTGTACTCTCATCGGTTTGGCTTTGTACTCTATCGGTTTGGCTTGTACTCTATCGGTTTGGCTTGTACTCTATCTATTTGGCTTGTACTGTATCTATCGGTTTGCTTGTACTCTATCGGTTTGGCTTGTACTCTATCGGTTTGGCTTGTACTCTATCGGTTTGGCTTGTACTCTATCGGTTTGGCTGTACCTACTCTATCGGTTTGGCTTGTACTCATCGGTTTGGCTTGTACTCTATCTATTTGGCTTGTACTCTATCGGTTTGGCTTGTACTCTCTCGGTTTGGCTTGTACTCTATCGGTTTGGCTTGTACTCTATCGGTTTGGCTTGTACTCATATCGGTTTGGCTTGTACTCTATCGGTTTGGCTTGTACTCTATCGGTTTGGCTTGTACTCTATCGGTTTGGCTTTTGTACCTATCTATTTACTCTTGGTTTGGCTTGTACTCTATCGGTTTGGCTTGTACTCTATCGGTTGGCTTGTACTCTCATCTATTTTGGCTTGTACCTATCTATTTGGCTTGTACTGTATCTATCTCTTTGGCTTTGTATCTGGCTTTTGGCTTGTACCTCTATCTATTTGGCTTGTACTCTCTATCTGTTTGGCTTGTACTCTATCGGTTTGGCTTGTACTCTATCGGTTTGGCTTGTACTCTATCGGTTTGGCTTGTACTCTATCGGTTTGGCTTGTACTCTATCGGTTTGGCTTGTACCTATCGGTTTGGCTTGTACTCTATCGGTTTGGCTTGTACTCTATCGGTTTGGCTTGTACTCTATCGGTTTGGCTTGTACTCTATCGGTTTGGGCTTGTACTCTATCGGTTTGGCTTGTACTCTATCGGTTTGGCTTGTACTCTATCTATTCGGCTTGGCTTGTACTCTATCTATTCTTTGGCTTGTACCTATCTATCTGGCTTGTACCTATCTCATCGGCTTGGCTCTCATCGGTTTGGCTTGTACCCTATCTATTTGGCTTGTACTCTATCTATTTGGCTTGTACTCATCGGTTTTTGGCTTGTACTCTATCGGTTTGGCTTTGTACTCTATCTATTGGCTTGTACTACTATCTATTTGGCTTGCTTGTACCCATCGGTTTGGCTTGTACTCTATTGGCTTGTACTCTATCTATTTTGGCTTACTCTATCGGTTTGGCTTGTACTGTATCTATCTGTTTTGGTACTCTATCGGTTTGGCTTGTACTCTATCTATTTGGCTTGTACTCTATCGGTTTGGCTTGTACTCTATCGGTTTGGCTTGTACTCCATCGGTTTGGCTTGTACTCTATCGGTTTGGCTTGTACTCTATCGGTTTGGCTTGTACTCTATCGGTTTGGCTTGTACTCTATCGGTTTGGCTTGTACTCTATCGGTTTGGCTTGTACTCTATCGGTTTGGCTTGTACTCTATCGGTTTGGCTTGTACTCTATCGGTTTGGCTTGTACTCTATCGGTTTGGCTTGTACTCTATCGGTTTGGCTTGTACTCTATCGGTTTGGCTTGTACTCTATCGGTTTGGCTTGTACTCTATCTTTGTTTGGCTTGTACTCTATCGGTTTTTGTACTCTGTCGGTCTATCTCTATTTGGCTTGTACTCTATCTATTTGGCTTGTGTGTACTCTATCGGTTTGCTGTACTCTACTCTTTGGCTTGTACTTTATCGGTTTGTTGTACTCTATCGGTTTGGCTTGTACTCTATCGGTTTGGCTTTTGTACTCTATCGGTTTGGCTTGTACTCTATCGGTTTGGCTTGTACTCCATCGGTTTGGCTTGTACCTATCGGTTTGGCTTGTACTCTATCTTTGGCTTTGGCTTGTACTCTCTATTCTGGCTTGTACTCTATCGGTTTGGCTTGTACTCTATCTTGCCTGCTTGTACTCCATCGGTTTGGCTTGTACTGTATCGGTTTGGCTCTTGTACTCTATCATTTGGTTTGTACTCCATCTATTTCATTTTGTACTACTCATCTATTTGGCTTGTACTCTCGGTCTGGCTTGCACTTCATCTATTTGGCTTCTTTGCACCCATCTATTGGCTTTGCACCCATCTATTCTGGCTTGTACCCTGGCTTGCATCTATCTGGCCTTGCACCCATCTATCTGGCTGCACCCATCTATTCATTTTGCACCCATCTATCTGGCTCTATTCACTTTGTACCCATCTATTCTGGCTTGTACCCATCTATTTGGCTTGCACTGTACTCTATCGGTTTGGCTTGTACTCTATCTATTTGGCTTGTACTCTATCGGTTTGGCTTGTACTCTATCGGTTTGGCTTGTACTCTATCGGTTTGGCTTGTACTCTATCGGTTTGGCTTGTACTCTATCGGTTTGGCTTGTACTCTATCGGTTTGGCTTGTACTCTATCTATCTGGTTCGGCTGGCCTGTGTACTCTATCGGTTTGGCTTGTACTCTCTCGGTTGGCTTGTACTATCTATTGGCTTTGTACTCTATCTATTTGTTTGTACTCTATCTATTTGGCTTGTACTATCGGTTTGGCTCTGTACTCTATCGGTTTGGCTTGTACTCTATCGGTTTGGCTTGTACTCTATCGGTTTGGCTTGTACCTATCGGTTTTGTACTCATTGTACTCTATCTGGTTTGGCTTGTATTTGGCTTGTACTCTATCTGTTTTGGCTTGTACTCATCTTTTGGCTTGTACCTATCTATTTGGCTTTGTACTCTATCGGTTTGGCTTTGTACTCTATCGGTTTGGCTTGTATCTCTATCGGTTTGGCTTGTACTCTATCGGTTTGGCTTGTACTCTATCGGTTTGGCTTGTACTCTATCGGTTTGGCTTGTACTCTATCGGTTTGGCTTGTACTCTATCGGTTTGGCTTGTACTCTATCTATCTGTTTGGCTTGTACTCTATCGGTTTGGCTTGTACTCTCGGTTTGTTTGCACTATCTATCGGTTTGGCTTGCTATCTATTTGGCTTGTACTCTATCGGTTTTGCTTTGTACTCTATCGGTTTGGCTTGTATCTATTGGGTTTGGCTTGTACTCTATCGGTTTGGCTTGTACTCTATCGGTTTGGCTTGTACTCTATCGGTTTGGCTTGTACTCTATCGGTTTGGCTTGTACTCTATCGGTTTGGCTTGTACTCTATCGGTTTGGCTTGTACTCTATCGGTTTGGCTTGTACTCTATCGGTTTGGCTTGTACTCTATCGGTCTTTGCTTTGCTTGTACTCATCGGTTTGGCTTGTACTCTATCGGTTGGCTTGTACTCTATCTCTTTGGCTTGTACTCTATCGGTTTGGCTTGTACTCTATCGGTTTGGCTTGTACTCTATCGGTTTGGCTTGTACTACTCTATCTGGCTTGGCTTGTACTCTATCGGTTTGGCTTGTACTCTATCGGTTTGGCTTGTACTCTATCGGTTTGGCTTGTACTCTCTCGGTTTGGCTTGTACTCTATCTATTTTGGCTTGTACTCTATCGGTTTGGCTTGTACTCTATCGGTTTGGCTTGTACTCTATCGGTTTGGCTTTGTACTCTATCGGTTTGGCTTGTACTCTATCGGTTTGGCTTGTACTCTATCGGTTTGGCTTGTACTCTATCGGTTTGGCTTGTACTCTATCGGTTTGGCTTGTACTCTATCGGTTTGGCTTGTACTACTCTATCGGTTTGGCTTGTACTCTATCGGTTTGGCTTGTACTCTCTATCTTGGTTTGTACTCTCTATTTGGCTTGTACTCTATCGGTTTGGCTTGTACTCTTTCGGTTTCTGGCTTTTGTACTCTATCGGTTTGGCTTGTACTGTACTCTATCGGTATTTGTCTTTGTACTCTATCGGTTTGGCTTGTACTCTATCGGTTTGGCTTGTACTCTATCGGTTTGGCTTGTACTCTATCGGTTTGGCTTGTACTCTATCGGTTTGGCTTGTACTCTATCGGTTTGGCTTGTACTCTATCGGTTTGGCTTGTACTCTATCGGTTTGGCTTGTACTCTATCGGTTTGGCTTGTACTCTATCGGTTTGGCTTGTACTCTATCGGTTTGGCTTGTACTCTATCGGTTTGGCTTGTACTCTATCGGTTTGGCTTGTACTCTATCGGTTTGGCTTGTACTCTATCGGTTTGGCTTGTACTCTATCGGTTTGGCTTGTACTCTATCGGTTTGGCTTGTACTCTATCGGTTTGGCTTGTACTCTATCGGTTTGGCTTGTACTACTCTATCGGTTTGGCTTGTACTCTATCGGTTTGGCTTGTACTCTATCGGTTTGGCTTGTACTCTATCGGTTTGGCTTGTACTCTATCGGTTTGGCTTGTACTCTCGGTCGGTTTGGCTTGTACTCTATCGGTTTGCTTGTACTCTATCGGTTTGGCTTGTACTCTATCGGTTTGGCTTGTACTCTATCGGTTTGGCTTGTACTCTATCGGTTTGGCTTGTACTCTATCGGTTTGGCTTGTACTCTATCGGTTTGGCTTGTACTCTATCGGTTTGGCTTGTACTCTATCGGTTTGGCTTGTACTCTATCGGTTTGGCTTGTTCTCTATCGGTTTGGCTTGTACTCTATCGGTTTGGCTTGTACTCTATCGGTTTGGCTTGTACTCTATCGGTTTGGCTTGTACTATCGGTTTGGCTTGTACTCTATCGGTTTGGCTTGTAGCTACTATAAACCTTATGTGGTGTTGCTAACTTATTAATAAATTATTTGCCCTGCGAAGTACGAACTAGTCTAGGGTAAGCACTAATCAGTCTGTCGTCTAAATTTTTACGTCAATGGTTTCATCACGTTTCTCTGCGAAACCAAAGAAGCATGTTTAATGATGTACCTTGGAAAATTTATTAATGTTTTCATTTAGCTGTTCAGCTCGCGACTTTTGGGCTACTTTTTGACGTGATTTCGCGGCCAAGCACTTCCGAAATCTGGCAACCCTGGGATAAAGACTTAAGACTTTGGAACTGTATTATAATTCTGCCATAGGAGCGGTGAGAACTGTTCAAAGTAATTACTGACGACGTCAACGGCTTTCTTCCCATAAGATGTCGTTAACAAAAGTGAATTCGTTCGACACCTCTAAAACGGAGTTAACCGACTTTATATAATTTGTCAACTGCGTTTTACGGTATTACACCCTTTTCCATGACATTGGCAACCGTAAGATATCGCAAAGCGTTGGGAACCACCAAAATTAACGGTGTTTAGCAGCATTTACAGCGAAAACCTTGCTAACAGGAAGATATCAGATTTATACTGAAAACTGATCAACTTCGTTTTCTCGATCTCGGCATTCAGAACGCCGACGTATAAATGCACAGCGATGTGTCTGCACTCTGCAGTGCAGTAGGCCTAAGTTTCCTTGCAAGCGCGAACTGAGGAAGGGAGAGAAAAAGATAAGGAGGGAACGTAGAGTGAGGGATGGTAGGGAGGAGGAAGGGAGGGAGGGAGGGAAACAGAGGACAGTGAAAGCGCTCTAAGACTACGACATAATCGATAAGATATCAGAGAAAAACAATGTCTCTCCATTCCTCTAATCGACAAAATGAACAAAGCACGGCGTGTTCTGTTGGTCTTCGTATTTGCGTATAGACTGATATATGTGGGTTCCATTGTGACTGTGTGTGTGTGCTTGTGCGTGTGCTTGTTTGTGTGTGCGCTTGTGTGCGTGTGCGTGCGTGTGCGTGTGTGTGTGTGTGTGTGTGTGTGTGTGTGTGTGTGTGTGTGTGTGTGTGTGTGTGTGTGCGCTAGTGCGTGCGTGTGTGAGTGTGTGAGAGTGTGAGCGTGTGACTCTGTGTGTGTGTGCGTGTGTGACTCTGTGTGTCTGTTTGTGTGTCTGTTTGTGTGTCTGTGTGTGTCTGTTTGTATGTGCATGCGAGTGTGTGTCCCAGACAAAGGGACAGAGAGAGACAGAGACAGAGATTAAGGTACACACTGCATGAGACAACGCTGTTTGATCGCGGCACCATGGCACCAACCGTATACAACAAGTACCAACATATATCAGGAACAAATCAATAGTCCATACATCCGTCCGTCCGTCCGTTCGGCCCCATTACGCCACGCACCGTCTCCACTCTCGACACACCAATCTACCTGCGGCGCACATACATACACAGGAGTAGGCCTACACGGGCCTGATCAGCACACGCCACATACATACGCACAGAAAGGCCTCTGCCTATGAGCGCAGGTGCTTAGCCAGAATAATCGGGCCCTCGAGTGAACCAAGAACAGGTGTCCCTACGAAACGCAGCTCGAACGATTAGATAGAGCACGAATTATTCGGATATAATTAATCGGTTGAAACAGTTGACGGGTACTTTTTAATGAGGCCTCGGTGTCGTCTTACATCGGTTGGGATTTAAACAAGGGTTCGATTACGTGTAAAGGGTGATTCGTCGTTCTGAGGGGTTTCCTGTTGTACGGAGGCTGAGAAGGGACCTGGAGACCGTGCACCTGATCATCAGAGTATGTCCAAGGAAGGTGAGCATGGATTTCTATTAGTGGTGTTCACGTGGTTTACCTGCCGTTCAGACAGGTACACTGGAATTCGATTTCCTATTGTGGAGTCGTAATTCCGAGGATTGTACGTATGCATGTATGTATGTATGTATGTGTGTGTGTATTGCAGGCTGTCTGTTCTGTTAGTAGTTAAGATTTATGTCTTCTGTCATTTGTGTTCTTGTGAATTGTTTCAATTGCATAACTGTACACTGTAACCGGTTGCGGTTTGTCAACCGGATTGTTTCAATAAAGAATATTATTATTATGTATGTATGTGCATGACTGTATGTACAGTATGTAGGCTACGTATCTATTATTTTTGCATTATGTATGCATGTACGTATGTATGTTCGTATGTGTTTGCATGAATAAATATATATTATATGTATGTATGTGTGCATGTAAGTTTGTATTCACACTTTAGACCCATTCCCAATCTCAATAGCATTCACAAGATTAATTTTACTCATTACATGTATGTATGCATGCATGCATGTAGGCCTCTACGTATGCATGTATGTATGTAGGCTATGTAATCAGGTATCTATGTAGCCTATCTATGTATTTAAATACATAGCCTACGAATGAAAGTGTGTATGCATGTATAGCGCTTTTAGAGAGGCCCTACGTTTCAAGAGCGCTTTACACCAACCTACCTAACCAGTGTTAGAGTTTCAGAAGAGTTGACGATGCTATGTGATGCAGACTGGAAACGCATCTTCGAGCCGGGGTTCGAACCCCATTGCACTGAGTCTGCACTCCAAGGCAAACCAAACATACTGAATCACTTGCTCACCAGATTACTAACTGGTTTACTAGCTGACTTACTGACTACCTTACTGGTTGACTTGCGGAGTAAGTTTTACTGATCAACTTGCTGACTAACATACTTACTAGCATACACACATACTTACTCAAATCACCTACTGACTGACTTACATAAATTCTCTCTTATGACTTACCTACTTACTTATTCAAAGCGAACAGTTCAGGAGAACTGTTTTCGCTGCCTTGGTACTTTCAGGCGCCATGTTTATGGCAATCACGCGTAGGCTTCCTTATCGATAGGCTGGCCAATCGATAGGCTGGCCTATTGAACGGTGGTCTATAGATTGGCGGAGTATTATATATGCGCGCGGTCTGTTTATGCTATTCAACGCATGGTTACTACTGTATACATTTGGACATTCAAGTGGCTTACTTTCGCGTGTTTAGATCGGGTCGCCATGGTGATCTGATCTCTGGCCTTTTGTGTGTTTCTCTCTCTGTTTCTCTGTCATTCTTTCTTTCATTCTGTCTCTCTGTATATCTAAACCTATCTATTTATATCACTCTGTAAGTCTCTCTCTCTCTCTCTCTCTCTCTCTCTCTCTCTCTCTCTCTCTCTCTCTCTCTCTCTCTCTCTCTCTCTCTCTCTCTCTCTCTCTCTCTCTCTCTCTCTCTCTATTTCTGTCTGTCCGATCTCTCTTTCTTTCTGTCTGTCCGAGTCTAAATATCTCTCTATATAATTATCTCTTTTTCTCTCTCTGGCTGTCCCTGTGCATCTCTCTCGCCGTATGACCCGACAATAACAGACTGTACTTGAAACTCGATTGAATCTGCCTGCCTATATCTCTGCCTATTTCTAACTGCCTTGGTCACTCCATCTGCCTGTGTGTCTGTCTGTTTGCATCTGTCCATGCGTCTTTCTCTACCTATGTCCGAGTGTATGGACCGCTATACGTGGGTGAGGGGCTGTGGTAAACGGGGGTCGCTGTTTTAAAGATAATCGTTTCCAACTGCACGCATACTGGGGGACTGATTTAGAGATAGACGCATACACACAGACAGACACACAGACACACGCAGACAGATACACAGACAGACAAGCAGACACGCCGACAGACACACAAACAATGCATATTTATGCTTATCTCGCTCTCGTTCCTATCTCCCTCTCTGGCTTTGTCTGTCTGTCACTCTGTCTGTCTGTGTCTGTCTGTAACCCTGTGTGTGTCTGTCTTGACCCTCTGTCTCTCTGTCTGTCTCTGTCTGTCTGTCTGTCTCTCTCTCTCTCTCTCACACACACACACACACACACACATACATACAGTCTCTGCATGTGTCTCTCTCCCTCTTTCTCAGTCTCTGTATTTGTGTGTCTCTGTCTCTGCCTCTCTCCCTCTTTCTCAGTGTGTGTATGTGTGTTTGTCTCTCTCTCTCTCCCTCTTTCTCAGTCTTTGTATTTGTGTGTGCCTCTGTCTCCGTCTGTCTCTCTCTGTCTGTCTGTGTCTGTCCCTCTTTCTCAGTCTCTGTGTATCTCTCTGTCTCTGTCTGTCTCCGTCTCTTTATCCGTCTGTGTCAATGGGTGTGCGTGCGTGCGTGTGCGTGCATGAACCGCTTTAATTGGATACTCGATTTAGACACTCGTAAATTTCGACGCTAAACAAAGCGTGTAGCCTCCCTCTGTGAAGCAGCCAGGCAGTGCTCTCTGGTAGCTTATACAAAGCGTCAAGTCTTATCGAGGCTTCGATTTAAAGGAAATCAATCTGCAGAAGTCGAATATAGCCTCACTGGTACAGAGCGATATTCATCTAGCTTCGTTTTGTGTTCAGTTGGAGAACTTCTTGGGTTTTATTCTATCGTGGATTTATTGAATAAGTCATGCGCGAAGACAGGATCTTAATTAAATCTTGATGCGGTTCTTGACCATCTGGCAACCTGCCTCGGAACTCCGGACAACCCTTTTGGACAACCCCTCTAACTCGACGCAGCGCTCGTGAATAACCTAGTGCCCTGCGCTTGGCTTTAGACTGGCGCTTTAGAAGTTTGGAGTTAATGAATCTTACGAATACGAACTGGGCTGCGGTATCAACATCTATGATCAAAATAAAGTAACGCAATACGAGTCTATTCACCGACCAGGAGCGTCGATATCGTTTCTTACAGATTATATATTAGTTCTTATGCATTTAAAATAATAAAACTAATATAAATAAAATGAAAATGAAATAGATAATGTAATTATACGAAAAAAGTTGCGTCGGCCGAATTAAATATGGCGGAGAAGACGGAGTAAACATTACGCAAGAGTCGTCTGAACGTAGAGCCATGGACGATGTAGCCGTACGCCATCTGGTGTCCGTCGATCACACTCGCAGATTCCGTCCGTCGTCAGTGGCGCTAGAAACGCTGTTTATTCTTGGAAGAAACTATCAGCCGGTCGAACGCTATTGTTTATCCACACCCTGTGGCCCAATCTATCCAGGTAAGACCCGACTGATTAGGGCCCTAAGAGGTAGGCAGAGGGACAGGCAGGCTGACATGCAAGCGGACTTAGAGAAAAGGATGGAGGGATGGAGGGAAGAAGATAGAGAGACGAAGCCAAGGTGGATGGGAGGGAGGGAAGGAGGTAGGAAGGTACGCAGACATACCGATTAAGTAAACATAGACTCAGAGAGGTAGAATGGAAGACATACAAGACAGACAGTGACAGGATGGTGCATGGAAAAGAAGGAGGATAGAGACAGAGAGGCAAACGGACGGACAGGTAAGAGAAAGAGAATTGGAGGGAGGAATGCCGGCCAGCACTTAGAGAGAGACAGACAGACAGACAGACGGACGGAAAAAGAGACAGACTAACAGAGATGAAAAGAGATAGGCAGGCTGACAGAAAGAGAGACAGACAGACAGACAGACGGACGGAAAAAGAGACAGACTAACAGAGATGAACAGAGGTAGGCAGGCTCACAGAAAAACAGACAGACAGAGAGATACAAAGACAGACTGGTGAGATGATGGCGCATACAGGCACAGCCAAAGAGACAACCTACCAGACAAACATACATACATACATGCATACATACATACATACATAGGCTTACATAAACATACGTACATTATGCATAATGTTTTCCCTATATGTGTAGCGACAGCCTCGAAGGCTTCGGCTGGCAGTTCATCGACGGTCAGTGGTCAGAAGAAGAAGAATGGAGGTAGCGAAGGGAGTGCAGCAGCAGCAGCCACTGCAGAAGGGAATGGCCAATCGTCACGGCCGAGGGTGGCTCTCGCATCCAACATGGAACCGACCTACTACATCGGAGGCGGAAACGGAAATGCACTGTAAGTCATATCATCTGAACTATATTTTAGATCATCAACAACAATTTTTCTGTTTTCGTTTCTTTATCGTTGCTTTGTCTTTTTGTCTTTTGTCTTTTTCATTTGAAATGCTTCTGTTCCCAAAGACACCAACAGATACTCAGACGAATGCACAGACAGACAGACAGACATACATACATACATACATACATACATACATACATACATACATACATACATACATACATACATGTACAGACAGACAGACAGACAGACAGACAGACTGACTGACTGACTGACTGACTGACTGACTGACTGACTGACTGACTGACTGACTGACTGACTGACTGACTGACTGACTGACTGACTGACTGACTGACTGACTGATAGCCGGACAAACATACGTACATACATACATACAGACAGACAGACAGACAGACAGACAAACAGGCAGAAACATAGAAACGCGGACAAGTGCTTGACTTAGCCTACAGTTCGAAGGATGGATGAGAAACTTAAGGACAGCAGCTGCTGTATCTGATCCATCCTATAACGCACCATATAGTCCCATCACTTGCAATCTATCCGCAAATCTTTCACTCACATCTGGAAACACTTCTCTTCCACAATTCCCATCCTGATTCCTCTTCTTCCCCATTCCTTTATCGCCGCTCCAATTCCAATTACCACCCACCGTAACCATCTGACTGCCTACCTGACCCTTGGACCTTGACCTGTAACCGATTCCGACCTTACCTGCCTATCAATTTTGTTTTGACTGACCACCTTTGAATGAGCTGATTCGCACGACTTTACTTTCTTAAGCGTATAGAAATCTCGAGATTATGACTAATGATTGCTTACACGAAGGTTTAATTCAAACCGACTTCAAAGCGCCTCTGCACAGTCAGATATTCATTTGTGCAGCAATTTAGCCTGATAGTTTTAACTTGATTTTAGCCTGAAAGACGGTATAATAATAAGTTTATTCAAACACATATACATCTACACACACACACACACACACACACACACACACACACACACACACACACACACACACACACACACACACACACACACACACACACTGAGATTGAGCTTTCTTGACGCTGTAAAAGTCTTGAGATAGCGACTACATTTATACGATAATCACTCGTATACGAAGGGGGTCAACAGAGATCTCATCAATTCTAACACTTCAAACACTAAACACCTCAAGTGCTTGGTTGCCAATAACTACTTCAAGTGACGAGACTCCATTAATTTCAACGCCTGTTTTGTATGGGTGTAACTTCGTATATACTGTCACGGCGACATCACGTCAGTCACCAGCAATTCTAGACATTCTAGAAATTCTAGAAATTCTAGACAGTCGCCACCGCTTTTTCGTATTGTGCTGGAATATTTGTTGCGACATGAAAGCGTCATTTTGGTTTGAAGCAGTTCAAGCAACGACCATTAACGACCGTTTATTCTTGCATTATATGTGTCACAATCCATGAAAAGGTACCAAGTCTTAGTAATGGAGTTAGAGCTACCACAACATAGGTTAATTATAACTGGACAGAATAAAAAAAATTGAAGTTAATATCTTCTCATTTCCAAAAGATATCAGGATTCACACGACATATGAATTAATCGTTACGAAAAGTAAAATTCAAAGAAAATCAGTTTTGAAAAGTTTGTTCCACTATACACACTGATAAACTAGAGTGTTAGTTTTGAAACTTTATAGTGTCTGTACCATGACTATTAACTATAAAAAATAACAAAAATCACCACTCTTTAGTGCTAAATAATTGCTCCATTATGAATTTTTACTTTCGAAGTCAATGAAATGTAAAAGGTACCAAGTCTTAGAACTACCATAGTAACCAGTGTTATGATTGAAACACGGATTCTGCACACATCTCAGACAGTTTCTAGCTAAATCCAAGTTAAAAGTTAACAACCCTCTTCTGCCTGACGTTTTGGACAAGTTATTTTCCCACGAAGTATGCGATTGACATGTCCCTGAAGCGAACAGTAGCCACAAGTCTGCGGCTTGCGCTTTGTCGCAGGCAGTGGCACTGAAACTTCATCTTCAAGTTCATCTTCATTTGCAACTTCCTTTGTCTTTTTCCTTTTCTTCTGTTTCTCATTCTGTTTCTTCACTGATGCTGCTGCCACAGCTTCTAACTTCTTGGCATTAGCCTGCCCGAAAGTCTGTCATTCACAGGTTGGTTTAGGACAAAGTATGTCTTTTGCCCTCTCTGGTACGAAAGGGCGTATGGATTCATACAAGTATCACTGTCTTTCAGGTGTCAAGCCTTTTGGAGCAACTACTGATGGTAGACAATGTGGGTTGGCAGTCGATTTTCATTTTCAGTTTGATAGTCCAACTCAAAGCATTTCAGTCTATTGTCAATAATATCCAGTAAACTGAATTGTGTCAAGCAACCTTTTCCATCTGGTCCTTTTTGACAGCCACATCCTTTCTCCAAAAACTGCCTTACCGTTGCTTCATCTTCTGACTGAAGAAGTTCTGTGAATAGGTGTTGTGGTGTCAAATTTACAGGTTCAAATGTTATCAAATCAGGCAAAGTCTCATCTGCCACGATTGTATGATCAGGACTGGCAGCTGATGTACTAGGATGCAACTCACTCTCTTGTGTATTAGAATGTGTGATATCTTCATCTTCGTCACTGGTCTCGTCATTTCCTATTTCTCGATCTGCAAAATAGTCTTGAATTGCTAGGAGACTATCAGCAGTGGTTAGTGATGATCCCAGATGTGAAAAACGATTCAAGACTCGTGCCACCTCCTCCTCACTGTTCTTGATGGACCTGGTGAACAATTACGACATGAAATTTTCACACAAGGAGACGTATGGGAAGCCTGTATATTTCTACAGCGCATGAAAAAGAGCAGTCGCAGAAACCATCTTTCACATTGAAAACAGAGTCAATGTTCATTCATTCAATCATGACAACAGTTAGTAGGCCTATAGCGCTACTTCACAGTTCCTACTCAATAGGCAGACCAGTAATGTCAGAGTAATTCAGGCAGGAGGACTAGTTTTAGCATCAGTGACTTCCCAACTTGTCTTGTACTGTCTTCTGTTGCGATCATCAATCGCTAAATTTTTTGGTTTACCTATTAAGCAATATTACGCCTAACCAAAATTATTAGAATGGACAGCCACTAGGACTCGAATGCAAACTCGCACGCTTAAAATTGCTTGTCCGAACGTTATAAACATCGTAAAACGAATGATGTTTAAGCTAGAAACTTACGTGGCTGTAGTCGTGCACTGTTTAGGACGTCAAGCGAAAATGAAACCACTATAAACTCACACAATGTGACAATAATGTTGCTTTAAGGCAAACTTATTCAACAGTTTGTAAAAATTTAATTATTAGCAAACACACTGACAGCTGACAAGTAAACAGAATGTCCTTACGCTGCACGAAATATAGTTCCCTAGCTCTGTAGACAGCAAATCTTTACAGGCTAAGACTTGGTACCTTTTACCACACTATAAGCTTTTCGGGATTGTAAGCGAACGGAAATTCCGAAGATAAAATTAGACGCGTAGTAATACACTACAAATATGTATAATAACGATGAGGCAATAAAATTTTTTGGCTAAAAATAGACCCCAACGTCCTTTCAGGCTGGTTTCTGACGAAACTGTGAACTAAGACTTGGTACCTTTTCTTGGATTGTGACACATATTTAGCTATCGCAATGCTGATGGATGCCTTCACGTTGGCTTAATCATATTGTTGTGGATGGGGATAAATAAATTATCGACGATATTAGTCAATGTTGCGATTATGACCTCGTGAGATTTTAAGTATGACTGTTTAATTGCATGGAGGATGTAATCAATCAATCAATCGATCGATCTATCAGTCAGTCAATCAGTCAGTGCTTAATCAACCAATCAACCAGGCAATCAATAAATGATCTAAAATGCAATCAATAAATTAATCAGCCAGTAAATCAATGGATCGATGGATTGGACCGGGACGCAGAGCATCCGGAGATGAGACGGAACAGGGCCTGACAATTACGCATAAGCATCCAGATCTTAAACTTTAATAACGCGCTATTGAACAGGTAAGCCGCATTTAATGGCCATTCCAGGTCGTAGATTTCTTCGCTCTGCTGCACACGGTTACCTGGTTGTTCCACCGACAAGAGCATAGGCTACACAGTGCAGCACAGAGTCTTCACTCTGTGGTCGGTCAAACTCTCTGGAATAGTTTACGTAGCATGAGCTCCTTCGTCTTTCTTTATCTCTCTTCCGTAAGCGCTTGAAGACCATTCTGCTCGATCCTGGTTTTCCGTCGTTAGGTCGTGAGTGCCTCTGAGGAGTCTCTCTTTATAATCGTAATCTCCAAACTTTTAAAGCGTCGCTAGAAAACCAAGCGCAGGGCTCCAGCTTATTCACGAGCACTGCGCTCTTGAATTCGGATCCTAGAATTTCTGGACAACCCCTCTAAAGTGACGTAGCGCTCGTGAATAATCTGGTGCGATGCGCTTAGCTATCGAGTAGCGCTTTGGAAACATGGAGTGTAGGATTACGATTACGAATTCTTGAAGAGGCGCTATATAAATTTGGAGTTTAGAATTACAGCATCCAGAGTGTTTGTATATTGTGTGAATAGAATAGAGGAGACAATGAATGGAATGGGTTGGCGGAGGATCAAAGAGAAAACGGACGAAGGATACAGACTGAGATGGTGCGAACTGAAAAGCTCCATCAACTACAATACATTCAAAGAAGGTCAGACTACAATTATACGCTACACTACGATACACTACGACAGTAACAAAACGCTACTACGCTAGTAACAGTTTACATAAGCTACAAAACACGATACGAAAGTAATACTGCACTACGTTAGTAACACCACACTACGCTATAAGCCATGGTAATCACTATACAACGCTAAGCTAAACTATATTACAGTAGGGCCTACGCATAAAGGTATTAGTTACTACATATTACTTAGTTTTTGTCATTTATATTACATTACATTTACATCAAATTGCTTCACATTTACATCACAGAATACCAACTGTACATTGCAGTATTACTACATTACGTTTAATTAAGTATGTTTGTTGATGCGTGTAAAGGTGATCAGATGGTCAACCATATTCCAAACTGTAACCTGTTGACGAATAAGCTGGGTCTGCTCGACAGCCTTCAGGAGTACAGCCGGGTCTGTGCTACCGTTCAGAAGAAGGGAACACTGAAGCTCGACTTCATTCCGGAAACCTATCGACTCGATGACCCCAAGGACAGGCAGACGTTCGTAGACACATACAAAGGTACGTCTGTGTGGATCATTGATTGCCTCCCTCCTCCCTCCTATGCCGCTCCAAAATATACGGGGGCCCGATAGCGCATTGGATAAGACACTGGCATAGAGAGCGAGAGGTACCGAGATCGAGTTCCGTAGGCTGACATGATTTGTAGGCTGCTATTAGCGCCGTGTATTGCAGGCTGTCTGTTCTGTTAGTAGTTAAGATTTGTCTTCTATCATTTGTGTTCTTGTCAATTGTTTCAATTGCATAACTGTACACTGTAACCGGTTGCGGTGTGTCAACCGGATTGTTTCAATAAAGAATATTATTATTATTATTAAAATGATCTCCGCAAGTTCGCTCATCCTCCGTATAATACACACCACACACATACATGTATATCGCTCATCTCACATCTCCGCTTTAATGTTTGACCACCTTCATTGGCTCCCCTTTATTGCTCGGGTTCAACTCAAGGTTCTCATGCTAATCTACCGGTCGTATACCGGCCGAGCTCCCAAGTATCTAAGTGATCTCATCCGCCTGCCGACCTCAGCCACTTCTCTTCGCCCGCTACGCTCACTTGACCGGCATGATCTCTTTGTCCCGCGAGCAAGATCTGCTATGGCTAAAACGCGAGCCTTTGCTTTCATTGGCCCTGCACTATGAACCAGCTTCCTCCTTTGACACGTTCCTGTTTATTAAATGGTGGGCCAAGTGCCTCTTTTCGTTGTCTCAAGACCTCTTTCTTTTCTCTGGGTCTCTTGCACTGGGAGCACCGTTGTCTCTAAACGAAAACAATAATACAGTAAGTTAGTAATATTATTACTAACTTATTGTTTTCGTTAATAAAGAGAACGAGATCTGGATCTGTAAGCCGACTGGGCGCAACCAGGGCAAAGGAATCTTCCTCGTTCGTAGTTTGGCGGAACTCAACCAGGCGGTGGCTGATCAAAAGGATCCAAAGGATCAAAAGGATCCAAAGGATCAAAAGGATCCAAAGGATCAAAAGGATCCAAAGGATCAAAAGGAAGAGCCGACAACAGCAGGTGAACAACAAAAGGAGACGACGACGACGACGGAGGCCAAGCCACAGAAACCACTCAACCGCATCATACAAAGGTTTCGACTTAATTACAGACGATACTTAGCCTAATTATAGGTGGTCGTTGCTGGTGGATATGATGACGATGATTATGGGGGATGATGATGTCACCATAATCAGGAGAAGGAGAAGGAGGTGGAATATACTTATGAGTATGATAGATATGAGCATGAATGATGATAATGATGATGATAATGATGATGACGACGACAACGACGATGACGATGATGACAGAGACAATAATATTCATAATGATGATGATGATATCATAATGAGGACTACGACGAAAACGGACACGATTATAATGATGATGACGACGACGACGATGATGATTCAGTTGTCGTTGTTCACTATGGTGATGATTGTATTCTATTGCATATTCGTTTATTCAACAGAAAATTTGCCGCCAAAACACAGCAATTAACAATGGATTGAGATTTTAACTGTTTTGGGAATAGAGGCTGTTGCGGTGCAACAGTTTCTATTGTAGCTAAATGGATTCGACCAGTGAGGGCAACTTATGGGGCTTGTCTTTGCGGCCAGAGTTACGTTGCCTAATGTTCTTTTAGAGCTATAGCGGCTAATACATATTTTGAGCACCGGTCCTGCCTGAAAGTAATGATGATGGATGATAATTCATTTGTTGTTTTTATTGATGGTGACGATGATGACGTCGATGATGCTGTTTCATTGATAATTATTGTTGATGATGCTGATTGTTGATAATGATAATAATAATGATGATTCAGTTGTTGTTGGTGGTTGTGGTGGTGATGATGATGACTGCGGATGATGACTGAGTTGTTATGTACTCCTAAAAGGTACATAATAAACCCGCTGCTGGTCGAGGGTCGTAAGTTCGACATCCGGTGTTACATGCTGATCGCAAATACCTTACCATACGTCGTCTTATACCACAAAGGTTACCTACGACTCTCCATGTACGAATATGACAACAACTGTGATAACATCATAGCACATCTTACGAACCAGGTGATACATACCTCCCTCGCTGTCTCTGTCTCAATTGAATCTCATAATCGACATTACCTCTACTACTAAGTAGTACTGATACTACTAATACTAAGTACTACGTCAAAGTACTAAGTACTACCTCAAATTACTAAGTATACTACCTCAAATTACTAACTAATAATAATAGAACTTCATCAAAGTACTGTTAGAGAAAATGACTACGGTAATAATAATAGAACTGCCACTGGTGAGTAATACAACTAAGTCCTACTAATATTACTGCTACAGTTTATTCAGAAGAAGGATCCGAAGTACGTTGAGCTGAAGGAGGAGACTGCGTGGAGTATGGACCGATTCAACGATTACGTCAACGAGAAACTCAGGCAGGACAAAGGTCTCGAGAAGGACTGGGTCTACAACACGCTCACCGTTAGTACACGACGCTGCTGCCTTTGCCTTCTTCGTAACTGTAATCTACGGATTTATATAGCGCTTTCTTCACGAGATGGATGCTGTCTATGTTAGCCTGAATGACGTTAAATCTTGCTAGGAAGAAAAGGTCATCTGCAAACAGGAAACTTAAAAGTCACCAACTGACACATACACGCGCGCGCACACACACACATTCACATACACTCATACACACAAACTTATGCACACACACACACACACACACACACATACACACACAGCTCTGGCTCTGGAGCGGAATCCATTGGTTTGAGTTTGGTTCTGCGTGTTTGCGGGATCTCGGCTGTGTTGGTTCCTCTACTTATCTGAGAACTGTTCGCTTATTAAGTTTGCTCTTAACGACTTTATGACATCATTTAGGTCGACAGACGCACATCCTTATAATTATGCACAACATTGCACACATACACACATAAACACATACATATACACATATCATACATAAACATACGCACATACATACACTGTAATACACATATATACGTACATATATACATACATATATGAATGCACACATGCCACATGTCTTAAAGGTATTCACGATCAGTTTGCTAACTGACGCTCTCTTGCACAGCACCAACGCGATGTGCGCGTTCACCGAAGTAGCTCTAAATAGGCCATCGATGGTTATGCTCTGAGCGGCCGCGTTTGGCTATGGTAATTTCCAATCCTTTGATCACAGAGCACAGAAGAGCTTATGCGAAATCCAGCTGGATTGTATTACAAGCATCAAGCTATTGACCTGTTGCACACACCTATGGTTTATTTATATAGTCAGTCAATCAATAAACAGATATAATGGTACTTAATAAAAGCTCTCCGAGAACGTTGGCGCAAGGTGTCGCTAATAAACACGAGAACCTGATGGCCCATGAAACCTATAAGCTGCTATTATACCTGTCCATAGCCATAAATTTTAGTTATATCGGAGACAATGTTTTGCCAATAAGCCAGTAGGTCAACATGAAGTCCAGCTATAACGTTAAGAGCCGATATTAATAGATCTGACCAGTTACGACAGAGTTTGAGTGATTAATAAACAAGTTAACTGCATAGCAAACTCATACAACGCCTGTATAATTTCAGGTATTTGTATGCATGCGAGTTATTCAACAAGTTGTGTGGGTTACAGTACTGTAGCTGAATGGTTAAAGAGCTCTCGCTCTCTCTCTCTCTCTCTCTCTCTCTCTCTCTCTCTCTCTCTCTCTCTCTCTCTCTCTCTCTCTCTCTCTCTCTCTCTCTCTCTCTCTCTCTCTCTCTCTCTCTCTCTCTCTCTCTCTCTCTCTCTCTCTCTCTCTCTCTCTCTCTCTCTCTCTCTCTCTCTCTCTCTGTAACGTGGTGTTCGGGTTCAAACTTACTTATTTATGTACGCGTCCTTACTTACTTTTGTTTGCAGACGACAATGACGCAGATAATGACGCATTCGTTCATGGCAGTGAGGCACAAACTCCAACGAAAGATCGGATACTTCGATCTCTATGGTCTCGATTTCATGATCGACGAAAACATGAAGGTAGGCTAATCGTGTTAAACCTGATAAATTAACCGAGAATAAATTCAATCAATAATAAAAAATAACAACAAATTAAAATTAGTAGGTGAGGGTAATAATTTGCAGGTGTGGCATACTTACTTCACCCAGGTGTGACATAGGCTACTAGGCTATAATAGGGCCTACTTACTTCATTACTTACTTCCGCGCCTCAGATTCACATTTCGGTGCGACCTTGCGCGCGTTACGAATTTAATTAATAAATAATAATTATAATTACAGTTGTTAGCCTACATACTTGATTGCAGGTGTGGATGATTGAAGTAAACGTCAATCCGTGTCTTGCCACAAACTGTGCGGCTCTGAGGGAAATCGTTCCTGGCGTCGTGCGGGAAACACTCCGTTAGTATAAGATCGTAATCGTAAACCATCGACGTATAGGCCTATAATTATATCCAATATACGTCGATGTCATAAACTCAAACTTTGTAAAGCGCTACTCTACAGATAAACGCAGGGCACCAGCATATTCACGAGCGCTGCATCGTATCAAAAGGGTTGTCCAGAGATCGAAGTTCAGTGGAGGTCAGAGTCCGGTTGCCAGAGAGACCAGAGACAGAAGGCAGATCGAGCAGCTGCTATAGGCGGGTTCGTTGATGACCAGAGGAATTGGAAGGCGGAGGATCGGATGGAATTAGGCCCTAATTATTAGGGTAGGAATTGTTGAAGAGGCGAGACGAAGCTAATAATATATCGCCACCGCCTTATAATTGCCGATTTCCTATTGGCCCATTTATCCTGCGACATACGCTAGTGGTCTATTGCACTATATAATATAGGCCTACAATGTCATGTAATATTGGACTACGATTAGACACCTTAAAATCTGTTTCAAGAAAGTTATAATTATTATATTTTCGCTCCAGCCCCAAGCCTGGATAAAGGAGGAGGGCGACGCTAATGGTCTTTGTTACCACACAGCTAGTCGTTAAACAGAAAAACCACCACTCCACGATTTGAAGAACTGTCATTTTCAATGTATGCCTATGCATGTATTTGTAACTGTCATTTTCAATGTAGGCCCTATGCCTATGCATGTATTTTAATTATGATGTCTGGTTGCATTGAATGAAAAAAGAATTTAAAAATTAAAAATATAAATTTCATATCATAATTTCATGTTTTGTAAACTTCATAATGACAGGTTTTGTAAACTTGAGACCAATGCTGTTATATCATTGAATAGCTGAATTGATATCTTGTGTACATTATTGCTGTTTATCAGGAATCTTTTCATTTTACATAAAAAATTTATGTGTGATAATTGCTGAAAAAGAGTGTATAATTTTCCTGAAAGACCGTCTTACAGTATGTTATCTTATGCAAGTAACATTGAAATTAGTATCTGAACTAAAATATTATGCTACTAAACAATGAATATTAGTGACATTGTAAAGTACTGTTTATGCCTTTAACTCTATCAATTTTGTTTCAACTGTATTGTACATAATTTTGAATTGTCGTCAACGGCCTTTGATGTCAATATCATGTCATATGATGACGTTAAACCATGGATTTTAAAAAAACTCCATGATTAGTCGAATCATGCATTGTGTGCGGTTTGAGTTTGAGTCCATTATGATTAAATTTCTAAATTTTTTAAAGAAATTGTATTTAAGCATTTTATTAAGCGCCTGTAGTAGAACCACTAAGGCGTAACTTATAACGAGGTTAGGTTGCACTAAGTTTGCTACGATGTTTGTTTGTGGTATTTCAAATAAACTATTGATTGGATTGATTGATTGATGGATTGATTGTTTGCTTGAATGATTGATTGATTGTTTGCTTGATTGATTGATTGATTGACTGACTGACGGACCGACCGACCGATCGATCGACCGACCGACCGACCGACCGATTGATTGATTGATTGATTGATTGATTGATTGATTGATTGATTGATTGATTGATTGATTGATTGATTGATTGATTGATTGATTGATTGATTGATTGATTGATTGATTGATTGATTGATTGATTGATTGATTGATTGATTGATTGATTGATTTCCAATGACAGATCTGGCGATCGAGTGTTTCGAAAAGTCTCGCAAGGGTCGTCCACTTCTTCCTCTCCAGTCCATGAAGGAGTTCCAGATCCTCCACTGCGAGTCGCCGTCTCCGTCTTCCACCTCGAAATCATCTGGCACAGGTACCGCGCGAACGCATACGGCCAACGCCACCAACGGCGCCAAGATGCAGACGGACCAGCAGCAGCAGCCGAAGTCCGTGTCGCCCGTCCGCAGATCACGAAGCATCTCCCCGATCAAGGAGGGCACCGCCAAGCAGACGAAGAAGCCGGACCCGCCGACGATTGCGCTCGCCCCGGCAGCCGCTCCCGCCGCCGCTAAGGGGAAGCCGTCAGAGGCCCCTAAAGACGCCAACTCCGTCCGCACGAAAAAGACCGTCCGGGCGGTCACAGCAGACGATAGGGAATCCACGGGGAATACGGTCCCTCAAGAACGGAAGGAGAATGGGACACTGCAGGAGAAGGATGAGAAGGGGGAGAGAAACGCAAAAGCGAAGTCGACGCCTACGAAGAGGAAGAACACGGTCGCGGAGACACCCGATGAGTCGGATAACAAGAAGGAAAAGACAGCAGTGCGGGCGGCTGCAGGGAGTGCCGTCAAGGAGGGAGAAAAGAACGGCGGCTCTCCGTCAGCGAAACCCTCGGTGAAGTCGACGGCCAATGGAGCCAATGGGGAATCGAAAAACTTCAAGACCTCCTCCTCTAACAGTGCGGTCGCGTTGAAACTGACAAACAACGCCGCTCCAGCTACGAAGAAGAAACAAGGGAAGGAGAATTCCGTGATTCGAGAGGAGAAACCGAATCGTGGAAGTTAGGAACGGGGTTCTATTAGTCACACGAAACGGGTGCTGCTTCTGAGCGCCAAAAACGATGACGAATATTCAATTCAAATTATCGTAGAAGTTAAGTTAATTTAATGGAAATTATAGCAGTTAACCTATGTGATATCGCCAAGGTTAGATCCAGGTACCACCTCGACTATATCATCTGAGTATCGTAAGAATACAAAGTGCGGTAGGCCTAGGTCCTATAGCACCTGGATCCAGGGAGCTAATTCGGCAATATCCCATCTTTTAAAACCCAGGCCCAAGGAACCATAATTATGGATCTCTTTAATTCTGCAATATATAATACTGCCATGACGGTCTGTAAATTCAAAGAACTGTCTGGAAATTGAAAGGACTGTTTTGCCTTTTGCCGCCCACATTTTCGGTCCACTTGACATCGTTCTAGTCCCATACCTTTGTGAAACCCCAATTATTAGGAAACTCACGAAACGTTTCGACAGTTTGTGGTGGTGCAGCGCTGGTACGTCCACAAACTTGCGCTACTCGATAAAGGCAGTGGCGCAATTTACAGCGACGAAAATCACTTAATTATGTAAGACTTGCAAAGGAAGTCTAGATGATCAAAAACTCTACATTTGTGTACGATCCGACAAGACTCCAGGGACTATGACTCAGGATATCGTCAATCGACTTATGACGATCTTACCTACTTAACAAATCCGTCACTTAATTTATAAATAGGCACTTTTTGTATTGTAGCATATGCTGCATCGTTCTGCAACGTTTTGCTATGTCTGGAACTGCATCTGGCCTATAACCGCTTATAAATTGAGCGATGAAGTCGGTTTGGCTAGTTACTGTTTAACGACACTAGCTGTCATAACAAAGATGATTAACGTCTCACTTCTCCCCCCTTCATCCAGGCTAGAGACTGGCACTAACACAGCGAGCGGTGGCACTATGGCTGAGTTATCCATAAAGTCATATCACGTGAATACTATAGGCCCTTGACTTGACTCGATCTCACCAGACTAATATTTTCAAAGAGAATGTAACAGCCAGTAAAGCCCTGAGACCTACTTGTTCCAGAGTTCGTATCTTCTTAAGCCTATAGGCTATCATTCTGTCTCACTAAAGTTACTCAGTGAGACTAAACCAATCTCGTTAGTCGGTTACCCATTGAATTCCCTAGCGTAGGCCTACGTAATGGAAATGTATGAAAGGTGTTAATTTACAATTCGGTATTATAATGACCGTGGTGTGTAACTGCATCTATTCTTCCTACTTCTGACTCATCATTTTATTCAAATGGCTCTTTTATGAACGTTGACGATGTACATATTTTTTACAGTATACTGTTTCGTAAACTGTGATCGAATAATAATTATTATTGTAGTTGCGTAGGCCTATCTGTGATTTTCTAACCTGTCAGAAGATTAAGAATTTCTACTCGGAAGACAAGGAATCTAAATCGACAAAATGATAGGCCTACTAGGCATAATTGCGGTTCAGCTAGAATTGGTTTTCTTTGTAAAGCACATTAAATTTAATTTAGTCAACTGCGAGAATGATTTCTGAAATGTGATGTTCCGACCAACTGAATGTAAATTATTGATTTTAAATGTTAAGAATTAGGGGGAAGTGGGGCAAAGAGATTCAACGAGGCAAAGAAACTCAGCGCTATAGAAATTTATACAACCAGAAAACAGGTAACCAGCCAATCTATAAACCTTATAGACTCACTTCCGGCTTAGATGATAGTATTTATATGCTTGGCCAAAAAATGTTTTGTTTCTTATTTTAAGAAAATAGATATTTTGTCATTTGCAATATTGATATAGTTTTTGCTTGCAAATCGATCATCACGTCCATATTGGATACATTTCGGGTAAGTAAACAAATTATTAGTAAGACACGTATCACACTTCAATTAGTGTTTCGTAATCTAGCGTGCACGGACCGCTTCTATTATCACCCCACCGAGAACAGCCTACCTATGGTTTGGGGCAAAGTGATTCGCAACTGAGTTACTTTGCCCCAAGCTATGTCGTTTTGCCCCAGTATAGTATTACTTTGCCCCATGCCGTATTGTTTTGCCCCAGTATAGTATTATTGCTACAGTATTACTTTGCCCCAGGCTGTTTTGTTGCCCTAATGTAGTAGTATTAGTTTGCTCCCGAGATTTATATAAGGTATTTGCACCTAAAATTTGTAGCATTGTACCAACTGACCTTTTCCCTTCTTAATTTCCTTTGTAGACATCCTAGGCTACTTCAACCAAAGAAATCATCTTTGGTTATTATTTTGCCTAAAAATATTATTTATGTTAACTCTAAACAGATATTACATTATACTTTCAGATTGAAAATGGTAGGAAATTACAAACGCAAAACTGATATGGCATTGTGGACTCTTTAAACTATGCAGGCAGCCATAACAGATATTAGATCAAATCAAATCAGCCTCAGACAAGCTGAACAGACGTATGGGATATCACACGCCACAATACGGCGCCATCTCATGAAAACAGTTAAAACACCGGGCAAGTTAGGAAGATTTCGATGTACATTGAATGAGGAATATGAAACTGAACTGTTACAGTACATAATTGACATGCAGCAGCGATTCTATGGGTTAAGTTTGACAGATGTTAGACAATTAGCCTTCCAGCTTGCAGAAAGAAACAACATTGATGTTCCATTTTCGAATGTGACACAATTAGCAGGAAAAGATTGGATGAGTGGATTCTTGCGGAGACATAAAACGATCTCACTAAGAACACCCGAGGCGACTTCTCTCTCACGTGCAACCGGTTTCAATAGGGTGCAAGTTGGCAAATTTTATAATCTATTAAAATCAGTTTTGGAAACCGAATCTGATGTATGTTGGAACCTACGACAACCGCGAGTGATCAAGCAGAGATTCCGACGAGAAAGAGTAAAGCCAGCAATCGAATTTCTCAAGCGGAAACCTCAGCAGCCACCAAAGAACAATCAATGAGTGTGCAGAGACCTATGCGAACATCCCGTAATCCTGCGATCACCAAGCCAAGACCTCCATCTGCAACTCGAGTAATAATTCGAAAGCCTGCATATTTACAAAACGCAAAAAACTGTGCACAGAACATTCCAAATCAACCTGTCGAGGAACAGCAACTTGAACCTGTCGAGGAACAGCAACTTGAACCTGTCGAGGAACAGCAACTTGAACCTGTCGAGGAACAGCAACTTGAACCTGTCGAGGAACAACAATTTGAACCTGTCGAGGAACAGCAACTTGAACCTGTCGAGGAACAGCAACTGGAACCTGTCGAGGAACAGCAACTTGAACCTGTCGAGGAACAGCAACTTGAACCTGTCGAGGAACAGCAACTTGAACCTGTCGAGGAACAGCAACTTGAACCTGTCGAGGAACAGCAACTTGAACCTGTCGAGGAACAGCAACTTGAACTTGAACAATCTCAATTGCAAACAGTTCAAAGAGTATCAATTTTTGATATTTCACCATTGCCTAAAGCATTCTCTGGTCAGGGTAATGGTAGAAAAAGGATAGCACAGAAATCGGAGATCATAACAAGTTCACCCTTCAAAAACATCCTTGTTGACAAATTTCAGAGTGATAACATTAAGAAACAAAAAAGGAAGCTGCAATGCAAAAAAGGTCAACCTCGAAGTGTGCATCAAAGTCTACTTCCAAGTCTTTCTCAAAATCTTCTTCAAAGTCTGCTTCGATGTCTGCTAAACAGTCAGCTTCAAAGTCGGCTCCACAGTCAGCTTCCAGGTCTGCTTCAAAGTCGGCTCCACAGTCAGCTTCCAGGTCTGCTTCAAAGTATGCTGCCAAGTTCTGTTTGAAAACAGCTTCTAAGAAGACATCTGATATTGAATGCATTTTTGTACTGAACCTTACGTCGAACCACCAGTGGAAGAGTGGATTCAGTGCCACCACTGCAAGAACTGGTGCCATGAAGATTGCGCGGACACAGATAAACATGACGCCAATAGTAACTTTGTTTGCGGCGAGTGTTAGTTTTCTTGGCTAGAGAACAGTTTCAGATTCAGTTAGTTTGCCATGTTTACTTTGCTCTTTGTTGTTTATTTTACATGCAGACTGTCATAGAAGAACAGTTTCATTTTCAGTTAGGGCCTACTTTGCTATGTTTACTTCGCGGTATATCTCTATTTAGAAATAATGTCATTACAATAATTGATATGTTTGGTATAATTGGTATGTTTGGTTTTGATAGGCCTACCTGTTGCCTACATTATAACAATAGCGTATCATTTTACCCCGGTGAATGGGGCAAACAGATACGCCTGTTTCACTTTGCCCCAAATGGTGGGGTAAAGTGATACATGCATAGCTTCCAATAAATCACAATTTCCAAAAAACCATCTGTACAATTTCAAATTTTTTCATTACTAAGGTGTCTATGGATGGTAGAAGCATGAAATTGTACTTGGACCGGAATTGTTTGCCATTGATTAGATATATAAATTTTGACTCTACGAAATGTGTATTCCTTTGCCCCACTTCCCCCTACTTCAGATCGAAAAGATTTCCTTTTTTAAAATCATACCGCTTGTATGTTTTAGACTTTATCATGCCGTCATAATAGGCTTTAGTCTACTAGCAACAGTTCATAGCATGTTGATATGTAGCCTACGTCTTATATCAATGGTTGTCCACGTGTGGGCCTTGGAAACCCGTGGTCCGAGAGCGCGCGCCACATGGTTCTTAACGTGCTTGTATAATTTTTCAAATACATAGCCTACATATATATATATATATATATATATATATATATATATATATATATATATATATATATATATATATATATATTCGTTTAATTGAGAAAACAATCTGACAAAAACGCAGAAATGCTAACATGAGTGATAAAGAATAATTAAAGTTCATTAGAATATTTTAGAATAAACTAGTAAATATGCATACTTATATACATTGTTATAATTATTATCTATTATTATTATTGTTCCCACCGAGGTAGAATAATCCCTCAGGCTCTTAGAAACTATCCTATAGCGTGTGCCATCAATCTGGAGTTAGTGGTCCTTGTCCCCGTGCGTTGTGCGAAAGTTCCTCTGACAGCTACGGCATTGAATCTCTGAGTGCATAATTATGGACAAACGCTGGAGCAGGTGCACGGTCTCCAGAGGGTCTCCAGAGACGGTTGTAATTCGGCGCCCCAACTCCATCAAGAACTAGCGGCCTGCACGGTTGACGGGGCCCAGCGACTCGACGGCCACAGGAACGAACTCGTGAGTTGAGGGGAGGGATGAATATATGGCACGATTCCGGTCTACGGCGTGTTCGGCCGTCCCTCCAGGCATAGTCGACGTCAGGTGGATGTAGGAGACAAATTAATTTCCTTACAAAGCCAAGGAACTCATAGGCCTATAAGGCCTACAGCCTAATTAAACTGACTGTTTTCAATATTTTTATAAGCCGTCATTCGGCCCTCGTCTATTCGGTAAGACTTCTGATTGTTGCAATCCGAGGTCCCGAAAACAGATATGGAATGTCCAATTTGAAGGGCGACTGATAAGCGCTGTGTTATTATTATTACAGCATTTTTATATAGCGCCCCTTCAAGATTGCCTGCTTAGAGCTACAAGATATCGTTAAAAACAAAATAATAAAATGACCTCGTTAGACACCTTTAAAACGCCGTCACACATCGCTATATATTCGTCAAATGCGGTTGAACATTAGCTCGAAACAAGAGATACCGGTAGGTAGGTAGTCGAGGCAAAGCAGCCGTCAACGGGCACAATAATTCATTCATTCATTCATTTCAGATATTTATATAGCGCCCCTTCAAGATTTCTACTCAGAGGCGCATAATTTATGGCAGACTGCAAACTCCTGTTACACGATCAGCCAGTATCAATATTAACTCGTCCATTTAAGATTGTTCTGTTCTCCTGGGATTGGGCTGGGCTTGCTCCTGAATACAGTGAATAGGTAGGCCTAACCTTGAAGGGGGTCCTACACGGCCTACAGGCTACTCCCTTGTTTAGGGATATATTCGGTGCCTTGCAGCTGGAGTGTTGCGGGTTCGAATCCACCTCAAAGTCGCCGCGTAGGGACCCTGGGCAAGTCCTTCACTCGCAATTGCTCATGCGCTTCATTCATTCATTCATTCATTCCGAGCATTTATATAGCGCCCCTTCAAGGAACCTACTCAGAGGCGCTCCCAGCCCAGCCACGGCTAAACAGAGAAGACTTGGGAAGGCGGCAGTAAGCAGGCAAATTGCTGCGAGGCATCAAGCGCAGCTCAAGTGGGAGCCCATTCCAGGTTGAGGGTCCAACAACCGAGAAAGGCTCGGCGCTGCTTGAGACATAAACGGGCCCGGGGACAAGGAGCTCTCCCTTGGCCGAGGAACGCAGAGCCCGACGGGGGCTAGGTCAGAGACAGGACGACAGAGGTCAGATAGGTATGATGGAGCACAGCCAGCAAGGCACCGCCAAACTAAGGCTGCTATCCTGTAAAAGATGCGCTGCGAGGCAGGAAGCCAGTGCAGAACATCGCGCATGTAAGCAGAGACTGAAACTCCGATTCAGCGTTCGCGCAGTAGTCGGGAGCGCCTCTGAATGGGAAATCTGGTAGGGGCGCTATAACAAGTGTTCAAATACAAAATACAATACAATACAATACAATACAGCCTACATAAAATTGCTGTAATAATAATAATACCTCTTTAACTTTGCCTTATATTAAGTTCAATATTCGTTTTTGGATTCTTTTATATAATATATAAATTTAGAATTTAATTTGTGGTACTACTAGCATTTGCATACACTTGTGCTAACAATGTAGCCTTTCTACATAAGTATCAGCAGTTGTATCATTGCAAATAATAGTCATTGCAAATAATAGTTCGTATTAAAGCTGTTTATTGAATAGGCTAATTGAGAGCAGTCGTACATATATAGCATTGCGTCACAGCATTTTAAAGGTGTCCAACGAGATCATTTGCAATTTTTCTGATGGTCAGAATATAGGAGACTTTTAGTATGTCAATAAGCATTACAAAATGGTAGTTCCATTGAAAAAAAACCTTTTGTATCAATTTCTTTAGGGTTAAATCATTTATTGACTCGACTAATTCTCAAATTTCATAATCAATTACTCGTTTTGAAATAATTACAAGTGCAGCTCATCGTTTTAATAAACTCCTATTCAACGTCTACCCTTAAATGTACATGCACACATTTTTCTACAGCGACTATAGAAGCCTCAACCGTGCTCATTAATCGTATATTCGCCACCCATTTCAATCTGCTACCCATTTGAATGGGTACCCCAGTCATTTAAGGTCCCCATGTACAGATGGTTCTAGCTCAAGATTCAAATCTCTTAAATAGGCCACCATCGGTATGCTAACCAACATCCTCACGCACAGACACACGTGGGATGTAAGTTCCAACCAATGTAGTTAACTGGGTCCCTAGGAAGAGGAACCCATTGTAGCAGTCGACAGCAGTCTATCGCAGACAGCATTGGCTTTCTCTCGATTATTTTCCGCCTTTGCAATGCGCGATCCAAACTGGATGGCTCGCTTCTGAAGCAGGGCGCCGTTTTCAAGTCCAAGCTGAAAGGCACCGAGTCTCAGGAGGAACTTCTCTCCGACGCCACGAGGCAACGACAGATCCGTCTTCAGAAAAAAACATAACTTCAGTTGAAACAGCTCACAGAGGCTCTAGCAATTCAATGTCTTACGTGTCTCACTAGCATTGATGTTCACATACACATAAATAAATCGAGCTATGACTCCGACTGCATGGGGACCTTGAGCACGTCCATAACTCACAAATGCTCAGCATCATCGACTGAAGCTTGGCCTTTCATGCCTTTGGTTCATGCCTTGTGCGTTAGACACCAGAACAAAAAGTTACCCGTTACAATTACAAAAAAGGAACGTAAACATATCCTTGCTGATTGCATGACCCAATGACAAAGATAATTTCACATATTGTTAATTTCACAAACGATCAATTTTAAGGAAGTGTATATTTCATGAATTTTCAATCGTATGAATTACTAATTTCACATCGCACGATCAGAGCAGACGCCAGAAACAAACCTTTACGTGAATCGGTAGAGAAGAAAGAAATTGTACGACGTTCTCATCCAGGAACGGAAACCGTGCTTCACGCGAATGATCCGAAATCACTCGATCATCACGACCGAGGTTCCTTGACGAGATACGCTTGACTTCCATCTGTATCTCCTCATTCAAACCAGTCCATCCTCCTTCACTGTAAACCATCACATGCTACTGTATATATTTATCATTATTATTATTATTAATTACATTTGTAACGCACACAGCTTCACACCGAAATGTGAATAAGATGATAGTCAGCCGCCAGGAGGAGATGCAGTTAGATATCCAGGTGCTTGAAAGCTCTGGAGAAATGGTGAGTTTTGAGACGCTGTTTGAAGGAGGTCAATGCCTGGGCATTTTGTATAGTGCTTTTATAAAGCACTTCTTACTAGCCAAACTGGTCTCAGGTTTCAAAAAAGGAATGGTCAGTTCATCTCTACACAAATGATGTGCACTACACATACACGACCATACAACAGAACATTGATGGCACTGAGCAACTGTGAGTTAAGGACTTGCTCAAAGTCCCTGCAGAGTGACCACCAACATTTGGATAGCTACCAATTTTCACCTGGCGAATGACTAACCATGCCTCAGATTTGCATTTCTTTTTGTGATCTTGCAAATGTCACAATGTTTGTAATAATAATAATGTCACAAAATGTGATGAAAGATAGCTAAGAGAGTCTCACTTGAATCTAACCCTGTGTCTCGTATAACCAGCGAGCTGCTCATCGGCTCCCATCCCGACCAGAACAACCTAGGGTAAACAATTCTACCACTCAATAGTAATACACAAATGCAAATACAATACACACGCAAGTATTCTCAAGCAAGCTTCAGTCAGATTCAGTAAATGCAAACCTAGCAAAATAAATTGAAACTGAGGATTGGAATATAATCCACAGAACCTAAAGATAATTTAGAAATCTGCTATTAATTTGTACCTGTACAACCCTTAGCGTGAAAAAAGCACATCCAATCAAATATTGCATCACACCAAACTACACACTTCAATTTGAGGTCCACTTTCCAACCAGCTTGTTTTACCAGAATTTGCATTATACAGATTTGCATTACAAGGAGGTTCCATCACAATTAAGAATAAAAACCATTTCTCCTATATACAACTCTGATTAGGTTGTACTGCGAGAGGTACTTTAGAAATCCGTAAATACAATACAAAATCTGTAACTACTAAGAGAAATTATTTCTGTTTCAACCAACATCACCAAAGGAATCAAACAGAACAGTCGAGTGGCATACTACGTACTCTGGCTGGGCTTGTGTACTGTGTTTCAACTCCTGCATCATCGCATATAATGCCACAGCCTCGAGCAGCAAACCAAATCGCACAACCAATGCTATCATCCAAAACTGTATTCAGTGGGTAGACGAGATCTCGGATGTGGTCGGCCCTAAGTGAACAAAACAACAGGTATTCAGAATTGTAATTGTAATGATGACAAATTCATAAAGAGTCGTCAGTAGTAAGCTACTTCTATGGTGCTCTACAACGTCAACTGTCAGAAAAAGTCCCAAGAGTTACATAATATAGACTTTCCACTGGTTTTCAAGAGCATTACAATTTTTGGCCTCCTGAATAGATGCCAAGAAGGCTGTTCCTGGTAAGAATATAAATAGAGAAATTACCATGAACTCATGACCGAGGACATTGGCGATCATTTATATTTGTACCCATCGCCGCCAAATGACTGGCATCAGGAATTGATAGGATGATGAATATTTAGAGACAAGCAGTAGTTTTACCTCGTTTAAAAACTTAATCATAAACAAGGGAAGTTACGGCGGGTAAGAAAAATATATGTAATCTGTTGCCCACAATTTTGGCTTGTGGCCCTCACAAACTCCATGTGGGTCATTGTTAATCCACAGAATACATTGCCAAAACATAAATAAAACAGCTGATGTACCTCGCAGCTTGTAATTCTTCGATTGAAATGTTGATCTGCAAGTTAAGAAAAAACTCTTATATTTGCATGAATGTCAGTTACCATGAATCATGCATTCTGAATCATACCAGTAACTGTAAGTCTGTAACAGAGACTTATATAGCACCTTTTCCAAGTCTCTCAGAGGCTATGTCGTAATAAGAACATCTACTTGTTGCCTCTCACACAAGAATATTAATCATAAGAAAGGTGTAGACATTTTGTCATTGTTGCTAAAAATCAGAATTGTGTCGGCTCATGAACATTTTCAGCTAAAACATTAAGCGACACCATTTAGAACTGTTTCAGCGCTTTTGAGAGGTATTTAAAAAAGTTCTTTATAAATGTTGTGTGTCCACAGTTTAACGGCAGCTTATGACAACACAGGCCGTTGCCGCCGACAAAGATTAGTTTTGGCATATTACAGCTCTTGTTATATATATTCAGATACATACATACATAAATACATGTATACATGATCTAGTTATAAAGAGGTAGTTGATATGGGTTTTAAAGAGGCACAAGGTGCATACACGAGTCATACAAATTTTAAAATATTTACCTCAACAAAGTTCCACTTTCGATGTGGGTTAATTGTTAGCAACTCATTTAACCCTTGTTTTCCAGTTACTCTGTCCGGCACATTAAACACATCGACATTGCTGGAAAAACATTACAATCGACTTAAGTAAATTAACAGATCACGCTTAATTCTATCTCAGCAGATGTCTACAAATATCAAATGCAATAAAGCATATACACGCAAATGCCAAATACTGAAACAAATAAGAAATACGAACACAATAGAAACAAAATTAATAACAGTCAAATAAATAAAATAAATAATAAAATAATAAAAATAAATAAAAAAACAATAAAATAATAATTTGTCTTATAATAAAATAATATTATATAATTTAAAAATAAATAATACAATAGAATAATATAAAAATAAATAATAAGTAGCAAATAAATACTAAAATAAATTAATAATGATAATGATAATAGCAATGAAATATTAACTATTTACTTGGTCTTGCTTTTATTGCGTTGCTGTTCAAAGGCGACGTTCAAAAGGTCAATTGGTTCATTATGTGGCACAAACCTATAAATATCATCAAAATTTGGCACAAACATCATCAAAATGTGGTACAAACCTACAAACATGATCACAAAAAAGAGGCAGATGCAGAAGACCCCCAAAAATTTAACCTACAGAAAGTTATCCAAAAGACTATGCTGCAATTTATTTAACGACAACGTACACAACAGTTGTTCCCATGGCACAAACTTCCACGGTTCAGCTTGGAAGCTTTGCTGTGGTCAGTCCAACTTTCTGGAATAGGTTACCCATTATCATATGATAGGAGCTCCTTGGGCTTTCTTTGCCTGTATTCCTAAGCAATAGAAACCATTCTGTTCAATTCTGAATTTCTGCAGTCGTGTTAGGAGTGCCTCTGGTATTTCTTTCAAGAGAGGAGCTATGCAAATCTGTTATTACAATTACAATTACGACATTACACACTCCTCTGCCTTTAACTCAACTCCAAAAACTGTTATTTTCAGCCACAGCTGGGCCAGGCGCGCCTCTGAGTATCTTGAAGGGGCGCTATATCAAGTTTATATCGATTGAATTCTACATTTCACATTAGTTGAAAGAAGATTCTCGCCTACAGCTTAATTCGATCTCATCAATTTTAATCCAGTCTGGAAATTTCACTAGTTTTGTAATGCACAAGACATCAACAAAACTTCACTTCCCACTAAAAAATTTGTACAGATGCAAAACGCTTTACTTACTTGTCAGCAAGGGCAGCAATGAGAAGAGAGTCGACGCCACCAGAAAACAACACGGCTACTTTTGAGTGAGGACATACGCTTGAACGGTCAATACCACAGACATCAGACTGTGCATTCAACGACGTTACAGGTCCTATTGTTTCACTAGAAGCACATGTACAAGATTCAGTACTGTGGCAGTCTTTGCTGCATTCGTTGCGACAAAGATTCTTCAAAACATATACACTATGATAGTCAGTATGATGTTGAGCGGTTCTCTCCAAGTCAATAGCACACTCGAGTTTACTACCACACTTGTTGCAACAGCAATTACACCTAGGACAAATATCACAGGATACAGAGTTATTGACTTTCATTTCACCATTAATCGAAGCAGAAGAAACATGATCCTCTAAACTATCGATACATCCTTCAAAAGCAACACGTGATACACAATCATTCACTTGCTCAGATGTTTCCTCTGTTCTCAAAAACCTGTCCTCATCGCTCTGACCAATTCCACGATCGTCAGCACAGTTTTGATGGAGCGGCACAGACCCTTGCTTTGTCCCTGAGACACCGCCTGAAGCACGGTCAAGAAAGGCTGGTATACATCGACTGCAGTAGTGCGACTGACACTCAACGCGAACTCTGACCGCCTCGCCCAAGACTTTAACCAATTCCTCGGCCAGTCGCAACTGCTCTGCACTTGCCAATCGCATCAGCTCATCCTTCAAATCCGAAGTCTCTCGCTTCTTCTGTTGCATCTCAGTAACTTCCGGAAGCGCAGAATTCAGGATTGGAACGTGGCATTCGAGTCCAAAACGGCCAACTGTCATCTTTACTTCTTTCAGAGCGTTGAAGACGTCAAACGTCAGAGCTTCGTTAAAGAGTTTTGCATCTGATAGCGAAACAACTCGAGTTGTTCGGTTGGGCTCTGAATGAACCCAGGGGAAGAGAGTCAACTCTGAAAACCGAAGATTTCTAGTGTCGTCTGTTTCGTTCAACTTCAAGCAGTACAGTCCAATGGCCGGAACCTCCTGCCATGAATCCTAGAACACAGCAAATCAGGCATTTAAATATTTTATATCTGCTGCTCGTATACAAATATACATCAATTGTCGACTTAGGGCGGTTCAGAAAGGCCACCGTGATATGCAAAAGAACATTCACAGGATCTGGCCCAATACTCTGGAATACACAGCCAACTGCAATCCATGTTCAGGAACTTTCAATCAAAAGTTTAAGGGATAAATTAGAAAAATTGTCCACGTCATCTGATTAAACCGAGATACTACTGACGCATTAAACGTGTATTTAGTCAGAAAAATGTGCACTTTATAAATATTATTATAATAATATTAACAATAATAAGTAATTGATCACTTCAAACCTCCCTGTTGCTTATCGCTATAGATTGCAGTCGTGAAATGAATGGAAAGCTAGGAAAAGATCCTAGCAACGCATTGCGGAGAAAGGTGTTGTACAGGTATTGATGTTCAGAGTTAACTTGAGAACATGTGGTGCAATTTTTACTTTTAACGACATAGCATCACTCACAAACTGCTTCAGTTGCACAGATGACAATCCCAAAGTCTCTCCGTCTGATGAAACATGAACTAGTAGACTTCGACGTCCAAAGACATCGCGACCGAACCAAAGTTTATTCGAGGAGGACTGCAGAGAAAACCACAAGATTAGTATTAATCAATCATTATGTGCCACTATCTAATGACCAAGCATCAATCGATGGTGCTGAGCAATTGTAAGTGAAGGACTTGCTCAAGGTATATATATAAAGAAACCGTATCAGAGGAGGCTTGAAACCATACTAATCATTATTACATCGCATTGCATCTAGAAATTTAGAAGGCGCCTCTCGCAGCAGACTATTCAGAGACGCCCTCAGCACAGAAACCCCACGGAAATTAAAATGCCTCAAGGGAGTGAGAAGATGCTAGAGAGAGCCAACCCCATCATGAGTTTAGCCCGTAGTGGGGGGGGGGGAGAGGCCATTCCAAGCAGAGGACCTTTACTAAGTGCCACAACCCAATGACCAAGTATTAATAGATGGCGCTGAGCAACTGTGAGTAAAGGACTTGCACGAGTTGAAATACTTCAGATTTTTTGCAACAATGACAAAATGTTAAATCTGTCTTATGATTAATGTTCTCATGTAAGCGGTAAGGCAACATGTCACAAGTAGACGTTCAAGGTCCCTACACAGTAACCGTCTTACGGAAGGAGGCTTGAACCCGTTATCTATGCATTACAAAGCGAGTGCTCTAACCAATCAGCTACTATGTCTGTGAGATGAAAAACAACAGCATTAGACCACATAACGTGATATCAGAGTTCGTGTTACAATACATTGCAGAAGATGCCTTGGAAAACATCCTTACCTGCCAAAAGATGGCAGCCCATGGTCCCTGGATTTGGCTGAATGTGCTGAGGATGTCATTCTCTGACTGACAGGCGGACAAACGGTCCAACAGGATCTGTCCGTCATTCTCTTGGGGGCTTACCTTTTCATAGCAAAACGTGAATCCACAACAGACACTTTTAATAGGATCAGGTAAAACAAAGTACAAAAAGCAAGAAAAAAGTTCAAGTGGACTATTTTGGTCAAAATAATCATAACAAATTCATTGGATGTGAAACAATCAACAAACCAAAATTAAATCATTGAATCATGACACAATCAGGGAACCATAAGCAAATCATGAGACCATAACTAAAAGATCATGGGGAAACTCACTGCAACATTTAAAAAACTGGATCGTAATGTATATTAAACCAGAGGATCATAATAAAATCAGGAGACCAAAACATCATAGGAAAGTACCTGCATCAAAATATCACAATTCTACATCTATTTTAACCACACGTATTCGATAAGATACATATCATACACTCAATAGAGGAAAATATTTGGATCATAAAAGAAATCAGCACAATATTCATACTCTCTTTCTCTCGTGTATTCCTAAAGTTCTGTCACAACTAACAACCACAACCTAAATCATAAAAATTACCTCAATTCCTCCGAAAATCTCTCCGTTCCAAAGCAAAACATTTCCATTTTCACTTCCCTGCAGCGGCTGTGAGGTGAGTCTACCACGAAAGTGCAAAACAGTGCCATAAAACAATGCCTGTGAGTCACGGCCAAAGTTGTGCAATTGATACGAATGGCTATCTGGACCACGACGATTTAGTGCTGATGTATTGCTCAGAAGTTTTTTCTTGAGGTCCTGTGATAAAGAAAATAAGAACAGTCCCAACATGTGTACACAACAGCATCTTCATTAGGTTCTTTAAAAATGGTGCTATATAAATGGTCATATGCATAGGGTTGCCAGATGTCCGGCAAAAGGAGGACATGTCCTCCTTTTTGGCCTCATGTCCTCCGTCCGGCAGGCAAAGCTAAAAACCCAGAAAATGTCCGGCTTTTTGTATATTATTTCCTGTATTGGGCTATTGGCTTTATTTTATGCCAGTTTTCAACGACTTTACGCGTGCATGATGTCCCCTACCAGTGCACGGTAAGGGAACTTAGGAAAATCATGCTGACTCTGTGAATGGAATCATTCTTACAAAGTACAATATGAAGAATGTTTCTTGTGAGAAGTTCTATGCGTATGTTATTGGTAAGAAGGAATTGCTGCGAAGAGTTGGCTCCTCAGAGAAATATATAGGCCTAAATAATAATAGCCTTTGTTCATTATTTCAAACTGACACACTGCAGTATGATAATCACAATTCACAGTGTGAATGGATGATCACAAGTTATTACTGGAGTAGAATTTAACTTTTTGGCTGCCATGAAAGGTGCCCATCACGTCCTACTGCTCATTTTGCCAATGCCATCTGGCATATGAAAGGCTGAGTCGACCTTTGGGAGGGTAGCGAGAAGCGATCCCGCGTTCGTGCCGATATTCTGCTCTTCGCGCCAGAGTTTTACCATTACCCTAACCCCCTTTCGACACTAAATACTGTGCATAATCAAGAAGGTGCGATTGCTTATATAAGTACTCTGCAACATTATGATAGAAAGCCTCAACTGATTTCCTATTCAACTTTCAATTTGACTTCGTTTCTTGATTATTTGGGAGACCCTATGACTCCGGAGTCAAACATTCAATGCGTCCTCCTTTGTCCGACTTTCTGTGTCCTCCTTTGGCTATCCATGTATCTGGCAACCCTACATATGCATACATATCTATGTATGGTACCTTATATCTTGATCCTGATGTTTATAATCGTAATAAAAAAAACTGGTCACCCACTCTCGTAATTATATAATTATTGTGGCGAAAAACGTGCTGGGAGTGGTCGTCGCCAGGAGGGGCCGATTCCACCTTCTCTTCAACGTTCACCAGGATAGCCTACGGAATCGTCCCTCTTCTTCGTTCGTTCGCTGGACTCGGCCTTTCCCGTCGGGCAAAGGACTTAACGGTGCCACCGACGATGCGATAAAACTCCTGCGGCAGAAGATTCCGCCGCACTATCAATTCTTCCGCGGCGGAAAACCTTCGCGCATGTTCAAACCAAAGGTTTTGGCGTTATTTTCCTATCAAATGGCGTCGTGAGGGTCGGTTGGGGTCAGGATTAGTGTCTTTATTAGACAAATTGGTAAACAACCTCCCGCCACATTAGTAATACCTACATAATAACTACATGCGTTGCGGAAACGTAATCTTCCGCCGCAGAAGCACCACGCGATTTACAAAGCCGGTACCTTATAATATATATATATAGAATTTAACTGACAAAACAAACGTAGACAAATCTCATCAAGTGACACTTCACGCGGATTTTTCAGCTTCGCTTTTTGTGCATGAGAAAAGTAGAGTTTATAGAAAAGAAACATGTGTTGGGCGATAATAGGCGTAATACAGTTGTGTCAACACAACTTAGGCAGGTATGTTTTAAAAATTAGTAAAATATTCTTACATAACTTTCATTCGTATGCTGACATATAAAGGCACATATTCCGCACATAGTCTTTGTAGCGTTTAGTTAAAATTAAGTTTTAAATTTGGCATAACCTTATTCGTTTAACCACAATTAAGTAAGTAAGTAACAATTTTTCTCAATCTGCTTCATGACTGTCGGTTTTTAAGTTATCGGAAATCTATAAAATTAATGTTGTATGAAAATGGACTTCTATTCGAATTTCGACAGTTTTAGTTTGCAGTTGCCTCTTAAATGCTCATTGACGGCGGTCCTGAATGAGCAGGTGCCCTACATTTGAAAGTTATGGCGCTATATAAATTTCCGAGCTTTCGATTGAGATTACGACTTGACAAGAATATTACTCTATAAATTTATAATTTATTATCCACTTTTTCTTTGTAAATCTGTCAACTCAATAAACGAATATAATGATTAATGAATGAATGACAGTCCGTAGTGCTATTACATAAGTTCCAAATTTCAAGCTCAGTTTTCAAATAATCAACTGATCTAATCTTTGTGTTATAACTAACATAAAAGTAGGACTGAAATCGAAATTTCAGATAACAAACTGAAAGCAAAACTGGCAGAACTGTGATATTATCTAACGGCTCCCCAAAACTGCATTTTCGCTTGTCATGTAAACAACCTGCTCGGTGCTTGACACTTTCGGTTATTAGATGGACCGGCGGACTGCTACAGGTCGATGCGGTAGTGTGAAATCTAATCATCTCGTTCGGTTATTATGTTACTTGTGACTTCAAGATAACTAATTACATTCTTGTAACCGAAAAAGAGAAATTGTGCCTCTGTTTTTGTGTAAAACAATTCAGTTATTGTTGTATTGAATAGCTGAAGGGCTTTTGGAATGAACTGATAACAAGTCGTAGGTTCTTCCGACCTGCACGTTCACCCTACGAGAACAGTGACATTATTAATGTTTAAAGTTAAATAACGACGATATTTAGCTGAAGAGTCCGAATTCCTTATGGAAAAGAACACGGGCTGTATTTTATTGTCAGGTTTTAAAGCAGTTGCTCAAGAATCTGTTCTGAGTGTTCGATTTTCAGTCCATTGCTAACAGCCCTACAATTTAATAGCCCTACCATCGACGTATATTGGGAGCCCTACAAACCAATTAACCTACATTTGTTCTGTTTTCAGAGAATTGCACGAATTCTTTTGAAAGCTGTGGAACAAGACACCTAATTTCGTAAGTTCTACAGCAGATCTTTTTCCCCAGTGATAGCTTTCTTTTATGACTCTTCCAGTTGTCAGGATAATTCGTAATTGAGACTTTTTTAGTTTGGTAATTATAGGGATACTATAGGCCATCTTCTTTTCTGAGGAGTTGCTAAGGTGGATTTCAGTTTGCTTGAGGGCGATTGAAAGGCAGAGAACAGGATGGATCTGGATAGGAGTTCTTGAGGAGGTGTGACTTGAAATGTGGAGTGGAAAGCTTGAGGGTTGATCTGGGCGCATTGTAGCAAGGAGTACCTCTGAGTAGTTTCCTTGAAGGGGCACTATATAATTCCCGAATGAATGAATATATATAGAGGAGCTTGAGACTGATGATGATTGGTGAATAGTGATAGTGGCAGGGGAACTTAGAATTTGTGGAATTCTGGAGAGAGGATCATTCCTCAGCTGTATCACATTTCAAGCTACATTACCAAAAGACTACTTTGTGATTACTAGTAAATTACAAGTTACATTAGAGAATTCTTTAAAATGTTGCTACAGGTTATAACACCGTGAGATTTCCAATTCATCATGAATCCAGACCCTTTGTCCGACGGATTCCAACCTTTCCCGCTGCCCACGCAAAAGCAGAAATCCTGGTCCGAAATCCGGAAGGCCGTTCGGAAGTCGCACAGGGTCGCTTCGCAGATGATCAACCAGATGCCGCAGCACTTCAGCTTTCGTAAGGTCGGCTCCGCTCGTCGACTCTACTTCCTTTCGATCCCTGTTGGAAACCGGGAGAACACTTTGCTGTACGTCGACCTGCCGAACGAGAGCATATCGTCTTACGAGATCTTGGAGTGGCACGACGCCCTGGAGCCGTTTTACCAGGCGAAATTCTCGCAGCTGTCGAAAGAGGAACAGTTGTTGCGGGAGAGAAAGAGGCAGCGCTATGTGGGAATCGCTTCCTACGATTATCTGGAGTTCGGACGGAAGGCGTATTTCGCGTTTGCTGCGAGCACTTGTCTGTTTGTCTGTTCCGACGACTTTTCGAGCACCCATCACTTGGTGAGTTGTTTTGTTTGGTCTTATCTTCAAGAGGCTGCCTTACATATCCTCAATAGGCTGCCTTATCTTCCATAGGCTGCCTATATGTCTTACACACTGGTCTAATGGATATTGACCTGATTTTGGCTTGGGTTTGGTGTGCCATCGGTTGAGTCTTGTGCATTAGAGAGTACAGATTCGGGCCTCCTCCCCGGCAGGGTTAGATGGTTACTGTGTAGGTACTTTGAGCACTTGAGTCCTTTATGCACAATTGCTCAACACCATCAATTGATGCTTCATAATTAGACAGATAATTGGTACCTAATAAATGTATAATAGTAATAACAATGGTATTCAGAATAATAATAATAATATTAATAATAGCAACAATAATAACTTGACTTTTATTTGTGGTTTCTGTTTCAAAGATGCCAGTCACAGAAGTCCTGTCAAAGTGCTCGGGCAAAAGTCAAATCGATCCGAAGCTATGTCCGGTGAACCCTGACCTTCTGGCCTTTGTGAGCGGAGGTGACCTCTGGGTCAGTCACACCGTTTCCGGCTGCGAAGAACGTCTCACGTTCGTACATAAAGGTGCAGACATGTTTTCTTTCTTAACTGGTTACTGAATTTTTGGATGTGCTTCAGTGTAACTGCTGAAATTAAGAGATGCATCTTCAATATACAAATGGTCTTTTAATTAATCCCTCTTCAATGTAAAAATTTTCTTTTATTATTATATATTCGTTTAATATAAAAACCAGTTGACACACCGCAACAGGGAACAGAAAAGGGACTACAATTGAACTGAAAATGTCTTTAGAGCATCATTTTTGGCTTAAAGATTGTGGGCCAGATTTTGCTGATTGTCGATATAGGATTCTTGGGATAAAATTACGGTTGTCCTTAGCTGGCAGATTAAATTAATTAAATTCATAAATTTTAAGAGATGCATATTCTATGTGCAAATGCTCTTACAGGCTTTGGAGATGAGCTTGCTGAGTGAGTGCATTTGCACTTTGGAAGGTACAGGTGCACTTGGGTTACTAGTGCAATTGTCCTTAGAAGCGGCCACTGTTTGACGCCTTGTGCATTAGGATGACGGTGCTATATAAATTATGAACACAAATGGTTTCTGGGGTACTTGAAAAGGTGCTACATAAATTCCACTCGTGTTACATTACAGTTTGTTAGTCATGTTGTGTTACAGTTTGCTACAGCTGTGGTTCTTTTTCAACTCTAGGTTCTAGTGACTTGGCGTCAGATCCTAAAACGGCCGGCGTTCCATCATTTGTGGTTCAGGAGGAATTTGATCGGTATACAGGGTACTGGTGGCAGACTTCACCTTGTCCATCAAAAGGTATGCTACACAGTTAGGTGGCATGATAATTAGTTAATTAGATAGGTTCCTGGTTGATTAGTTGATTAAATAGGTAGCTAAGTACCTACCTTAGTTGGTTAATTAGGCACCTACTGAAGTATTGAGCTGGTTACTTTGGTAATTAGGTACTTAGTTAAGTACTTAGTTTTTTAATTTGGTACTTAGTTAAGTACTTAGTTGGTTAATTAGGATCTTCGCATATATTTGCCATCTGCTGTGTTACTGCATGCAGTATCATGTGAGGTGAGAAATCCAGCTTAGTAGTGCATACATAATTCTTGAAATAACTATCACTTGATAAATTACATTCTACCCCTCCAAAGACTTTGTGCTAATGAATCCACACTGTATTATTCATTTTCTAATCTAATAAAGGTAATTCTGTAACACCTTTGTCACAATGCTCGAGTCATCAGATGGTTGCTAGCAAGGAAAATCGTTGAAGTCAAATTCTGGGGCGAGACTAGTCGAAGAAGCAAATAAATGCTCATTGGAAGTTTCTCGTTTTGCAGATGGTTCTAATCGTATGACTTATCGAATACTCTACGAGGAAGTAGATGAAAGTCAGGTGGACATTCTTAAGATCATCTCACCGGCTTCAGAGGGCGCCAATATTGACGAATATCGCTATCCGAAAGCAGGTATGTGGTCCATGTTTGGTGAATCCACTTTATAGTAATAATAGTCTGTTATTGTCTTCCGTATTTTCTTACTGTAATTGTAATCTGACATGTATTAAGCACTACTTCATCAGTTTCGCTTCTGACCAAAACCAGTGAAATTACTGTAGAATAATACAGACTTCAGGTGCTTGTGAAACTGTGGAAGGGACAAACTGAGGAGCTCAAGCTGCAGCTCTCAAGAAAGGTGATTCCAGCCGGTGGAAGTGAAGGCAAAGCTCTTGGACTGAGATGTAGCAGTACGTATATTGTATTTGAACACTTGTTATAGCGCCCCAACCAGATTGCCCATTCAGAGGCGCTCCCGACTACTGCGCGGACGCTGAATCGGAGTTTCACGCCGAAGCGCATGAGCAATTGCGAGTGAACAACTTGCCCAGGGTCCCTACGCGGCGGCTTTGAGGTGGATTCGAACCCGCAACCCTCCGGATGCAAGGCACCGAACATACCTCTACAGACTACACCACCGCGCCCCAGTTATGAGGGACAGTCTGGAGTTCATGGCCAGCTGACAGAAAGGTGCTACGACCTGGGACCAAGGAGACTTAAATGCAAAAATCCCTAAGATATCATTGGACGTGGTAGACAATTGGTTAGAGTGCTTGCCTGGTAACACGGTTTGTGTCTTCTTCTTTGAGATTGCTGCTGTGTAGAGACCATGAGCAAGTCCTTCACTCACAATTGCTGGGCTTGATTATTAGATAATGGTGCTTAGTAAATGCATTATAATAATAATGATTACTTTCTCATCTTTATGGGGGCCCGATAGCGCATTGGATAACATCTGGCATAGAGAGCGAGAGGTACCTAGTTCGAGCCCCGTAGGAGAGACATGCTTTGTAGGCTGCTATTAGCGCCATGTATTGCAGGCTGTCTGTTCTGTTAGTAGTTAAGATTTATGTCTTCGGTCATTTGCGTTCTTGTGAATGGTTTCAATTGCATAACTGTAAACTGTACCGGATTGTTTCAATAAAGGAAGATTTATTATTATTAAATAAATTAACTAGTAAATGGCTGTATTTAGCTGTTGACTGCCATTTCCGACAATGTTCAGTTTGGCCTTAAAAAGCAGTTTGGGAAACATAAAGTTTCGGATATCTGTAAATTTTAAATAATGCAGAGTATGTGAAGCCAGTCTAGTAGACCTGAATTTACTGTTTCCAAACTCTACAGAGTCTGAATTGGGAATTTCTTTTTTCAGGGAGTAGAAATGCCATTTCAAACCTGAGAATTGTCGAGTTTTCGGTCGACAAAAACAATATGGTGGGTATTTTAAATCTATTTTTTTTAAAGTTCAGTTACAATGGATTGCAATGGTTTCACGCTATGTAATAATATAATATGTATATATATATGTTTGTAACTATGTATACGTGTATGTAATATATTATGTTGTCAATATATTTTATGTGTACATGTACATATGCACATGGTTGTTTTTGAAGCATATTTATATAATCTCGTGTTGGCAAATTTTGTGTGTAGATCTGCAATGTTGTGCACCGACATTTGCCTCGACCTCTCTTCTCTCTCTTTTATACGATGGAGTATCTGCTGAAGGCCGGATGGCTGCCAGATGAGTCAAGGTACAGTTTCCACCAGTTATATCGAACCAAATGTACTGAATGTTTAATTTAGTGCGTTAATTTAAAAAATGAATAAAGATCATCGCTTTAGTTTACAGCTTTGTTGTGTGGAAGTGTGTTGTCCTCTCTTAGTATGTTGTCCCTTTCTTGGCATGTTGTCCCTCTCTTGGTGTGTTGTCCCTCTTTTTGGCAATTTTTCCTAATCTGGTACACATGGCATCCGTCAATGGCACACCAAAACCAAGCCGTAATCGCATCGACATCCCGAAGACCAGTCCATCAAGACAGACAGTCGGCCTCAGGCAGATAACAATTTGAGAAAGGTAAGTCTTAGGTTAAGAACGAAATGACGCAAGCGACTGAGCAGAACGAACAGATATATAGGGGGGAGCTCCAAAATATATTTCCGAAAAAATGTGTAGGACTCGAGAACATCTTCAAGACACTGACGGACATCATAATAATATCTTTTCTTTAATAAGCACCTGACAAACGCACTGCGCTATTCATTTACATGTTATGCAATTTAAATCTTAACTACTAACAGAACAGACAGCCTGCAATACAACGGCGCTAATAGCAGCCTACAAAGCATATCTGCCCAATGGGGGCTCGAACTCGGTACCTCTCGGTCTCTGTGCCAGATGTTATCCAATGCGCTATCGGGCAGATTCATATAAACTGCCTTTGTGATCTTGGTTTGATCTTGGCAATCATGAACTCCAAATTTATAAAGCGTTACTCTAAAGCTCAGCACAGGACACCAGCTTATTCACGAGCACCGCATTGTGCCTGACTGGAGACCTGTCTGAGTCTGGTTGCCAGAGACAAGAGAGAGGAAAGCGGAGCATTCTGTGTAATTGTATATGATCGATGTTTTAGGATCTATTTCGAGCTGATCGATCGTCTCCAACAAGTGACGCAATTGGTCGTCATGGACGTCGACTGCTTTCTTCCGACGAGATTAAACGACGCGGCCGCTGTTTCTGACGTCATGGACGTTTCAGACGACTACGACATCGCCTTCGACTTTTTGAATGGAGAGTCAACGCTGTACTGGATCATTTACGAAGAGAGATCAGACAAATGGATAAACGTACGGCACAGTTTAGATTTAATGATGGGTTAGATTTAACAACAGTTTAGGTTTAACAACAGTTTAGGTTTAACAACAGTTTAGGTTTAACAATATAGCTGCAATGACTTTACCTTTTTGCAGTGACTTTACCTTTGTGCAGTGACTTTACCTTGGAGCACTGACTGTACTTTTGTGCGATGAGTTTACCTTTACTGAAGAATGCATCGTTACTCCTCCTCTGTTAGCCTTAATCTCGGTAACAAACCCTTAATTTCCTTTGTTCTAGGTCTCGGAGTTGCTGTATTTTCTGCCGCAAACCGTGCCAGGCAACCTTCGATTTATTCGTGGAAGCGAGAAATCCGGATTCATGCATCTCTACGTCGTTCTCGCCTCCCTCGTTCCACCGCTTGAACAACGCAGTCACGATGTCGGAGGTCAACGGCCCAGTGAGTGCTTCAGCTCTTGCAGAATTCCTCTCTCTGTTCGACTATAATGAGCGCAGTGGCTGTGCAGCATCATTGGGAAGATGAGAGGGTGGGGAGAGGACTGGCCACCCGCACTTATATGCCGAGGCCGAGAAAATAAAGTCGCTAACACTTCATACCCATAGCTGAGTCTCAGGGCTGGCTCAATGGATTGGCTTCTTCTAAAAATCATTCAGAGTTCATTAAGTTCATCCGCATTTCTGTCTTGATGAAGTAATAATTATTTACGGTCAAGTGGTAGAATGAGTTTCTAGAATAGTTCGTATGCTGATGCGTTGGTTGAAGTTTTGATTGAAATGCATTTCGTTTGATTGTTTGTTGTTTGATGTTTAGCTTGCAGCAGAGCGAACGTCGTAGAGGAAGTTCAGCTGACCCGCGGAGAATGGGCTGTTGACCCCAAGGAGGTCACGTTTATTCGTTTGTTCATTCATTCGTGTATTCGTTCATCCGTCCATTCATTCATTGTCTAAGTTTACTGTTCCTGGTAGGAGCATACAAATGCATTCATGCATACGTACATACATGCGTTCATACATGCGTTCATACATGCGTTCATACATACATACATACACACATACACACATACACACACATACACACATACACACACACATACACACACACATACACATACATACACACATACATACACACATACATACACACATACATACATACATTAATACACGAATACATACATGCACATACATACTTATGTACAAACATACATAACTTGCAACATACTTTGCATTGTATTGCATTCTATTACACTGTTTAAAAGAAATTGAAGCCTGTTGCCTGACTAATGTCTAGTAAGGTTGCATTGCTTTGGAATAGGTTGGAAACAACCACTGGGCTGGATGTTTATCTATTTAAGTGACCTTCCCTTGGACATTGCATGCACAATTAATAGACTCGTTTCATGGTCGATTGAAGCAAATATTTTTGAAACATATTTCTGCCCTTATCGCATTTCAACCCTTGATTAACACACCTATCGCTAAAAGGCGACGGCGAATTTGTGATAACACCAGTGATTATAATAAGACGATTTATATTGCACCGTAGCACAGCTGAGGCTGGAGTAAAGGGCTCTGTGCATGAGTTCAAATAATGAGTTGATTTCTGGGTTTCAGATTTGGGTCGACGAAAAGTTGGAATTTGTTTACTTCATGGGCTACAAAGATACACCGCTTGAAACTCACCTGTAAGCTCTCTCTACTTCTCGTGTTACTCTGGGTGTTACTTAATATGTAATTCGGAATTGTAATCTGTAATTTACGTAGCACTGCTGCATTGTAATTTAATATGTGTTTCTTCTTTGTAATTCATTATTTATGTAACTTAACTTTATCACAATGTCATTAATAATTGTAATGATAATTTTATGGTCATCTACATGATTGGTATCTGTGTTGTGCACCTCTGCATTTCTGCATTAGTGATTCACAGGATTGACCTTGGTGTAATTGCAATCAGTAACTTCTATTGCCTCAGTGTCTAATGCACAAGGCATCAACCGATGGCACACCAAAACCAAGACCGACTCAAAGTCCCTACACAGTAACCGTCTCAGGGAAGGATCAAGAATCAAACCCGTACTATCAGCATTACAAGGCGAGCTCTGTAACCAATCAGCTACTGGTTTTTTTGGTATGCCAACGGTTAATGCTAAATGAATTAGACACCGGCGCCATAGAAGTTACTAATTACAGTTTCTGTGTTTGCATCTTTTAACTTAATACTACAGAAGATGTTTTGAATGTGAGTCTTTTTGAGTCATCCAGGAACAACTCTGATGAATCTCTCTTGAAGTAGCGCTATATAAATTTGCAGTTACGACTACCATCTGTTTGTTTGTTGTCCTATGTAGTGATTGGTTCGTTCTTTTCTTTCAGGTACGTTGTTCCGATCGACAGTCCCGGTCAGGTGTCACGACTAACAAAAGAAGGCTATTCACATTCAGTGACAATGGACAAGGTGGGCAGCCGATAACGTGGTTGTTGCTAGGTGGTCTCTGCGGTAGTGCCCCGGTTCTCTGATCGAAGCGGTTGCAGGAATGAAATTGATGAACTGATGGGATGGAATGGATCTCGACAGTTTGTCTCCGCAAACTAGTCTCGTCCCCAGCTTCAGATTTACTTAAATATATTTTCGTTTATTGAAACAATCCGGTTTGCAAAACCGCAACCAGTTACAGTGTACAGTTATGCAATTGAAACAATCACAAGAACACAAATGACAGAAGACATAAATCTTAACTACTAACAGAACAGACAGCCTGCAATACACGGCGCAGCAGCCTACAAAGCATGTCCGCCCTACGGGACTCGATCGGTACCTCTCGCTCTCCATGCCAGTGTGTTATCCAATGCGCTATCGGGCCCCCAAATGAGTTGTGTAATAATTGCAATCAATGATTAAATGAATAAATAGATAAATGCATAGATAGATAATTAAATAAAGAGTAAATAGATGAATAATTAGATTGTTAAATAAATAAAATACATAAACAGATAAATAAATAAATTGAGATTTGACGGAATGTTACATAATTAGAAAATGAATTAATAAATCAATAAATCGTTAGATAAATGGATAAATTAATAAATAAATGTGAATCCAATTAGCTCATCATCTTCCGTAGTTTTTATCCTGTCCAATGGGTTTTGATTTAAAATGTTTTGATCATGACACTCGGCCTGTTGTTGTTTGGTGTGGGTCATATTCAGAAGGTAAATTTTTCTTTAGGCTTCCACGTCCTGGATTGCATTTTACCAGAATTCTTGTCGTAATGAATGTTATTAAAGGAGGCTGACGTGTACTGCGGGGTTTGCCTTGTCTTCCAAACCTAGTTTCTGATTGGTTGTGCGCTGTTTTTGTCCAGGACTGTAGTATGTTTGTGACGGTCTATAGTTCGATTTCGATGCCAAACGCCTGTGAGGTCTACTCGATGTACTGGAGAAGAGGTGGTCCGTCGGAGAATCCATGCTGCCTTGGAACAATCCTAGAATCACACAGTGGGTGGCTGATGACAATCACAGTCTAATCTAACAACTTTTATGTATGTATGTATGTATTTATCTATCTATGTATGTATTTATCTATATGTGTATGTGTGTTTGTATGTATGTATCAAACTAAAAATATTTGTAGATAGATGACCCTAGCTAGCAGGACTTTGGTCCTATCTGGGTCTTCCCTATTGCCTAGAACAAGCAAATATTGGAAAATGTATGTTGCCCTAAATATGTTTGTGCCTTGGACAATAAACAGAATTGATTGATTGATTGATTGATTGATTGATTGATGGATTGATTGATCGATCGATTGTTGGATTGATCGATTGATTTATCTATGTATGGAGAAGTTCAGTCTGATGAGTTACTTAAACCAGAACGTCTTAAGGATGTTAAAGATCAATTAGACAATGCAGCTAGTGCATTAGATTGTTGGAGCAACAATATATAGACTATCTTAATCAATGAGTAATAATGACAATTAGAAAAAAAGCAGTCCCTTAAGCGAGCCTGAGAGGCAGCCAAGGAAAAAGTGTTAGCGACTTCATTTTCTTAGCCATGGCATATGAGGGCAGGTGGAAAGTCCTCTCCCTTGCCGTCTCATCTTCCCACAGTGTACAGTAAGTGTACTTATTACAGCTGAGGTGGTTAGGGTTGAGAGTGGAGCAGAAATCTCAGACCAAATTTCTGCCCTGGCTGGGATTTGAACCCCTAACCTCTCGGTTGACAGTCCAGCACACTAACCAGTAGATAATCGAATAATAATAAATAGATAATTATGATGAAGATATGTCAGTATCATAGATGTTACGTCCATTGGGTTGGCCAATTAAAATGGTGTCTGACGTGGTCGTTGTTTCAGAGGGTGTGGAGCTGCAATCACCAGACCTCTTCTCATTTCCTAGTTCATCTGGACACGTTCTCCACGGGATGCTCTACAAACCGACGACCCTTGACCCTGAGGGAAAACACCCCGTCCTCCTCTTCGTCTACTGCGGCCCTCAGGTTCAGCTCGTCTCCAACTCGTACAAGGCCATCCGGTAACTACTCCTGCTCTATGTCAACTGTTTAACAACATCTCATCAGTTCATTCGGAGCATTTATATAGCACCCCTAGAAGATGTTTCCTCGGAGGTGTTCCCAGCCGAGCTCCCAACAAAAAAGAACAGTTTACAGGTGTTGTTGAAGGCTTGGTCCGAAGACTGAATGTGATGTCGTATGGGAATAAGTTGGTCAGGTTCTACGTGTGTGCATGGGCGTATCAACGGTGACTCTTCTCATCGTCCTGCACTGTGTTGAAGTGTATCTTAGCTTTTTATGTTGTTTTATATTGTCCTGCATTTTACTGTATTGCTTCGTCTTGCATTGTATATACTGCATTGTGTTGTATGGTATTGTTTCGCATTGTGTGATATTACCTGTGCATTTTTATAGTACTTGATTTTCTTGTATATTTTGTTTTTGATAGGTTTGTGCGTCTGCATACGTTGGCTGACATGGGTTTTGTCATTGTCGTCATCGACGGCCGAGGTTCCTGTCACCGAGGGAAGGACTTCGAAAGTCACATCCGATTACGACTTGTAAGTCTCCAATAATTAGGTCAGTCCGGTGAAACAGAGATGAGGTACTTATGTAAGTATCAGAACACTTACTATGGCGCATGTTAAGTAACTCACAAGAGCACCGTACCTATGACTATGTAAGAGATCTAAACGAGTACGTTTTAAAACAGCAAATGTATGCTGCCCAGAGTCAAAGGCAACAGTATGGTTCCACGAGAACCATTAGACTCTCGAGAAGGCTCAATGGGTAGAGCCGGTGTGCGAGCTACGATGGCTATGCTAGTAAAATTTGCTGAGTCATAATAATGGATCAGTGGCATTGATGGTTGAAGTCTTGTCTAAGTTGGGTGCAGTTTGTCTTGGTTTTTCTGGTTTCCAGGGCACCGTCGAAATCGAGGACCAGATCGAGGGACTGCAGTATTTGTCGACAAAATATGGGTTCTTGGACATGGATCGGATTGCTGTTCACGGCTGGTCTTACGGTAAGCGCCAACCTCTCTGACCATCTTTAAAAACTTTTAATGCTACAGAAGAGGGTCTTTCTTATTGGGTTACGACTATAGTGTCTGCGCTTCGGCCGAAAGATGCTTGAACTATGGTGCTGAGGAGATCCTATAGAGGCAGGTAAACAAATATGATGCCTTTTCCCATACAGAATTGTTTAAATATCTAATCAGATGTTATTATTGTTAATTATCAGCTTTTACAGCACAGGTGTCTAAGACATAAGACATAAGACATAAGACATTTTTATTGTTCCCCAGAATGAATACATACAGTACATGTGTTTATTTTTAACAATGAATAAGAATAACATCACATAGTAAATAATGACAGTAGTTTAAGGGTTCAATAGGCACACCTAAAGGGACAAGTCCCGCTGGACAGGGGCCTACTTACTAAGTGATTAGTGCAGCAAGATGACAGAAGTTGGTTGTGTTGAGTGGATGTAAGGGACATTGTTTACATATTTATGGACAATTTAACTACAGAACAATAGGGGAGAAAAACACTTTAGTGGAGCAAGAACTCAGACATCATCAACAAGCAGTTGCAAAAACACACCAAATGAAACCATAAATGAAACAGAAAAAAGAAAAATTAAACAACGTCATCTACAAGCAGTTGCAAAAAACACACCAAATGAAACCATAAATGAAACAGAAAGAAGAAAAATTAAACGTTGTTTAATGTGTGTGCACGCAAGAGATTTTTAAAATGAATGAGGCTCTTAGCAGTACGAATATTGGTTGGTAAGTTATTCCATAATACAGGGCCCTGAAATTTTATTGAAAACTTACGGGCATTAGTTCTTGCAGCTATACTTCTATAATCACTGTTGCTTCTAGTGAGGCCAGGATGCAGTACAGGAGTGAAGTAGGACGAAAAGCAGGAGGGAAGTAGGTTGTTAGTATACTGATACATAAATTCGCAGGTTTGTATAAATTTGATTTGCCTAAGATTTAAAAGTTTATATTCCAGGAAGAGTGGTCCAGTGTGAGAGTAGCCAGGAGATTTTGAGATGACTCTTAAGGCCTTTTTTTGTAAAATCTTCAAGCCATTGAGATGTGTATCATAGGTAGAAGACCAAATCAGGTTACAGTATGTGAGGTAAGGATATATAAGAGTATAATAAAGGTCTGTTAATACATATAACGGTAGCAGGTAGGATACCCTTTTTATGATGCCTATGTTTTTTTTAATTTTGTTGCTTATTTCAGTAATGTGTGTTTTCCATTTTAGGTTTTGGTCAATGTGGACTCCTAGGAATTTTGTTGTCAAGACTTCAGGAATGGTTATGTTATCAATAAGCAGTTCATTAGTAGTAGTGGGTATTTGCTTTTTTGTCGAACGAAAAATAATATAATTAGTTTTACTGAGGTTTAGGGATAGTTTATTAGCTTTGAACCAATCACTAGCTGATGTTAGTTCACTATTTGCTAGCTGGAATAGCTGGTCATATGAGGCATGGGACAAGAAAACATTGGAGTCGTCAGCAAATAGGATGTAGTGTAAGATGGAGGAGGAGTTAGGGAGATCATTTATATATATCAAGAACAAGAGAGGCCCAAGAATTGAGCCTTGCGGAACTCCAAACTCGATGAGTTGGAGATTAGATAGCCTGCCATTACATGATACTTTTTGGTATCGATTAGTTAAATAGCTTTTAAACCAATTAAGAGCATTTCCTCTAATGCCATAGTGTTCCAGCTTGGCCAAGAGAATTTTGTGGTCCACCGTGTCAAAGGCCTTGGCTAGGTCAAGAAATATGCCCATAGAGTATTCATTCTTGTCCATGGCCATAGTTATTTTGTCCTGTATGTCAAGCAAGGACATAGAGGTAGAGTGACCGGGTTGGAAGCCATGTTGGAGAGGGTATAACAGGTTTTTTGTTTTATATACAAGAGTAAGCGATCGTACATTACTTTTTCAAACAATTTCGAGAAGAAAGGCAGTATTGAAATTGGTCTATAATTAGTAACTTCAGTTTTTATACCTTGTTTGTGTATTGGCAAGACCTTGGCGATTTTTGCCTCAGCAGGAACTACTCCATTTTTAAGTGAGCAGTTGATTATCTCAGCTAAAGGGGCGGCCAGAAATTCCAGTACAGGGGATAGTAAATGTGGATTCATGTCATCTGCGCCAGAGCTATGTGTTGATTTAAAAGTCTTATTGATGGCAATTAATTCTTGAGGACAAGTTGGTATAAGGACAAAAGAGTTTACTGAGGATGGGGGTAGGTAGTCCTGAAATCCTTTATTTGATGGAGGTATTTTATTTGATAGTGCTTTTGCCATTCCCGTGAATGCACTAGACATCAACTGATGGCAAGCCAAAGCCAAGCCATAATGGGGTCAACATACAGAATATCGGTCCGCTAAGAGAGAGAGACAGACAGACAGAGACAAAGAGCCTATGATGTATAAGCAATTTGAAATAAGTCTTCAGCTGAGAGAGAATGACACAAGCGACTGAGCAGAACAGGTAATTTAAAATTAAGTCCGACAACTGAAAAAGCTCATTCACCAAGAACAGTTCTAGCATTGGGTATATGACCAGAGAAGGGCAATCAGATGATAGATGTTTTCTCAACCCAGCATGATACTCTTCTACAGTTGTCTGAATTTGTGTCCATCGTCACCGACTAACTTCCATATGTTTACTGCGCAGGTGGTTACATTACGCTGATGGCTCTCGTTCAACATCCAGAAATATTCAAGGTCTGCTCTTCATTTTTTCTCACTCAGTTGTAATAATAATAGTAATAATAATAATTAAATAAATAAGAAACACATCAAAACTCACTATTTCTCATTAACTTTAAGACATCTGTATGTCTAACAGCTCTTCACTTGGCGACTGACTAACCGCGCCTCAGATTCGCATTAATTTCTGTGTGCCTGTGCATTAAAAATGTTTTTAATAATAATGACGATGATGGCATGTTCTTTGCGGCAGGTGGCCATTGCCGGAGCTCCGGTAACTTCGTGGAATCTATACGACACCGGATACACGGAGCGATACATGGATCTTCCGGCGAACAATCCAATCGGCTATTCCAACGGATCGCTTCTGAAACACGTAGACAAGTTCCCAAACGAGTAGGCACCTCTTCTATCAACTTAGGGTTCTCCTGTTGATTGACTGCTCGTCTGTTTGTTACTGCCTCATATATGTACAGACTTTATTTGTTTGCAAGTGAACCTATTGTTCTTAACGGGGCGGGAACCCACGGAGTGGAGTCCAAGTCCATGTAAGCTGAGTCCAAGTCAGGTCCAAGTCCAGAGGTGTTCGAATCCGAGTCACTAAAGTTCGTGTCCAAGTCCATTAACGTCACAATACGCTGAAACATGCAATTCAATGACATAGAAAAATAACAGCACTATTTATGCGGAAAGAATTGTGAATGTTATTTATCCAAATTTGCAATTTAAAAACACTAAATTAGTTTTAAAAAATTTTCTCATTTAGTACTTGGGTTGGGGGGTGAGGTGCCATAAAAGTGTCTGCGTTACAGTAGCGCTTGGGTGAGTTTTGTTGATGTCTGATGAGGTGCTGTTGTTTTGTGTTGTGATGAAGGGAAGGCCGACTGCTGATCGTTCAAGGTCTGATGGATGAGAACGTTCACTTCTACCACACGAGCAGTCTCGTCGACGCGCTCGTCAGGGCCTGCAAACCCCATACTCTACAGGTTGACCCTCTCTCTCTCTGTCTATGTGTGTGTGTGTCTCTCTCTCTCTCTGGCTCTCTGTCTGTCTGTGTCTTGCTCTGTATCTCCCTGTGTCTCTCTCTCTGTGTCACTTTGTCTGGCTCTGTCTCTTTGTCTTTCATTCTCTCTGACTTTCTCTCTCTCTGTCTGTTTGCTTGTCTCACTCTCCCTCGCTGACTTACTATGCCTCTCTGTCTGTCTGTCTCTCTCTCTGTATTTACTTTACCTTATAATGGTAATGATCATAATTATATTAATAGTAATATTAATTATAGTAATAATGTTAATAATAGTAATAATAATGATAGTCATAATAATAGTAGTTGTAACAATAATAATGGACTATATCTCTGCCCTTGTCTTTGTTTACGATAGGTTTATCCGAACGAGCGACATGGTATTCGAAGCTCAGAAGCAAACGAACATTACGAAACTATGCTCATCAGTTTCCTGCAACGAAATTTATAACTGGAGCCGTAGCTAATGGTATTCAATCTATTTAGAAAAAATGACGTCTCGTGCACACGCTTCGGAAAACGCTGTTGTTTATTCGGACATTGTGTTACGTCGGCCAGTTTTAACGTCTTCTGTGGTGATTTTGATCAGGATTTAGTCTGATAACAGAACTAATGTAATCTGTGTTAACGCTATCTAGATTCTTTATGTGAATATGTAATCATGCTGGACTTGTAAGCACCTGTAAATGTTATCGTGCAATGCTTTCACCGGCCTCTAATAAACTTGTGCGACGAAGCCCGACCTAGATGAGAAATGTATTCCTGTCGATATGGAGGGGTGGCATGAAGGTCTGCGGTTAGCATGTCGGTTGGTTGGGGTTCAAATCCCCAGCAGGTCAGAGGGATGTTTCTGTTCTGTGTACACCATCTATAAAGCAAGAACATAAGTTTACACTGTTGACAAAAGGTCAAGGAGGCTAGGAACAGGACTGGCCATATGCCGAGGCCAAGAAAATTAAGTCATTAAAACGTCATATCCAAGGCTGCCTCGCTGGATTTACCGATTACTGTTGTTGCTCCAGACTTTTGACGCATCTTGATTCAGAGACTCCCGGATGGGAATCCAATGGTTCTGCTCGACGTCATTTCGTTCTCAAATTAAGACTTACCTTTTCAGATTGTGTATCCGCCATACGCTGCCTGTCTGACTTAGAGGGACTGATCTTCTGGATGTCGACCTGATAACTGCTTGTTTTGGTGCACCATCTGGTGCTGCATTTTGTACTGTACACCAAAATTACTAATTACAATTTGTATGTACGTGGGTCATGTATATGTGTAAATAAAATTTAACGTCATTTAGGCTGGCGAAGACAACACCTCAGATTAGTATATTCTTGAAGTGGTGCTATTTATACATTTTCTAATTACAAAATTGAAACTTACTTCAAGGATAGGGTAAATATGTTCGCTCACATAATCAATGTTTCCAACTGTTGTGGGTTTGTTCCCTTTCGAAGAAAGTTGCATGACGTTGGATTCTGTTGAGCACCCTGCAGTTTCTCGATTGGGCTATGTAAATGTTGCCCATGCAGCGGATTACACTGTAAATTTGGAGAGTTGTTGAAGTAGCACTGTTTATGCTACGTGAAAAATAAAGAGTGGTTTTTTCGTGTGCGATGTAGTTAGGAAGCGGATTTAGCTTTCTGCATTTTTACTTGAACATCAGTTTCTTTATGAGGTCGTGGCATGAGTTTTGGGCTAATTAAGAGAGAATTGTGATAGAATGACAATCAAAATGAGGAAGACAGCGCATTTGGGCAGAGCGTCAGAAACGAGGTAAAGATGTCAGAGGTAACTATTATCATGGACTAGGAACTCTGAATTTGTTGTCGACTGTCAACTCCTGGATGGGACCCTGATGGCTGGGTTCTACATGTGCGCACAGTGGTGACTTTTCTCTATTTATCAGAGCCTTGTTATTATAATGAACTTGTCCGTAATGAACTCTCAGTACCAAACAAGACTAAGACTTGTCAATTTATTGCCTATCCACACTCTTGCACTGGTCTTACATGATTTCCATTCGTTGAGGTTGACTCTTGAACGAGACACTTTATTTACATTGGTAGACAGATGTTTCAGTGTTTCAAGTCTGACGGGTTTTGTGTGTAAAGAGTTTGCGTTTATAACCAGTTGATAATAATAAATGTATAACCATATACTATGATCAAATGGACTTTTAATAAATAACAATATTGTGTGATTTGCGTTTTTCAACCGATGCTTGGATTACTGTGGCTGACTCTGACTGTACAGTTTACACAATGGTTCTGTGGTTTCATATATGTGATGGTCTAGTGATTAGCATGCTGGACTGTCAGCCGAGAGGTCAGAGGTTCAAATCCCAACGGGAGCAGAAAGTTGCTCTGAGAATTCTGCTCCACCTGTGCCCACTAGCCAACTCAATTGTAATGAGTACACGGACTGTACAGGGACAGCTCTTCATCCTCCTCCTTCTTCGTCTTCCTCCTCGTCTTCTTCTTTTTCTTCTTCTGTGCCTTGAGTATTTGCCATATCTATGCAAGTATGTATTTATGTATTACGAGCATTCTCTGTGGTCGGCCCCTCGACCTGGAATGGCCTTCCTCTGGCACTCCGCTCCCTTCCTAGAAACCCTCTCAGGTATTCCTCTCTCAACTTAAAATGGTCCTATTTGGCCGTGCTGGGGTTGGGAGAGCCTCTGAATAGTTTCCTTGAACAGGCGCTATACAAATTCAAGTGATGAATCACACATTGTGCACGCCAGCAAGTGGAGACTCAGTATGTATAATTACTAATAGTAATTAGAAATTCAATTATGCAAATGCCTACACATGACTCAGTAGGTTGATAATGACAGTCAAGAAAATGAGAAATTATGCTTTGAAATTTTAAAAATTGAATCAATTTTAAGAATTAATTTTTCTTTCATCTTGTATTCTTCCCTGTCAACGACCTATTATATGCATTGTAAGCAGGTGCATTTTATCTTGAATGATTCGCTGTATAAATGTCTATTAAATTATACATTTATACAGATAAGCATACAAGGAAGCATAAAATTTATGCCTCCTTTATCTCAAGTATCTATAATTAAATTATAGGCCCTGAGATAAAAAAAATTGTTATCTGAGGCCTATAATTCATGCTTTTTCCTTGTAGGCCTATGCACATGCAATAATTCACAGGCGGTGAGCCAAAGCAACATCGATTGGCAGATAAGGTCAAAACCGGTTTCAGGTCAAGAAGATCCAATGCATGATGCGTGCAAGCATGATAGGATCCGATCAATGATCCTCTACGTGTTAGGCGAAGGCCTATCCGTACTGTGGCCTAATGCGTCGATAGGCCGCAGTGCAAACATTGCCTCTTAGTTGCCAAGCCACATCTGTACTAATATCCACTTCAGTACACACTTTCAAGTGGTAGGCTATCTGTTCACACAGGCAGCGGTTTATCAGACTTTCTCCTACAATAAACAACGTATTATAAAAATGGCACTTGAATTATTAGCGTAGGCCTACAGCCAAAGTTCAACGAGTTGTATATTATTTCGTTCTCAACTTAAAACTTCCTTCAAATTGTTTATCCACCATAGCCTCCATACATAGGTCTTATTGATTGAAATTCTGGGTATTGCTGTTTGGTTTGGTGTGACATGCCTTGTGCATTAGATTTAGATACCGGCGCAATAGAAATACTATTTACAAGTTACAATACGGCTCAATTTAAGTCTCGAGTTGCGTAGTTGATAACTGGTGGTGTGCGGTGAGCTTGAATAGGCAGCTGCTGTGATTGGCTGAAGCGGACGATTTGCGGTAACTTTGCGATCTGTCTCCATTGAGTGGGTGTCGAGTTTAATATCGGAGTGTTTGCGTTTGAAACTCATTAAAAATCGCCTTTTAATTGAAAAAGTGGATGTCAAAGGCTAGATTCAATGGCAGAAGTGTAAGTCATATACAGCTTAATTCTTTTTTCCAGATTGATTTGATTAAAAGGTAAAATGCACTTTTACCCAGTTGTATACGTCGATACGTCTTCTGAGCCACTTAAAACCCTTGTTTTAAACCCCGCCACTGATTGTACTCTGTCAGTGCCAGTCCCAAGCCTGGATAAAGGAGTAGGGTGACGCTACTGATCTTTGTTATCACACAGTGTCGTTAAACTGAAACTACTACTAATTGCCTGAGTTTGGTTTGCATGCAAATGACGCTATTTGTATTGATCAATCACTTGGCCTAATTAATCGAGTTCGGGCGATCATTTGTTTGTTTAATGAAATTACATTTCAGGTGCAAGTTTTGCAACAGTTAAAAGCAAGAGATGCTGGACGAGTGGGCCCTAAGCGATTCACGACGTCTGTAACATTGTTCTTATAATAATTATGTCATGAGAGAATTTAAACCAGTTTCACAATATAGCCTACTTTCATTCGTTATATCTGAGTATTGTTTTTGCGGGATGTCCAAATCATGCACAAACAGTAATAAAATTCATCTAGTTAAGATTTAAAATATAAAAATTAGTTTAATGTTGAAATCTATTTTCATTTTGGTTACACTTGCAACTGCTGAAGTATGTATTTGTGCAGGTTTCACTTTCATCTGTTCGAGCGCATGGGTGCGTAGTGAATCCCCAAAACCCCAATCCCGAATTGAATTTCCACCAGATCCCCGATATCTATTTTCTAATGAAAAACAAAATTATTTGTGGAAATCTAACGTTTAAGGACAATTTCCAAGTATAGGATTCAAAAGAAAACTGCCTTAGCAGCTGCTCTGCCTCCTCTCTCAGGTGTCTCTGGCAACAGGACTTGAACCTCCACTGGATATCGATCTCTGTACAACCCCTCCGATACGACGCAGGGCTCGTGAATAAGCTGGTGCCCTACGTGCGGCTTTAGAGCAGCGCTTTAGAAATTTGGAGTTTGTGATTACGAAGATTGGCTAGTCAGTCCATACTACTTTTTGGGATTTCGAACGCTTATTAGAAAAATTGTGATCATTTCGGAAAATGGGTTTCTTCGATCTGGGTAGACCTCGAATGATGAGGCCTAGTTATTGCAAGCGTATTTAGATAGATCTAAAACCTGATTAGCAGGATTCAGATAAAAACATTGTTTCTTGGCTGTTTTTTATTTTAGAATTCGTCACGAAGACCAGAATCCGTTTGTTGCGGATGGTGAGCTGAGCAAAATGGCTGAACTCATCATCTCAAAGTCTACAATCTCTCGTTCAGAAGTTCGCATATCCGATCCAGACAGCGTCGAACCCGTTCAACCCTTATTGACCACCGAAACTGTGACACTGGTTGATGAAAAGGGCGATCGCGCCCGTACCCCCGAAAAGCCAGTCGAACCAAATGGGGCGTCGCACACAGCACAGAAGGAACAAGCGTCACACACAACACAGAAGGAGCAACCTTCGCCATTGGTTGAGGCTGAAATTACCGTGGTAACCTCTGGGATGGCGACGCCACTTAAGGCAGAGCAAGTCGAACTGAAAACTAAGCGTGGCTGTTGTACGCTGCAATAGCAACGTGTTGCTCTGATTTTGGACAACAGACTGTGTTCCCACTTGTGTATGGTAGTCTATTATGTTACGTTGCTGACTGCACAACTGGTGAACCAGTTTCAGAGTAGTTTCTTATGAACAGCAAATGAGACAGTACTTAGTAAGTCGCAGAAACAGGTAGTCAGTCGTTCTTCATGAGTTTTGTAGCTTGACAAACGTTAGATTACAAGTCGGATTTTCATTGGTATTAAAATATTAATTCTAATTTTTTAGTGTTAACTTTTGTGTTATTTACCTTTTATGTTTTGAGGTTTTATTTTGGGGAGGGGTTAGGGTAATGGTCTCAGCCTTTCATTCGCCAGATGGCGTTGGGTAAAATGAGCAGTAGGATGTGTCAGCATTAAAGACTCGAAAGGTGCCATATAAATTTCTCATCCAGACACGAACGCATAGGGTGTGATTTTTGGTAAGAAGCAGTTTTCTTACTTTCCCCTAAAAAGTAAGACAGGCCAGTTTGCACATGAACCCATACACAGGCATATTTACAAACTGACATTGCATATACACAAGCGCTTTCAGCATGGTGCTGCCAAATTTCGTCAGTACCACGTTATACAGCAGCCTTGCATGTTATACTGGCTGCTGCTTTGTTTTGAAGATTTCAGTTTCCTCGCTGCAAAAACATTTGAAAAAATCAGGAATTCAGGGTGCACTTTGACAAAAAGAAATTACTTCGATTATTGTAGAAACAATGAATTAATCACGTTTATTATTTATCACAGTTTAAGATTAAACTCAACAATAATACTAGTAATATCAAAACAATGTATGGTGCTCTAGTTTGACCACGAGCAAATGAAGTCACTACACGTACATAAAATAAATGCAAAGCAATTTTACATTGTTATTTACAATCACAATAATTCTAAATAATATATTTTTTTAAATTAGAACCAATGATATTCAATTCACTTTAAGAAATCAGAACATATTCAATTCAGTTTAATATAAGAAATCAGAAATGATAATTAAAGTTTTTGAAACAATTACATTCACGTTTCACAGATTTATTTTAATGCTTTGCAGAGTAAACATTGATACAAATGAAAACAACACAGACTTGGAAGTTTACTGGCCTCGATTCTGTCGTACCGCAAGCAGATTATGCCTCCTACAATTTGTAAGTCCGCTTATCCGAGGACAGCTTGCACATCTTTACAGTACATGTCAGATTACATCTTGTGATCGGTTTTGTGATTCTTAAGCATCTTGTTTGTGTGTTCATCTCTTCATGGTGAGATCATTATAACCCTGTCATTTCTTGGACCATTTTCTTTCAGTCTGCTGCTATTTCTGATGTGAGATACTATTGGCTCATCACTATAGGTGTCGTGCACTAAAGGTGTAAGTGGAACATTAGCTTCTATGCGGGACATGCATGGTACCAATTAATTAGAGTGTAACGTGGAGAGTACGGGTTCGAGCCTCCTCTGAAACTGAAACTGTAGGGACCTTGAACAAGTCTTTTGCTCACAATTGCTCAGCACCATCGAATGATACTAGATAGCGGCGCTTAATAAACGTGTAACAATAATAATAATTGCTTGAATTTTAACCTGTTTAATTACTGGGACCTATGTGTAGTTGTGTACCTATTGCATCATAACCCACTGACTTATTATCAGAGACGTAGCCAGGGTTTCTACTATGCAACTGGTGCAATATTGTAGCAAACGTTTGGTGTGAAGTGTAGCGGCAGTGTTCTCAGATTAGAATGTACAGTGTGCTTCTAGATAGAGGGGGCTTTCAACCCCTTTGGTCTGTATTGTTGAATTGACACTGGCCATCTCATTTCTGTCGTGGAGATCCTTCTGGATCATTTTCTGCCGATCTATTCGATCTACTGTGTTCCTCTGCTCGAGACCTCCTAAGATTTTGCAAACTCTTTGTCGTCACTTCTTCCATTTCTATGCCTATGAACACATTTATCCACTAATTTGACTTATTATCAAAACATAACTCAAGACTTCTGCACATTATTTCCACACGGTACACACCGATTTATTATTTGCCCACGCAAAGCTCTTTGTTATCGTTTTGTGGATCATTCCTTAATGTAACTGAGAAATTCTCTACAGGTGCTATATAAATGGCCACCCAAGATTATACACATGAAAATAATTAACCTTTTTTAAAATGAAAACAAGAGCAAAGTTATCGCAAACTTCTGTGCCCAAGTAAAAGTCTCAGTGTTACAGATGTCAAACAGCGAGCGCTCAGTGAAAACAACTCGCCGGGCAAAGCCTTCAAACAGCTGAACCCACAGCCAACTAACATCAAGCACTTCCAAACCCAGCAAGACTGCAAAAAATGCAGCTGTTTTAAACAGCAAAACAACAGCATTATGCGAAGGTTGACTTTACACCGGTCAAGAAATACTGATGTTCTATACTCCTAGAAAGCAGCTGTAGACTAGTTGGGCAAATACTGGTGTTTCTAGACTCCTAAAAGCAGACACAATGTCGAAGGCCATTGTTCTTCACATCTCCTTTGCAAAGTGACGTCACGGGTTGACGTCATTTGCATAGTTTGAGTCAATGTTGAGCAGAGAGACGTGATACGCTCGGTTTGGCCGCGTGTCGTGATAGTAAGTGCTGTACGTATTCAGGTAACGGCTGAAAAGAACAACAAACCTACATACAACAAACGTCTCCACGTAGACTAGCCTACACACAAGTCTAAATGCCATCTGACGACTTTTTTGCGTACCATTAATGGAACTTCTCGTAGCACGGTTTTCTAACAGATGTAAAAGGTGCAAACCCCCTACCCCCTTGTCAACAACTATCAAACATTGACGGACCCCTAAAAATTATGTCAACAATCCCAGAACCCCCCTACAAAAAAGAAACAAAATGGCTGCAATACATGTAGAATCATTTTTTTAAACCACTAACGTAATCTTGAATTTCAAAATATATGAGTTTAGTTTATTACCAGCTTTTTAGTAGTATTAAACATTAATCACTTTATACATTTTTAGCATTACTTAATGTTTTCGCTACCATTTTGAAGGGTCTGTGTTGATTCATTGTTTGTTGACGTCAACTTGTCCCGAACCCCCTTTGTCAACAACTGTCAAACTTTTCCAAACCCCTCCCCTATTTTGTTGACATAATTAATGGACGACCCCAATATGAAGATTTCTATAGCTCTGTTAACTTAATGCACACGGGATCGGTCTAAAAATTACAAATCGTAGTACAGAACCAGTACAGAGCTCCTTAGTTAAGCTGCAGTTATAACTGCTGTGCACTACTAAACGTGAGAGTCATCAGTGCATTGAATGATAGTACGATACCCTTGCTCAGGGATGTCCGACATGGTTCTTCGTGGAGCAGTTTTTCCAGAAGGCGCAGCGATCTGAGTGTTCGCTCTTGCAAGAATTCGACTGAAGTGCGTATGTGGCAAGGCTGAAAATAAAACAAGAGTTATGGATATTCCAACATCATCATTAGTACTACTACTATTATTATTACTGCTATTTATATTTAAAAAAATGTTAACACGCACAAGGTCACACAGAAAAGGGAATCTGAGACGTTCTTAGTCAACAACAGTTAGATATCCGGATGTTTCAAAGCCAGTAAGACGGAAGAACAGCAGTCCCTTAGCAAGCCCTGAGGAAGCCATGGGTATAAAGTACTAGTGACTTCATTTTCTTAGCCTCGGCTTATCAGGGCAGGTGACCAGTCCTCTCCCTCGCTGTCTCATCTTCCCACCGACAGTGTACGGTCAGTGTACTCATTATAGTTGAGTTGGCTAGGGGGCACAGATGGAGCAGAAATCTCGAACCAAATTTCTGCCATGGCTGGGATTTGAACCCTCGATCTCTCGATTGACAGTCTAGCATGCTAACCAATACACTATCGAGCACCCCAACAAGTAACCATTTCAGGAAGTAGGCTCGAACCCATATTCCCCACATCACAAGCCTCTAACCGATCGGCCACCGCGCCCCAACAACAGCAATAATGAGAGCAAAGAGAACCTGGCATAATGTAGGCCGAACGTGTTGGCTGTTGCAATGCCATCATCTGCACATCACCCCCACCTGAAATCAAACAAAAACTGATTAACAATGTTTCATGACCCAACACAAAATTCACAAAGTCAGTTATCGTATCAAACATAATCGTAATTACGTAAACATTTATACAGCACCACAAATTGACAGAAACTCGACAGAGGCATTCCTGACCTGATAACATACAACCACAAACAAAGTGGTCTTTAAGGGCTTGCAGAAAAGAGGCAACATCAATTTAGACTACAGTCCTATCATTTGAACTACAGTACTTACCTAAACCTCGTCGTGACTACCTAAATTGATACAAAACAAGAGCATCTTAAGATAGGTTGAAAAACATGTTAAATAATCAATTAAATTTAATGGAAATTTAATTGAAATCAAAATCTCCTACAGGGTTGCCCACCATGCGAGTGAAGGCTTGTAGCCGATTGTCGAGTCAGCATTTTCTGTTTAACCGCTTCTTTGTTCGCTTCCCAGTTCTTGAGAAACTGTTTTGCCATTTCCGTCACTTCCTTTCCATCAAAGATTTCTGCAGATTCAATCAAAAAACACATCAACAAACTTGGCCCAGAACAACATCCAAAGTTGGAATTGAAATGATACAAGACAATCTCACTTTACGTGGTTTAAAACAAAAACTTTGCATCTGAAACTGTAGAGCTGAAACTAATGCATTTGTTAATATAATCAATAAACAGAAAAGTGGGTCACTGTAATTAATGATTAACAATTACAATAACAATGACCTGAACAATGACTTGCCCACCCATCAGCTGGTCAACTTGCCTAGATGAGGGGCCATGACTATGATCCGATCACGATATCTTGCCCTTTGGCAGAGCGGATTGTTGGCAAGATCGATCCGCGTCAGGCGTCTCCATGACGACGTCAGCTGAGCCATCTCTTTCATGTCCGACAGGTGGTTGTCAGTGGCAAAGAGTTGCGTCAGTTCAGAAAGACTCGACAGGTCGCTCAACGATGTCAGGTGGTTACCAGACACATTCAGAACTGACAGAGTACCCTGGAATCATGCAGAAAAGTACTCTAATATTACGCAGAAAAGTACTCTTATATTACGCAGAAAATACCTACTCTGATATTATGCAGAAAAGTACTCTGATATTACGCAGAAAATTACTCTCATATAACGCAGAAAAATACTGATATCATGCAGAAAAGTACTCTCATATCACACAAAAAAAGTATTGATATCATGCAGAAAAGTACTCTGAAATTATCCATAAAGGCACTGTGATATCATGCAGAAAAGTACCATGATATTACTCAGAAGGTACCCCGATATTGTGTAGAAAAGTACTCTGAAATTCTACAGAAAAGGACCCTGAAATGTTGCAAGCATATGTATCTGGGCATTCATATAACACCCCAAAAACTTATAAAACATGCAGAGAGGTTCTTGATCAAACAACTATGCTGATCGACTGATTGATAGATCTTGATTGATTGATCAATTGACCTACTGAAATTGCATTGATCGATCGTGGATCAAACAGCAACTTTTCTCCCGGAGCCAGTTTCTGGTTTTCGATGTGCAGTTCTAGTAGACCAGTGAGGTTCTGAAGGCCCTCAACCACTGCAATACTGTTCCCTCCGATGTACCTACACGACACAAAGCACTGGTACTGACTCTGAAGTACTCAGTCAAAGTATTCAAGTGTGAGTATGTTCTGAACAATGGTTGAAGATCTATAGTAAGTAAATAGCTGGCCTTATTTGACTGTGACAAGCGAACATATATTAAATAGTATCCAAGAATTACATACATAATTATCTTCAGCAGAATCTATAACAGGAGCCGGTCTTTTGGACATACATACATAGCTAAATGTAACTACAGATACATCGATTAACAAAACTACTTTTAAACAGTTTAGATTTAACAAAAGGTCGCATGAAAGCAATTCCTCGGTGCTGCCAGTCCCAGGCCTTGATCGACGTAAAGCTGGCAGCCATAAGATGTCGTTATATACTGGAAACCAGTATTAGAAAAGCTTGTGAATAAGTGCTTAGCTTATCACTCTAGAAATTTGGAGTTTAGAATCATGCGGATACCACGGCTCATGCATTTTGATAATGATGCTATCATGAATCTAGAGATTTCTAGAGCCCCAATAAATGTCATAAGATTAGATGTCATAGATGTCAAAGATGCTATAGATGTCAAAGACGCTATAGATGTCATAGATGCTATAGATGTCAAAGACGCTATAGATGTCATAGATGCTATAGATGTCAAAGATGCTATAGATGTCATAGATGTTATAGATGTCAAAGACGCTATAGATGTCATAGATGCTATAGATGTCAAAGACGCTATAGATGTCATAGATGCTATAGATGTCAAAGACGCTATAGATGTCAAAGACGCTATAGATGTCATAGATGCTATAGATGTAATTATAGATGTCATAGATGCCACAGATGTCTTTAGATTATATGAGAAAAGAAAAGGTCTTGACTGAGATATTATTCTGTTTAAATCTTACAGTTTGGTTAGTTTTCGAAGCGACGTCAGATTGTCTAGTTTCGTGATGGCATTGTTCTGGATGTAGAGATGGGTGAGAAGTGGGTTCTGGCTGAGGTTAGGAATCAGCTTCAGTTGGTTATCGTACAGGTAGAGCACCGTCAGGTGAGGACAGCTCGACAAGTCATCGCCCTAGCAACAAAAACAACAACACAACCCAGTGTGAAGGGAAATCAGCCAATATATATATATATATATCATCATAATCATCATCATCATCTATCATCATCATCATCATCATCATCATCATCATCAGTAGTCATCATCATCATCATCATCATCATCATCATCATCATCAAGTTGTGGTTGAGCAAGAGTGCCAAGATCATCATCATCATCATCATCATCATCATCATCATCATCATCATCATCATTATTCGTTATATTTATCATCACCAATATCATCATCATCATCATCATTATTATTATCATTAAAACCATTGCTCATGAATTTAACTATCATTAATCACCTTACCATAATTATTAGATATTTTGGTATTTATATAGCACCAAACAATTACTCAAAATGCACTGAAATCATAATCAATTACCACAAATATATTCATTTTTCACATCAATTTAATAAAATATTCAAGGTAGATGAGAAGGTTATCAGTTTGCACTGTAGTTTATCAAATGCGATAAGAAATCGGCAGATCAGATTTTACTGATAACATGACCAACGATCAAAACCCAAACACTCACCTACCCAACTACCCAACTACTCGAGGTAACCAAGCAGATAATAAACTACCTAAAGTGGAGCATTGAAGTGCACAGCAGTAGACCGACCAAACGAAACGGAAAAGTTATGTAACTGCTGTGAAGAGCGCACTTGACAGAATCTTGCATATGGCTGCAGATGATCTACAGCTTAGTCTCAAGTGGGGCACCGTGGCTGAGTGTCTTAAGCGCTTGACCTATAACGGATTCGAACGTCCTCCTCCTGAGACAGTCACTTTAGGAACCTGGATCAAGTTCTTGGCTCACAATTGCTTCGCACCTTAGATTGACATCTCCCGGCTGACCTCTCGTACGTTGTAAGTACAATATAAACAGCAAAAAAGGTGCTCACATAAATAATATCAGCAAACAGTTTAATTAATATCAATATGTCGTGGCATCCATGCCATATGTCAACGGGAATTCGTTGGTTGGTTCCATGTGTGTGTGTGTGGGCCTACCACTGGTGACTCTTCTAGTTTACTGTGCATTCAACTGCATTAACAGTTTTCTGCTGAGTTAACAGTTCCAGCTGATCATCTCTGGGCGGCGCTAACAAATTTCCAATACAGGACCTTTTGAATGCTGAATAAACTGAGTGCTTCCATTTGCTTTTGCATTTCAAAAGTTCCTGAAAATTGACTACTTTAGATCAGTGGCAGCTTTTTTGAGGTATTTAAAGATGCATTTATTTATGTGTCTTGATACATGCATAAAAATTAGGGCTTACAGTGTAACTTCACAATTAAAATTAAAGTCTAACACTATTAGATTGCTAAATCATTTAAAAATAACTGGGCTCACTGACTCTCACTGGACTCACTTGCTCACTCACACTCACTCACTCACCACATCATCCATTTATCTAGCCACACATTCATTCATCCACCCATTCATTCATTCCATTCATTCCTCCACATTTATTCATTCATTCCTTAATCTTTCAGATTCCTGACTGCCTCTGTCACTTACGATGTCGTCAATGTGTTTGTCCTCGAGGTAGAGGTGAGTGAGGCGTCGCAGGTAGTGGTCCATGCTCTCTTCACGCTTCTTCTTCGTGTAGCCAGACGTCCGTCGAGCGATGAAATCCAACGTCAGCTTAACCATGGCAGCGTCAAAATCCTACAGTCATCATCAGTCCTAAAGTTATCATCATTATCATCAATGTCATCGCCATCATTAATCATCACCAGTAAGTCTGCTTTTCTTCAGTACCCAAAAGCAGAGTTATGGAATCAGGCAATTGACTTGCATTATTAAAAGGCTACTTACTAACTTTCTTAATTCACATTCAACATCATCATTTTAATCATTTTAATTATCATTACCATTACTATCTTCTCCTCGACAGACCCCGACTACACTGATTTGATATGGAGCCGTCCAGTGGCGTATACCAATAGGGAAGGGGTTTGGACAATGATCTTCCAAGGTTGCCAGAACTGAGGGGTTAACGTATATTAATTCACAGTTCTGAGTGATTTCTGAGTGTCTTATAATAGGCCGGTCAGAGTAGGGTTTGTTCTCCCATTCTAGGTCGGGGGGGTTAGACGATACTGAAGCCGGCGACTATATATCTTTCCTACGCTGTAGAAACGGAACTTCAGATCTATAATTAATATTAGCCTACATGTCATCATAATCATCGTCTTTTAGTTGTTGTTATTATTATCAATTATAATCATCAAAATGATCATAATCATTATCATATCCCATCCTGTTTGTTTGCTCGCCGACTGTGATCTCTTGAATAAACAGAAATGCATCAACTAAACTTAACGCTGATCTCTTTCAACTGGTGGAACTACTAACCTGATGGCCGAAGCTTAGAAAGAAAAGATTAAATATTAAGTCTCCTACGTCTAATATTTACTGATCTTAAATATTTTAAGTGAATTCAAACGAAACCGAACGAAATTCATAGCATCAGCCTCCTCGTGAAAGCTATCATGTTGCCAGTGACAACAACATCTTCGGGTTCCCTGCTGTCCAGCTACGAGCCTCGCGTCTATTTCTAATACGAGGACGTCGTTAAACAAACTTATTGTGCTCATAAAGTTCATTAAGGTGGCTATTTTCAACGACCTCACCCCGTATTTAATTAAGAAACTGCTGAAATAAAGTGAAGATTAATTATCACATGGGGGCCCGATGGCACATTGAATAACATCTGGCACAGAGACCGAAGATCGGAGAGGTACCGAGTTCGAACCTCCGTTGGGCGGATATGCTCTGTAGGCTGCTATTAGCGCCGTTGTATTGCAGGCTGTCTGTTCTGTTAACGATTTAAATTGCATAACATGTAAATGTACAGCGCAGTGCGTTTGTCAGACGCTTCAATAAAAAAAAGATTATTATTATTATTATTATTATTATTAAGTTAAAACCTAAAATTAAATTTGTCTGAAGTAGCGTTATACGTCGGCGCGTTAAAAATTACCAATTATTTGTAATACTAAGTAAGTAAGTAAGAATGTTCTTTATTAAACGCAAGCAAACGCTCAGCGCTTTACATGCAAAGTCAGAAATAATTTATATACAAAGAAAACGACAATTAGAGGAAAATTAAGTCAACTAGAAAACATATGTCTAACTGTACAACATCCTAGCTAAGAAGCCACGTCTGGTAAGGGAATCAAATCTAGGGAGAACACGGTTATGTGAGCGTGGGCGCAGGTCATGACCAGTACAATTGACAGAGGGAGAAGGTCGTGGAGCCTGGAGGGTGTGGCTAGTATTTGTTAAGATGTTTCTAAAGAGGTCTATATCAGCTTTTTGCAAAGCTCCTCAAAGGTGGGGAAAGATTTATAGGAAACCAAGGCGTACCAACTTGCGGACCAGCGCGCTCAGAGAGTCAAGTTCCTGCTTACTGGCGAAGCCCCACCATACTTGGGAACAGTAGGCCTATAGCATGCGGTTGATAGTGGTAGCCCTGACCACATCATGAAGCCGGACCCCCGAAAGCCCAGTGAGATCAAAATACGATGGGCATAAAGAGAGTTATAATTTATGGACGACCTCTAAAAATACCAAAAAATTTAGAATTCCTAGAAATATGCAATAAGTAGCTTCGTTTGACCGTCGGATACGTTGACAGTCATGCAAGAACCGTTATATGACTTTACGACGCAACTCTGGATTCATTCATTCAGACCATCGACCTATATTGAGTGGACACAGCATAATAAGAGATTCAAACTGAAGCCTAGCTGTTTGCCTGCCTGTAACGTTATTTGCCAGCCATGACGTCACAGGCAAGCAAACGGCTCATGAACTACTAATCAGAAAGCTGCGAATGAGGGCGCGTGATGCATGCTGGTATAGGAACTTTTCGAATAATCTTATCCTCGACGTTGATTGGATGGACACGTAACGTATTATGTTAATGAGCTCTGTCTGACGTCATGGCTGGCAGAAAGTTCAGTAAAGCAGAAGCTTCACTTTACAGTACAACTTTAGCTGTGCTATGCTGTGTCCACTCAATATAGGTCGATGATTCAGACCAATACTTATTATTACGCGGCCAGCCAGATTCACTGCTTGGTTCCGTAATTTACTTCATCGGCAGCTCTAACATTTGTAATAGTTTCTGTTTAACGACACTGTATCATTACAAAGACGATTAGCCGCCCTTCTGCTTTCTCATTCTAACCTGTGTCTAGCATTTAAAAATTCTATGGACTACTCCACATAGCTAGGGGAGGGTAAGGCTAAATGCAGACAAATGGGAGTGAGGGTCCAAAATAGGTCATTTTCTGCTGACATCCTGTATGGACGACCCCATGGCGTGTTTCGTTGTTAGAAATTCTTGAAGACTTGGATCTTAAATTTGGAATGGAAAGCCTGTGGGGTGATGAGCAAATGACAGTGGGTGAGTAGCAGTAGGCCTATCATGGAGGAACTCAGAATATGCAGAATTCTGAGGGAAATATCAGTACTAAATTTTAAATACGAGACGACAATGCAAAGACATTTTTGTTTAGTTTCATTGTCATTTATTAATTACCGATAATTAATTACATGCAGTTGAGCACAACTAAAAATCAGTTTACAGTTACATCCTGCTATTTCACAGTACATCACGCAACCGTAATGTAAACGAAACGTAAGTAAAGAAGCGTAAGTGGTAATCTCACATTTTACAACCAAACAACTGAGCTGTAACGAAATGGACCTAAATCTAAGTTAAAACGCTTTAAAAACGCAAATACACCCAAACGAAATTATAAATACCACTAAAATAAATAAAATCAGACCTTTCAAACGTCAAGATTAAAATCTGCATCTAGCAAACATCATTGCAACAGGAAAAGCAGCCAGACAACCATATCTGGTCACTGCACGTCAAATGCCAGAAATTGCAATTGTAAAAACAAATTTATAGAGTGTCTCTTTATAAAAGACTCATCAGAGGTGCTGCCGACCCAACTTCAGAAAACCAGGATCGAGCAGAATGGTTTTCAAGCACTTACAAAACAGAGGTAAAGTAATACCAAGAAGCTCATGTCGTAAGCGGTGTAACTTATTCCAGAAAGATGGATCGACCACAGCGAAGATTCTGTGCTGCACTGTGGATGTTCAGATTGGGGGGAACAACCAGGTCACCCTTCGCAGCAGAGCGAATAAATCAATTTGATTCTTCTCGATTCGTTCTTTTCCGTGACCCATATGTCTCCTCTAGCCTGCAATTCATCCTTCAAAAGAGAGCAAGCCGTCTCGATTCTCCCAGCAGAAGAATCTCGAAAAGGATTCGAGGAGTTACTGTCAACAACACACCACATGCTCATTCCCTATGGAGAAAGTCTCTGTACCAAAAGAAAGTCTCTGTCCCTATGGAGACGTAATTCTCTTACTCCGTTCTGACGTACTGTTCTCTCTGTCTGTCCTGATGTATGCCTCTCTCTCCCTCTTCATCCTTGTTGTCACTGTCATTCTTTCTGTCTGTCTCTCTCTTGAGTCCTCGAGTAGGCCTCCGTCTCTCTCTCTCTCCTCTCTCTCTCTCCTACCCTCCATCCTGATGTCCTGTTGTCTGTCTTTCCACTCTCTCTGAATCCTGTAATGAATTCCTGTAATGAACTGAACTCGACCTTCAGTTAGACTGTGATTGAGACATCTCATCAAAACCACACAAGATGTTAGACTTGATTAGAATTTCTTAAAAAATCCTGCAGACTTCATTTTCTCGTCTCCCTCCCGAGCGTCTGGCCACTGGATTGTTTAATCACTGGTTTGTTAGGCAATCCGATGTTCGTGGCTTGCCTCCACGAACCCGACTCTGCAGCAGAAACACGGGGTGAAACCCCGTTCTCCAAATCCCTCAACTCTCCCCTGTAATTGAAAACAATTTTGCCGATCGTGCGATCTTGTATCGACGGCATTGTCTGGCTAAACGAGGCTGGAGCCACATGACTGGGCGCAGACGTGTGGCTAACTGGAGGCGTTGTGAACGGCACGTGGCTCAACGAAGACGTGGCTGCAGGTTTGTGGCTCATAGCCGATAAAGAGAAATTCGAATAGCTGAACGGAGATTTTGTGGCTGCTTTTTGACTGTCAGAATTCGATAACGAAGGAATGTTGATAAGCGAGGACGTGGCTAGCGGTCGGCTGCTCGATGTAGCTGTAAAACCGTGGCTAACAGCCGAAGCCATCTGGCTCGATGAGACTGCTGTCGAAAGAGCCATGTTTGGTACGGAGTAGCCGGTTGACCTGGACAAGTCGGACACTGACGAGGACTTGAGAGTCGAAAACTGACCGACCTTTGGCGAATTCCTTGTGGACATAAGACGCTGACTTAGACTTGTATAAACATATTCGTCGCTTCCGTCCTCTGTTCTTTTCGACTTAGTTGCCATGCCGACACGGGCCGAAGACTTAGAATCATCACAATCAACATCAGAATCTTGGGTAGAAACTCTGTTGTTCGTTGCCAAAGCAACAGTTGCCGGGCGCTGGATAGAATCGACTGCTGCAGATCGTGTCATGACAAAAGTGGCATCTGAGCGCGGTTTCAACGAAGACGCCGACAGCGACATTTCTTGTGCCGCCCGACTCTTTTCTGACACGTGTCGACTTCGCGTCGCACCAGATGGCAGAGCAGTTCCTTCAGTTGTCAACGACGACACAACTGATACATTTTTCCTTGAAGAAGAATTCGGGGTCTCATAGTACCTCCCCAATCCGGGTTCCCTGCTACCAGAAAAACCCAAATCTCCGTTCTGCTTCAGCGCCTTGGGGTCACGATCGAGTACCTGAGGATTCCAGTAAGACGCCTCTCGGTTTGAACAGAGTCCTTCGCCATCTACCGCTTCATTTTCAAACTGCGCCGACTCGAGCCGCTCTCTCGACTTCCTTGATGGCGACTCAAAGTAGAGATTCTTCTCTCGAACCGATTGGTTTTCGGGCGTTGGAGTCACCGAATCCACCCGCGACGCCTCAAGTCGTGAGTGCTCGCGACGCTCAGTTCTGTGCTCTACCTGAACGCCACCTGGCGGTAATTTTCTGAACGACGACTTTGCGCTGCTCGCATTCGACCACGGACTATCAAAATGGCCGACGTCCGCAGCGGCCAGATTGGCTCCCGAGGTTGTCTGGCTCATTGCAACAGATGGCACCACTGGTCTGGTTGACAATGAGGCTGGAGTTGTCTGAAGAGAGGTTGGAGTGACGCTAGGTGGAGCGACGTTGTCTCGTGGGGTCGTGAGTTCACTGGCGGAGGAGAAGAGGCTGTTGGGGCTGCTGTCACGGTCGGACATGTTGTCGAGAAGGTTCTGCATCGTCTGAAGAGCGTAGGCACGGAAGGAACTGGAGACAACAACAGCAGAGGAATACAAGTGAATTTAATGGCATTTATGAATATTTCATAGTTATACTAATAACAATTGCAGGGAACACATTTTCCCCCTCACACTAAATATATATATATATATATATTTTAGATACAGTTGAACGCTGTATGGATAAACAAATGTCTTACACAATCCCAAACAATGCTTTATACTTTTATAGAGATCCCTAATAAAAGCATAAGACAGTCGGATATTTATTCTGTTTATTCAGAGTACTTATTATGCATGATATCTATGATACCAAGAAAGGACCAGAATATCTACGATACCCAGAAGAGACCTGAATGTTCATAAACTTCCTTAACCTGTCGAAGTCTCTTTGTAGGAGCTGGTCGAAACAGCGCAGGTAGTACTTGCGCAGATGTCTTGCGGTTCGTCTGCGCTCCCTCATCAGCTTCTGCCTCAGGGCTTCAGCGTTCTGTTTGCTCGTCTGCTCCAGATGATTAAAGACCTCGTCTGCAACACCATTCAAACACAGAGATAAAATATCTTAGGAGCTGCTGTTAGCAGTTGTTATTTTTTAATTATTATTTTAATCATTATTTTAATAAATATATATATATTAATAAAGATTACTACAATATAACTAAACACACCGCTAACAGTAGCTTCACCTAGTTAGGTGACATAAACAGGCGATGGATATGGTAGGCAGTCGGTGAGAGCGCTCGCCTATAGCGTTTCATAGAAAGTTCTGAGCATGGAGCTCGACATGCAGTGCATTTCCAGACCATTTGCTTCAATGCATTGCAAATGGTAAGAGGACTGACCACACACTTGTCAGCCGAAGTTAAGAAAATGAAGTTGGTAGGTCAAAAACTGACCTTTGACTTTGGCGATCGCCTGCAGATAGTAGTTCCTCATCTCCTCCAACGCCTTCACCTGTGTCGCCTGTAGACCCTACAATTGACAACACACACACATATAATATATATATATCCATATCTTTAGGTGTAGACCTATAAACGTATATAACTATATATATATATAAATAAATATTTTTGTATGTATATATATATATATATACATATATATATATATATATCAGGGGTGGCCAACCTTTTTTAGCCAACGGGCCACTATGATTGCTGGTAAGCACGCGGCGGGCCGCAAAATATCTGTCCTCGCAGCCTCCAAAGAAATACAAATGTTTATTTCATATTTTACAAAATGTATAAAAACAGGTACGACTACATTAGGTCACTAGAACTTACAACACTAAATCTTTGAGTGTTTTAGACATCATTATTATGCAGTATTGTTGTAGTCGGACAAGTAAGTAGGTGCAAAATAGAAAAACATTATTTTATAAAGGGGCCGTGCGGGCCGCCAATTAGCAGCCCGCGGGCCGCATTTGGCCCGCGGGCCGCAGGTTGGCCATCCCTGATATATATACTGTAGCATTTGACTGTTCACTTTCAAATTATCTAAAGTTTCAGGTGCTTTGTTCACTCAGATAGCCAAGTGTGAGTGCAGTGCTCTTCACAGATAAATAAAAGGAGCTACATGAAGTGTCTTCATACTTATTTACATGAATAGAAGATAACTCTGAGTGGCAAGAAGCATTAGCGACAAAATTTTCTCATTCTCAGCATACGAGGGCGGTCAGCTGTAGCTGATTTGGCTCCACAGTGTACAGTCGACGCACTCATTGCAAAGTCTGTCGCTAGATGGCTAATAGAACAGAAATCGAGTTTTATTATAATCTAATCTAATGCAAAGACTTCTATAGCGCCATCATCATCATGCATAAATCACGCTACCTGTACATCTCCATTCTTCCGGTTTTCCAGCTCCAGTTCTTCCTTCAACGTCTTGACCTCATTCGCATGCGTCTGTCTCATTTCCTCCATTGCCAGATCGTGCTCGCGGCTCTGGTCGACGAGTCTCGTCTCCAGCTGAGCAAGAGCGGACGCGTGCTCGCGCTCGAGCGAATCCTGGAGGCTGGACAGACGCCTCTGCGTCTTTGCCTCGAGTCCCTTAAACACTCGTTCCGCTCGACCGAGCTTATCACCGAGCATTTCCACCTGCCTCTGATAGTTAGCGGCCACGCTCTGGAAATCCTCTTCCTTTTTCCGAAGCGCCTCGCGTTTCTCCTCTTCCACCCTTTCCACCGTCTGCCTCAGATTTTCCATCTCCTTTTCCAGTTCATTTCTCTCGTTCTTGCTTGTCCGCGAGCTCTTTTCCAGCTTGCTGCGAAGTTCCTCTAACTCGTCGCTCCACCGGGTCTTCGCCTCTTCAAAGTCGGTTGTCAACTGTTGCTCCTGTTGCTCGACAAGTGTTTGCATGAGATGCAGTTGCTCCTGAAGGTTGTCGTTGTCATGCAACACAGCGGTCAACCGTTGCTCGTATTCGGATAGACGCGTTGTCAAACGTTTCTGGAATGTCGATTCGTGTTTGGCGATCTCAGATTTGTTGTGCTCGTCGGCAAGTTGGAGAAGTTCTTGCTTTGCTCTTTTTGCCTGTATGTCCATTTCTTTCAAAGCTGCTTCCATCTTCTACAGGAAACAGTTTTCACACACAGGCAACTTTAGTAAACATTACTATTATTAATATTGTAGAAATTATCATTAATAATATAATAATTATTATGGTTTCTATTATCATTAGCATTATTATTATTATCGACAAAGGCCGACTCAGCCTTTCATTCGCCAGATGGCGTTGGTAAAATAAGTAGCAGGACGTGATGGACACCTTGCCTGGCTGCAATACAGTTAAATTTGACTCCTGTAATAACTGTCTTGTGATCATCCGTTCATACTATGATTTGTAATCATACTGTGGTGTTTCAGTTTTAATTAATAAACGAAGTTTATTATTATTATTATTATTATTATTATTGTGTAGTTACAATTTGAATCGTTATTATTATTGTATTAAAATTATAACTATTATTAGTAACTTCTATAGCACCGGTATCCAATGCCCAAGGCATGACACGATGGCACCCTACAACCAGTCCACCTTCTTACCTGATGCCAATCCCTCTCTGTGGTGTCTAGGGATTTGGTCAGTTCCTCCTTATGCTGGGCCTGCAGTGCTTCCACCTGGAGAGAATGCTCCTTAGCCACAGCCTCCAATCTCTCCCTCCAGTCCTTCTCCAGCGACGCACGAACCTGTAAAGGAAGTAATTGCACCAAGGTTAATGAGTGCAGAATTATTACAGATAACAAAGGAAATGTAACGGAAGCTACGAGTTTATGATACAATACACTATGGCTGAAATTATTTTGATGATGGCCATAACAAAGTTCTCAAGTACGGATCTTCATGGCAAGGAAGTAAATGAGCACGATGAAGTATTAACTACATGGGCTATATATAAATGCTCCAAGTGAATGAATGAATGAGCAGATGAACAAACGAATGAACAAGCAAATCATTGAGCAAATGAACAAAAGAATGAATGAATGAACGAAAGAATGAATGAACAAAAGAATGAATGAGTAAATGAACAAACAAATCATGGAACAAATGAATAAACGAACGAATGAATGATGAATGAGAGGACATGACTGAATGAATGAATGAACAAACAACTGAATGAATGGATGAATCGAAGAATAAATGAAGGCAAAACCAGAAGACCGAGTAAAGACGAGCGCAGTCCTGAGCAGCCTCACCTGAGCAGCACGCAACTCAATCTGTCCTCTCACTTCCTGTTTGGCCTTCTCGACCGCCACAGACAGTTCATCCCTTTCCCATCTGGCCTTGGCCTCTGCAATGGCCTTCGCCTGGAGCGTCGTCTCCTTCGACAGGGTTGTCCTCGTCCATTCGTCTTTCGCACGGCTCAGTTCCTTTTCCAGTTCGTCCGAGCGCCACGCTTCCCTCGCCTTTTCCAGCTCCAGTTCCAGCTGTTCCGCTTTCCACCCGGCCATTTCGGTCGATCGCCATTCGTCTTTGGCACGATTAATTCCGGCTTCCATCTCCAACTGGAGATTTGAGCGCAGATCAGACTGACACTTTTCCACAGCTAAATAAATATCAGAGTCTTTTAAGTAAATACTAGGAATTTCTCTTAAATATGTAGATATTTCGAGTCTTTTAAAAACAAATAAATGAATATTAGGATTTCATAAAAAAAATTAGAGTCTTTAAAAAGCATTTCTAAAATAAATATTTAGAGCATTTTAACCAAAACCAGAGAAGTGTTTTGTCATGAAAAGGTCCTGAAAGGTCACGACAAAGTTCTGAAATGTCATGAAGGATCACAAAAAATCCTGAAAGGTCACGAAAGGTCATGTTAACGAAAACTCAGGGTTCTGAAACTAAAACTAAAACGAAAACTTGTCAAAACTGAAAAACGATCTTAAACTAAAAGGTCAAAACTATAATAACTAAAACATCTAACGAAAACCTAACGCACACAACGAAAACCTATCCTTGAATATTCTTTTTTGTATATAGGAGCGAAAATCAGGGAATAACATGAAGCTCAACAAGAAATTGTGACAGTTATGCATGGCATGTTGTCATACTGTAAGAATAATGGTTGCTAGCCTATTGGCAAATTTGATATACATTGTTGTCGGCTAAATATCAGTGAACAATAACTGAAACTAAAACTAAAACTAAAACTGAAGAAACTAAAACTGAAACGAGAAGAGTCAGTTTCTATTAACTAAAACTAAAACTTGGCGAAATAACTAAAACTGATAATTACTAAAACACCTAGCATGTAAAACTAATAATAAAACTCAAGACAAAACTAAAACAACACTAACGAAAGGTCATGACAGGGTTCTGAAGTAAAGATCACAAAAGGTCAAGCATTAGCATATCTGTCTTTCTCTAGCTGTTACGCAGAGTTTGTCCTAGTCAAAGTCATCCCGGGGTCACCCATAAAATACGATATTAATAACAATAATACTGATATTAATAATAATGACTATAATAATAATAATAATAATAATATGACACCTTTAGCCAATTCTTCCTTCAATCGAGAGTCAAACGCCTGTTCCATCCGCTGTTTCAACTCCTGCTCAGCACACCAGATGGCTCTCTCTGTCTCCAGTTTCTCTCTCCGTTTCCAATCTTCTTCCGCCTTCGACAACTAGAACATACATCAAACGCAAACTGCAAGCAAATCAGCAACTTCTTCCAACTAAATTTCTCCACTGGAGATGCACTTCTTGCCCCAGGGTCCCCTCCCCTCCATTCTATCAGTATAATCTTCATTTATTATTTCAAACTGACACACCGCAATATGATTACAATTCATGGTATGAACGGATGATCACAAGTTATTACAGGACTCGAATTTAACTGTTTGGCAGCCATGCAAGGCCCGCATCACATCCTACTGCTCATTTACCAACGTCATCTGGTGAATGAAAGGCTGAGTCGACCTTTCGCAGGGTAGCGGGAAGCAATGCCGTGTCCTTGCTGATCTTCTGCTCTTCATGCCAGAGTGTTACCATTACCCCCCTATTATAGTTGGTTAAGACTGTTGCTATAGTTGCTTAAGACTGTTCTCTTCCGCCTGGCCTGGGTCAGGAGTACCTATAAGTAGAGATCTTAAAGTGGCGCTATATAAATTCAGATTGATTCATATCTGTATCGACTGCTGTGAAGCCCTTTGCCATGTCAATCCCGAAGTGGCAACATATACATTTTCCGTTACAATTACAACAGAAAGGTCGTGTAATAATGTTGAGCTTTGCTGAAAACCTGAAATTACTTAATGGCGCCACATTAATTAATGAGCCACTGACCTTTGCTTCCATTTCCAACTCGAGCCTCTTCTCCTGCTCCTGGAGCCATTTGGCGTTCTCCGTTGTCACGGCAACCGCATCGGTCGTCAGAGTCGATCGGAGACGGTCCAGGTCGTCTTCCTTCTCCGAAATCATCTGCTGCCTCAGCTGCACAACATCACAGAAGGAAATATTAGATGAAAAATTCAATCAGGTTTTCATTAGGGCTGGGCATTTAACGCGTTATTAACGCGATTAATGCGTTAATTAATCAACGCGATTAATTTTTTAACGCAGTTAACGTGATTGTCACGGCGCCCAATTATTTCTAGAAATGCGCTAAAACAATTCTTGATAAAACCGCTCAGTTTAAACTTTAAACTTAAAAGTAAACATTAAAATAGTAAAATAAGTAGTAAAAAATATTGTGTGCTTTTTGTTTATCGACTGCAATCATTGATATAGCACATATTCAACGTAATTACTTCTCTGAGCCGGTACAGTAGTTGTACTTGTTATCTATAGTGACATGCTTTAAAAATTAATGGCGGCGTTAAAAATTTTAATCGTGCGATTAATTTCGATTAAAATTTTTTAATCGTTGCCCACCCCTAGTTTTCATATGTTGACTAAGTTGTTTGGCATTAAAATCCAATGTAATCTCTTCTCGCTTAATCTGAACAGCCAATAGTAATAATAATAACAACATTAATAATAATAGTACTAGCAGTATTAATAAAAATAAGTACAATAAAATAATTGTAATAATACTGATAATAAAACTAATAATAATAACAACAATAGTAGACATAGAACCCATAATTATAAATAATAGTATTAGTTATAAATGATAATGATCGAGTAATAATGGTAAAATCCATTGAACCTCGTCCAATTGTTCTCTGAGTATCGTCTGCCACTTGTTGTTAACGTCCTCTTCGATTTCATCCCTCTTCTCACACGCCTCAACGTAAAGGCGTTTCGTTTCATCCAGTTCTTGTTCCAGCGCTTTCATTTCTTGTCTGTTAGAAGAGAAAACAACAGAAAGACTGTCAAATAAAGCCAGCCTTCTCAATTAGTATTATTATTTATCATCATCATAATCATCATCAGCATCGTACCATCATCATCAACGTCTTATCATTTATCATCATCATCATCATCGTCATCATCATCTTATCATCATCATCATCATCATCATCATCATCATCACAAAAATCTTTGATGAATGCAGTTGCATAGAAAAAGCGAATCGGAGGCGCAGTGAGTCAGTCGCCAGGTGAAGAGCTGTTAGATAGATATCAAGATGTTTGAAATCCAATAAGGAATAGAGAATTTTATGGTGTTTCTCGAAGAAAAGTTCAGTCAATGGAGAATTGGTTGTTGTCAGTTCCATTCCTTTGGGGCAGCAACCTGCTTCATTTAGGGTATTTATAGATAAGCCAAACACTGACCTCACTTTCCCAATCTTCTCCTCGAACTCCTCCATTACCTGCTGTCTCGTTTGCTCTTTCGATCGCTCATGATGCTCGAGCATAGCGGCCTGGCACCTGAACAAATATCAACCACAAGATTATTCCAAGCATCAATCAACTGCACTAAGCAATTGTGGGCGAAGGACTTGCTCAAGGTCCCCTACACAGTGACCGTCTCAGGGGAGAAGAATCGAACCTGTACTCTCCGCATTACAAGGTAAGCACTCTTACCAACGAGCTACCGTGTCCCACCAGTATTATTATCATAATTAAATAATAAAAATAACAATAATCAATATAATACTAATTAAAAAAATAATAATAATAAAAGAAATGGTGATGACGAAAGATGACCTTTCGAGGGCCAGTTTCTGGTTGGCCTCCGTTTGGCGTTTGTCCTCATCATGTTCCTTCACCAAATCCGACATCTGTCGACTGAGGTCGCGACATTGTTCCGTGGCCTGCTGTTCGCTTAGGCTGGCCTCTTCCAGACGGATCTGGAGCTCCTGTCACAAAGAAAGACATATCTTCTGATAACATGTCCCAATAACTCACCCACTATTATGTCTGCCATCTGGTGTTACAACGTTCATCTAGTTCTAACTGTGTAATTTTGTTGCGTAAATTATTTATCTGTACTTTATTCATCTGGTTTTATGATAGTCATCTACTTTTACCAGTGTCACTTGGCTCTGTAATAATCTTTTATATCTTCTGTTTTCATATGGTGGTAAATTAATTATCTGTTTTTAACCATTGTCATCTGGTTTTATGCTAATCATTCATCTTTACTTTAGTCAAGTGATCTTACATAAATCATCTAGCTTTACCTCTATCATCTGGTTTCACACTGTTATAGATCTATTTTTACATTACCATCTCATTTTACATTATCTCGTATATACTATGTGTGCATCTAGCTATTCATACACAACCTTTTGGCAATCTCACAAGGCACTTACGACTTTTCATCTGGTTACATACTTGTCATGTACTTCATAGGAAGAAACAGAACAAGATCTTTTTACTGTAATATAACAACATTCTCCATAACTTATTTACATTACCATCAGTGTGGGACATGGAGGTCAATTGGTCAGAGCGCTCGCCTTGTAATGCGGAGTATGGGTTAGAACCTCCTCCTCTGAGACGGTTTCAGTGAAGGGACCTTGAGCAAGCCTTTAACTCAGAACTGCTCAGCACCATCGATTGATGCTTGGTCGTTAGATAGTGGCGCTTAATAAATGCATAATAAAAAAGACTGCTTGGAATCTGACCTGTAGCTCCTTGACCAGTTCGTCCTTATCCTTGCAAATCTTTTCCAGTTCACGTTCCAGCCTCTTCTCTGCGATTCCTTGGCCAGGTCGACATTCGCTCGTCTCCTGAAGCTTAGTCTAAAAGCAGAGCAAAGTACTTCAGCAGGTAAATAACAAGTTTTAAACATATACTCAATAATAATAATAATAAACATAAATGTAAAAATAATATAATAAGAATTAATTTACAATAAAAGAATGAAATTCATAAAACAATTAAAATAAATCGTTTCCTTCACAACAAAACTACTTTGCATAACAATATCTTTTATCCTTTATTTATTCCCATTGCGCCTCTGAGTAGTCACCTTGAAGAGGCCCTATATAAATTTTTTGAATGAATGAATGAATGAATTCCTGACCTGGCTTTCATGAAGCGACTTTGTGGCCGACTCCAGCCTGCCTGTGACATCGGCCAGGTTCGACTTGGTCGACTTGAGCTCGGCCTGCAGTGCTGCCACCTGGAGACGCTTGTCGCGATACAGTTTGACGCAGCGTTCGAGTTCGTTCTTCAGTCCTGAGAGCATCTCGCTCGTCGACGACATTTCGCTGTCACCCCTAAAAACGAAACAGAGGCACTTATTTTCAATGTCGAGTCCTGAAATCTTGAAACGAATTTCTGCCCTCTGGCTGGGATTTGTACCCCGAACTCTCAGTTCAACCACACTAACCACTAGACCATAAAATAGAATAGGTTTCTAATGGAGCTTTACTACATCCAAATAGTACATGCACTTTAAAAGTGTGCCTCACAAATGCACCTGTACCTAACAAAGTCCAACTGCACTCAGGAAGTTCATATCCGAAGCTGAGAAGAGCATTTGTACTTAGAAGATGCATCTCGTTAAAAGATCTTTTTTTAGTCTTAGTTTAGGATGCACCTCTTGAAACAGCAGCAACTCCAAAGCGCAGTCACTCCGTTTGACCTTGTACCATTTTTTCCTCACCTCATCGGATGTGGATTCTTGATGCCAAGCTGAGCATAGGAGTCATCTGGGTCGATGGGAGGGCTGAAGCAACCGGGTCGGGAACTGGAGATGGTTCCACTGCCATGGCCTGGAAGAAGACCAAACTGTGACATCGATTCATACATCGTCACTTGTTCCTTCAACTCCTGCAGTTCACTCTGTGCAGACAAAAACACACAGACATCAGAACAACAGCAGTTTAATTATTCCTTATGCCCACCTGTTTGTATGCCCAACTGTAGTCTCACTTGCAATGCTTTCTAACGCCTGTAAGGCTCTTTAGAATGCATACCTGTACTCCCACCTGTAAACCCACTTAACATAGCTTTCTTATGCCCACCTGCGAGGATTCCTTATGCCCACTTCTAGTCCCACCTCATTTTTACATGTAAAGCCCTCCTGCAGTCTCACTACAATGTTTTCTTATGCCTACCTCCATGCCAACCTAACGTTCACCTGTAAGAAAGCTTTCATTAAGCCCACCTGTAAAGCGTGTTCGTACCTGTAGAGCAGCATTCATGTCATCTGCAAAACTCTTGCCAGCCAGAATATCCTGCAGTTGGAGCTTCAGTCGACTCAACTCCTGACCAGCACCTAGCGACAGCAGAGGCACAACACAGACTATAAGACCAGTCGGAAAGTCATGACCTTCATCACCAATTCAAATCTCATTTATGGTTACTATTTTTGGCATTGGCCAGGACATTGCAATAAGTAAAATCCTCTGAAATATCATGACTTAGACACAATGTAAATGTGTCCATAAGTAAGAATCTGGAGGAGGAGGAGGAGGAGGAAAAATAGGAGGAGGAGGAGGACGAGGAGGAGGACGAGGAGGAGGGAAAAAGGAGGAGGGAAAAGGAGGAGGGAAAAGAGGAGGATGAGAAAGAGGAGGAGAAAGAGGAGGAGAAAAAGGAGGAAGATAAAGAGGAGGAGGAGAAAAGGAGGAGAAAAAAATATGAAAATAGGAGGAGAAGGAGGAGAATAAAACAGAGGAGAACAGGAAGAGGAAGAAGAGGGAAGGAGGAGTAGGAGAAGAAAAGGAGCAGAAGGAGGAGGATAGAAAGGATGTAGTGGAGTGTAAATCTGGTTCTGGTCTTCTGCTGACCTGATTCGAGTAGTTGGTTGCACTGGTCCTGGCTGTCGTGTAGACTGCGTGCCAGACGGTTGATGGACTCCGCTCGGTTGATCTGCGCCAACTCAGCCTCCTTCGTTACGTCAGCCACCTGCTTCCTCAGACTGACCACCTCCTCATTCTACAATCACACATATAAGCACACACACATACACCAGGAAGAACACAGAAAGAGAGTGACAGACAGACAGACAGACAGACAGACAGACAGACAGACAGACAGACAGACAGAGAGAGAGAGAGAGAGAGAGAGAGAGAGAGAGAGAGAGAGAGAGAGAGAGAGAGAGAGAGAGAGAGAGAGAGAGAGAGAGAGAGAGAGAGAGAGAGAGAGAGAGAGAGAGAGAGAGAGAGAGAGAGAGAAAGAGATCATGACTCAAAGAGACACAGAGAATCAGACCAGCAGAACTCAGAAACACAGGCAGACTGAGAGGCAAGTACATACGGAGGAGGGAAGGAAGGAGGCAGGCAAACAGAGACACAGAGCCCTTGAAACCCTATAAATCATTTATATAGATCCTTTAAGACGATCTCCAAAAGCGTCGTCATCATCACACTGACCTTTGTCTCGACATGATGCGTCATGTCGTCAAGCTGTTGCTTCATCCGTAGAATCTCGGACTCGTTCTTGTGCTTGAGCGTTGCAATCGTTGATTCGTAATGTTGCTTCGCTCTCGTCCAGTTATCGGTCGATCGAGACTCAGAGAGCTGACTGTTGAGACTTTCAATCGTCGACTCGGCCGAAATGATCTTCTTCGTCAGCTAAATTCACAGCAGATTGTACACTTGTGCTATATAAATGCGGTTTCTGATGGTAGTTTAAACTTTAGTTTAGTTCAGGCAGACATGAAGACAGGCACACAGACAGACATACAGAAAGACAGATAGATAGATATACACACAAACGGACAGAGTCATACATACAGATGAACAGAGACAGACAGCTAGACAAACAGACTGGGACAGTATATACAGGGATTTAGAAACAGAGACTGACATTAGATAGGCAAGCAGGTACAGACAAACAGACAGCTAACAGAATCATACAGCAGGTGACAGAGAGACTGACAGCATATAAACAGATTTACAGAGAGACAGACACACACATACAGAGAGACAGAAAGGCAGGCAGGCAGACAGATAGACACACACAGACAGACAGACAGAGAGAGAGAGAGAGACAGAAAGGCAGGCAGACAGATAGACACACACAGACAGACAGACAGAGAGAGAGAGACAGACAGAAAGGCAGGCAGGCAGACAGACAGACAGACAGAGGTACAGCAAGAGACAACTACCACCCGTAAGTCCGTCTCAATAGCAGAACATTCTCTGGTGCTATATAAATGCACCTAGGACTGGAAATTCATAACTGTCGTTACCTCTTCGTTGTCGCTTTTGAGTGACGTGATCTGGAGCTGGAGTGCTGCCGCCTGTCCTTCAGCACGGCTCTTTGATGTCATCGCTTCCGTCAGAAGATGCTGGCACTCCTCGAGGCTGTTCCTAGCACCATCACCATGACCTAGACAACAACCAACAACAACAACAACTAACAACTGATCTAGGTACTAAACAATAATGATGTTCTGCATTTCCTACAATGACCAAACGTCATTCATTTCTAAATAACCGTACTCAAATAGAAATATTTACATTAAATATAATAATAATAACAACAACCACAACAGCAACAATAACAACAACATTAATAATAATAACAATATTAATAGCAATATTAATAAAAATAATTATTCTATTTATTTATTTTATAAAAATTATTTGCAAAGACTAGCCAGAACAACGCACCCTAATCTATGAAATCCTGAGGAATCATATGTACCACAAGAAAAAAGCAATAATATATCAGACAGACAGACAGAAAGACAGACACATACACAGACAAATGGACAGACATATACACAAGACAGACCACATCGAAAGAGGTGACGTGTGTTTTACCTCTGGTAAGTGAGAGTTCGTGTTTGAGGAGACGTATTTCTCGGCTGAGGTCGTCCTTAACGGCCTCCAGTTCCTTCGTCAGTTCGTCGATTCGTTTGCCTCTCGCGTTGTACAGAATCTGAAGCTGCGCCATCTGGTGACTCTCTCTGCTCCCATCTAACATCCAACATTTACAAATGGATCTAATTTTTGATTCATTGGAATAGCTAGATTGAAATGCAATAAATCGGAGAAGCCTGTGACTGGATGTTGGGCAAGGAAATCAAACAGATGAAGTACAAGTTCGGACCTGATTTTTTATAATTAGGCTACTATTATTATTATTACTATTATTATTATTACTCATTTATTAAGCGCTACCATCTAAAGCACAAGCATCAATCAATGGCAATAAGCAACTGTGAGTGAAAGGATTTGATTACGATCCCTACACAGTAACTGTCTCGGGAAGAAGGCTCAAACCCTATACTCTCTGCATTTCAAGGCAAGCACTCTAACCAATCAGCTACTGTGTCTAACCTGAATAGCATCTGATAACCAACATTATCCACCGAACAGGGCAGCGAATTCCAAAACCTCGCAACAACACAAACCCAGACTCGACCAGACCAAATCGTACATACCTTGACGAAGGAAGTTCTCCTGTGCATTCACGGATAATGACTCCACCCCTTTGGGTTCGGACACTTCCAGGTCATCCATCCCTCGTCCATGTCTCCCAGCCTCTCCGTCGCTTCCGCCGATTAAGCTCGGATTGGCAAACCGGACTCTGTAACTGTCGAGACCGGCGTCTCTGCCAGGCGCCTGGAGAGTCGAAAGCTTCACTGGAGATCGCAGTCCAGATTTCGCCGCCGTCCTTGACTGCGCCTCGTTACACGCCAGCTCCAAGTCTCCCTCCGTGAAAGTCGCCTCGACTTCTGACCTGAAGTCGTCGCGGTTGACCGGCAAAGTCGGAGTCACGCTCGGGTACGGAGCAGGATGAAAATTACCGACCAACCCTCCAGAGGGCGGTGTCTCGTGGATCATGTTAAACGCCCCCTCATGGTAGATTCCCTGGTGGCTCTGGTAGACACCGTGGGTCACGTACGTCATCGGAAAAGCCTGCGAATAACCACCGATGAACTGATCCGGGTGGTAGAGCGCCATGTTCTGCCGACCGGTGGTGCTCGGGTCGTGGTAGTCGATGTCGGTTCCCACCATGTCACCCTGTTCATCATAACCAAACTGTTGACCGTCTTCACCCTTGTGTCCAATCCTGATATTCCTCTTCGTGATCCGTCGGAGAAACGTAGTCTGGTTCCACGTCACTCGTGTCGACGGATTGATGATACAGCGCCACCTGTTGGGCGGAGTAGTAACCGCGAGGGACGGTGGAGGGCGTCGAGAGGGCCGGAGGAGGACAGTCGCCTCTCGGGGTAGACGTCTGCTGTGTCCCTTGAACCATCGCCGGCCATGGATGACTCGAAGGAGGCCAGTTGCTACAAGGAAAATGATACTTTTATAAAGCACCCTCAACGTACGTCTCAAAGGCATACATAAAAATGCTTCTCAAAATGTTCAAAATGTTAACAATAATCTTCGTTTATTAATTCAAACTGACATGAACGCAGTATGATTACAAGTCATAGTATGAATGGATGATGACAAGTAAGAGAAAGAGTAAAAGAAAGAGTCGAATTTCACTGTATGGCAGAAGTGCAAGGCGCCCATCTGTCCTACTGCTCATTTTACTATAAAAGTAAACAAAACGCAAAGATTGAAATTGCAATTTCACAAAAAAGTAAACAATTGTCTAATGCACTAAGCTTCAACAATAGCGCATCTCAACCAAGCCGTAATCAGGTCATAACTCAGAATATCGGTAAAAATGTAGGGACTGAAAAGAGATAAACCTACTGCATTCCATCGCCCGTGTCAGGTTCATCTTCGAAGTTCTGCGACCGACTGACATCATCAAAGCTTTCGACAGCGTGTTCCCTTCCATCGATTTCACCCGGGTCAATGTCTTCAAGATATCCACCATCCTCCGCTTCCTCCTCCTCCTCTTGTGCCTCCTCCTCTCCATCCTCCTCATTGTCAAAGTCGTGCATCTCCATATCGGCAAACATCGTGTCCAAACATTCTTTCACCTGGAATAAACATTTGTCAATATCTAATGTATGACATTGTATGTAGATTCACTTATTCGATAAATTCTCATTGTCGAAACATCAAATCAAATCTAAATCCTTTTACTTGGTGACCAACCAAGAACAGTAGCATTCAAGACAAAAAATAGAGTCACACAAGGGACCCTGAAAGGGTCTAACATCCCCGCTAAGTAGGGCCCCCAGGCTTGCAGTACAGCCTCATCGAGGAAAGCCAATATACTTAACTAGTCTAAACTAAGCGAATTAAAGAACAAAAAAGATAAATCTTAACTAATGACTCAGCAACACAAATTTCACAACTGCTATCAAATATACATTACAATAGTACTTCAAGTTCCTTAGCTTGACAGGCAGTATCTTAGTACCCCAGTCTGTAGCATGGTTAGCCCACAAGTGTAAACTTCCAAGGGTAGGGCAACACAAATGCGAATCCATGGTAACGGACAGTGGGGAAGGAGCCCAAAGTAGGTCATATTTTGTGGGATGTCCTTTATACACAACCACCTCCCTACACGGAAGATGGCTCCGCCTATCGTACAACCACAGCACAGCATTGGTACCTACCTGTCTGTTTCTTTCCTGGTCCTCACGGATACACTCCGCTTCGTCTGCGTCGTGCAACACCTGAGGAATGAAGTCGAGGCTGACGCACTGCGATCCATCCATCGCTCAGACCCTCCCACGCTCTCCACCAGAACCCTCCAATGCAGAAACAATACACAAGGTAAGTATGATATTCTTTTCTGATTGAAATGTAGTCTCATACAGTGTGGTGGTAAAAATCATTTATGAAGAGTCTTTCGCAGTTCATGCAATGATCCCAGACAAGTTCTTCAATGCACATATCAACACACAGAATTTTTGTCTGCATGGCAATCATAATCTCAAGATTTGTACAGCTCGGTGATTTGTGCACGAACAGCTCGTCTAAGGTCTTTGGTACTGGCAGAGATTGAAAAGTGGGGTTGTGGGGTCGGGAGGATTAAAACCCAAATCATATTTCATCCCCTCCAGTTAGTTCCCGAAACAACATTTAAACACGTTTTAGGTATGCAAGAAGTTGACTGAAGAGTTTTTGGTGTGACTGCTAATCACAAATGCCAAGGACGAGGAAAAAGACCGATGCACTGATTATATTATGGCAAAAGTTAAAGAACTGAGAAAACGCACTTTAAAAATGCACTTTAAACGGTAAAGTTTCACGCAAAATGTAAAACTTACAAGTTCAGTGGTTGACGTACAACTCAGATCCGGAACTGAACGACTCGTATCTTACGGAATGTTCAGGCTCTTTAAAAACCGCTTAACATTCAGCACTCACTCGTGATGTAAACAATCCACTGGAAGCAGTTAGACCGAGTATGCATTAATAATTTAATCCCCCTTTGAAAGTTAACAACTTGTCTGAATGGCGAGTCTCTTGTACAAGTTCAGACATTCCGCGCATACTAGTAGGGCCAAACTTGTCCGTACATGTCTCAGAGGGTCCGCCGTCCGTTCCAGGCCAGAGACGGAAACTTTAATGAAAAGCCTCGTAGGAGTAAGGTAACGATTAAAGTTTCAGTCGAATACAAGCCTATGAGAAGCGGGTTTATTACAAAAGGTCACATTGTAAAAATTAGAAGTAAATCTGCTGCAAATAAATCCAGAGTTTAAAATTTCCGCCATACTGTAAACAAGTTCGAGCAAAACATTTATCTTCCGGTTAGGATGGTTCCCTGTTTTACTATCGAAGTTTAGTTGTGAAAGGATAATTATTATTTTCTCTTTCTATATAGGCCTACTATTAAGTCGATTTTACGAGAGGCTGACAGATCTGATGTCAGATGGATTGCAGACACGAAGAATTTGTGAAATTCAGGTCAGACATCGTTCCAGAAACGAGGTGCAAAGTTAAATTAAATCGGTTATAGTAACTTACAAACGCTGTAGCGTATATATCTTATGCAATATCCAAATTGAAGTATCACCTCTCCAAGCTATGGATTATTTCCACCCAAATCCATCCGATACTCTGCTTTCCAAGCTTTCTCGTCCTCAAGTGCTCAACGAAATCCGCCGTAGCATCTGCTCTGTCTCTCGTCTCTCCGACAGTCGGGCTTCGGTCTTTTGGGCGCTGTAGAAATTTCGAGATTACGATTTGCGATCTCTGGAAAACCCATCTGATACGACCTGGGACTATTATTATTACTGACGCAGCGCTCGTGAATAAGCTGGCACTTTGCGTTTAGCTTTAGAGTAGCGCATTAGAAATTTGCTGTTTCACAAATCCTATATTGTTCCTATACTCGATCTTCTCCTTACATCTCTCGCCGCTCCAATTCTAAACCCATACACCTTGGAACCGAACCTGATGTGATAATAATTATTTGTGCATTTATTTTTGACTTAGGGTCTGTGATCAGCTGGTGAAACCAGATATAACATCCATGGGTGAAACTTATAAGCTGGCTTGGAAAGCTGTAAGTAAAGCAGCCACAAGATGTCGTTAAACTAACAATATTATTGTCAACTAAGGCGCTGTTAAAACATCTGCACAACGGTTGTCCGTCGTTTTCGTTAAAATTGTTAGTTTGTGTACTTTAGAATATTTAATAAATAACTTATTGTATCGAGATCAACGACAGGCACAAAATGTCATTGCATACATGATAGTAATAATCTTCAGATAACCAGCGTCGTTACACACCTGCAAATCGGTTTCCTCTAACACAATAAACTTCGTCATTCGTACTATGTAGTATTCGTCTATTCTTTATAGGCCCTATTGCGTTTAAGTCATTGTATAGCAGATGCTACCAATTTAGTGAACCTGTTTTGTTGCATATGGTTAGTTCCCACTGTAAACCGTTTCTCCTTGAACTCTTTGACATTGTAACTGATTGCGGTGTGCCAATTAGAGTAACTGTTGTCTTTCTCAATAAACGAATATAATTATTATTGCATGAAATGGGAGGCTATCAATATCAGCCCTACCAACAGTGAGCCGAAATCCTTAGGGTACGGTACACTTACAGCTCTGCTATGTAAAATTTAAAAAAAATGTCATAGCAGTGTTGTATCAGTACTGAACTTCATGGATGAAAAGAATATTAAGGACTTGGTTTTGTAGATTTTCATATTTCTTTTGTGTTATGCTACCAATGTTTTGGTGAATTAACACAATAATATTCGGGAGGTGCAAGGGGTACATACGACAGGAATTTTCTCAGTGAGCGCCACTCAAAGCCACGTCAGGAATACCAGCGCTATAGCAAAGTATGTCCGCACTCATTCCTCTCTGGTTGGACTTGCGCAGGCCGAGAGAAACCAAACGATTGTTCAAAACTTAATGTTTATTTTCAAACATAGTAACTGAAACGAAACAAAGGATCAAGGCCTATACGCTCATGAATGGAACGCAAAACATACCTGAGTTAATGACAATTTAAAAAACTGCATGTACCTGCATTGACCTATTTTTTTTATTTATATAAGCACGTCTCGAAGGGTCTCGCAGTCCAAGGCAGTGATACACGACAATTTATGCTATTACATATGTAATATGATTACATGTAAATTAATTCCACGATTAATATGCATGCACATTATGTTTCACATACATGTATATATATGTTGCAAACAGATGTACAGTATATACGATTAAATGTATGTATGTATGTATGAGCACTTGTTATAGCGCCCTTCAAGATTTCTACTCAGAGGCGCTCCCGACTACAGCGCGGACACTGAATCGGAGTTTCACGCCGAAGCGCATGAGCAATTGCGAGTGAAGGACTTGCCCAGGGTCCCTACGCGGCGGTTTGAGGTGGATTCGAACCCACAACCCTTCGGCTGCAAGGCACCGAACATACCCCTACACCAACGCGCCCCACAAATATTATGTTACACTGTTAAACACTATATAATGCCCAGCTTCACAACATGAATTTTGATATTATTATTACAAGTCCACTAAGACATGAGACATGCTTGGTCCTATATTCAATCCAGTCTTACAATACAACTATAATAAAACATACTGGACAAGAAGTAAATCCCAGAAACGACATTACATATCAGGATGTTCTGGTGGACATCTGTTGCCATGGTGATACGGACCATGTGCGCTTTCAGAAATTTCGCTGTACACGATGAAAACCGATTGTTACATCGACTGTTTGTGAAGCCAAATGAAAACCCTTAAACAGCATCTGAACTGTTCTCATCACAGATAGCAATTTGTAGCAATTGATAGCAATTGGTAGGAATTGACGGCAATTGGTAGCAACTGGTATGGTAGCAATTTCTGGCAACTGTTAGCACTACATGTAGCAGCAACTGGTAGCAATGCACGGCAATCGGTAGCATTAGTAGGAACTGTAGCAATGGTTTTCATTCAGCGTAACAAACAATTGGCATTACAATCGGTCTTCTTCGTGTTCTGAAAAATTCACGAAACGTTTCATCACCAAATCACCTCCTCATCAAATCCAATCCAATGACTTCTATAGCGCCCAAACATCAATGCATGGATGGTCGCTGTAGATGGAATCACAATAACAAATCAGAGGAGGTTGAAATCCGAAAGATTAGGTCTGCAAGTTGAAAGAGACGAGGCTTACGTTTGAACGTGAATGACATCAAAGTATTGAAAGAACGTATTCAGCCTGGGTCTCTTCTATACACCAGATTCTCCTTGGATTTATGGAGGTACTCATAACAGAGATGATAGTCTCTGACATTTATGCACTGTTTGGCAATTGCGTTGATTTCATGCGACATGCCCGGATTCGAACCTGGGCCACTGAGGCGGAAAAGACGACATGTTAGCTGCCTGGCCACCACAGTTTGAATTTTCATGTTACATGTTATATGAAATGCAATCAATGCATCTGCACACAGTTACACACAATCTCACTGGAATGCAACCTTGCTTATTCATAATACTAAATCCGGCTCCTGAGGTAACATCACAGTGAGGCTACAGTAAATATACTCATTAACTCGTTAATTTTAACAGAATCAATAAGTTACTTAAGAGAGCATGTACCCCATTACACATCCACACCAGTAACTGGTACATTGAAGAGTGTAACTGCCCCCTCCAAGTGGTTGTGGTCAATTCCCTCATCACTAATTTATTCAACATAAAACAATAAGTAAGCTAACATCAAGGCATCTATCAGCATTGTGATAGCAAGTATGTGAAAACACCCTCACCCTTTGTGTCCAATCCAGGACACAGTAACCACCATTATTATTATTATTATTATTATTATCACTGCTATGCATTTATTTAGCGCCACTATCTAATTACCAAATCGACCAAGCATCAATCGATGGCGCTGAGCAATTGTGAGCAAAGGACTTGCTCCAGGTCCGTTTTCAGGACAGGCTCGAGGTAGCTTCGCAGTAACCGTCTCAGGGAAGGAGGATCGAACCCATACTCTCCACGCTACAAAGCAAGCGCTCTAACCAATAGCCTACCATGTCCCGCTAGATCCGTACAATCACCTAAACTCCGGTTTAAGTCTCCAAACGCCCAATCCACTTTCCCTATGCATCACAGCGATCTGTTTAAGCATTGCCTTGAAGATCGCCGACTTCGACGGAGGAAGTCGCGGTCGGAATTTCTCGATCAGTTCGCTCGTAGCTGCTTGACCGTCGACCGACGATTCGCACGCAATAAAGTTCCGAATCTCTGTCAGTAGCTCAAGTTCATCGCCAGACGGCAGGACGCGGGGCGTTTGAACCGGCTCGCTAGTTTCGGAATCGTCGGGGTCCTGAGTGGCTACTGGCAGCTGAATTGAGTCGCTTCGAGTCATTATTCTTGAGAGGAGTTCGCCGGACGATAGCATCGACTTCGTCCGACTTAGCGGGTTTGACTTGAGGAGAGCAGCACCGTCGAATGCGACTCCGGAGTCGACAGAACTGGATGATGTCTGTGAAGAACAAGGAAAACAAATCTCATGTTTCCTTTCCAATAGTCTCTGAACTTGCTAATATAGCCGATGCAAAACTCCTATTCTCCATATTACACAACTCCAAGCATGTACTTCACCAACTCCTACCTCCACTCCGACCCCTCTCCTCTCACCAATTAAGACCTAGAGCACACAACCATACTCTCCCACCCAAAGACAACTCTCAATTTATTCCCAGATCCTTATATAAAAATATTTACTAGTTTATTTTAAAATTTTCTAATTAACTTAATTAACTTTCATTATCCATTATCACTCATGTTAGCATTTCTGCGTTTTAGTCATATATGATGTTTTTTACAATAAATAATCACGTAGAAAAAACCTTATTAAGTCTGACATTAATTAATCAGTCAGAAAGCACTCAATCATTTCTACACCAATAATCAACTAGACCTTCCAGATTTAACTAAGTCCCCAGACAATTTTTTTTCTGAGGGAATGCACCCATCTTGAGACCAAAAATTAATTACACCTAGTAATTTATCGCAATTAACTCCAGGCAATTAAATCATAAGATAATTTGAAGGCAAACTATAGTGAAGAAGTGGGTTGATGGTATTACCACTTGATCTGACAGTTTGCTCGTGGTTTTTGGCACGACCGTTTGAAATGTCGAATTTCTCTTCTGACCAAAGCGCGGCCTGAAACAAAATCAAGTAATGTAATAAAAAATCTGCCACTTGTCATGTAAATGTAAATTTATGACATTTCAAACATTTGCAATAGATGTGTACTTTTTGAACACAGTAATTGCAACAGAGTAATATTCATATAGCTCCTTTTCTAAACCCATCAATAGTACAGACCCCTTCCTATGTGATTACTTTTTTTGCTTAGGGATGCAGACAAGTAGGCAGAGAAATAGACAAGCAGGCAGACAGACAAATAGGCAGACAGACATGTTGTAAGAGCGCATGTAGCAACAATCTGGAATATCTAATACACGAAATTAGTATCCAGACTACAGACTGGTGCTCTATAGAAAATAGAGCATATGTATGCCTAAATTCAGACCTGGAAGACTGAAGCGGAGCACCAGCCAATCCGTTTTGGCCAGTCCACGTTGGAACACCTGGAGTGCTCATCTGTCGAACTCGTGCTCGACTCTCTCGAAGCGCCTGGACTGCCTTGCGAGCGACCTGCTCGGCCTCGTTCTCGACCAAAAGGTAGTCTGGATTGGACGACATCATGATCTGATCATGCTGCATTGCGCTGTGAACGCTTCCTATAACAAATGTGCACACAGTCATAAACAGACACAAACATACATAAACAGACACAAACATACCTAAACATATACAAACATACATAAATATACATACACAAACTTTTCGGATCACACTTTGGCAAAGGTGGAAGCAACATCCTGTAACGGTTGCGGTAGGGAATGCTTCAGCAAAGGTGTTCATGGTTGCCTTCACGAAATCTACCAAGATTTTTTGGAGGTTTGCTGGAATGAGACGACGGACCTCCGTTAGAAGTATGCCGTATGTTTCCTGTGTCTTGTTAGTGAGGAGGCAGTAAAGTCTGACCGGATTTATCCCATGTCCAAAATTAAAATGTATCGTATACAGTTGAAAGAAGACACTTGGAAAACTCTAGTGTTGTCCGTTCAATTGACCGTCGTTCAAATGTCCGTATACCGATTACGGCTTGATTTTGGTGAGCCAATGGTTCATGCCATATGCATTAAACACCAGCATGACATATGTTACATTATTTACATTTTGAGAAAAAACAAAAGTGGAGTTGAAAAGGACATTTCCGTTGCTACCAGATTTCTTGAGGAGTCTTCGTAGGACGTAGTCGTCCTGTTCACCAGAACGACTCTCTTCCTCCGCTTCTTCGTTGTCATCGCGTCTGTAAACGGCCGAACGATCCACAAACGATATCTTCTCACCATCGACGACTGAGAAATAACAATGCACACACTAAAAATTCACTTATATAAATACATGTATTTTGAGATATATGCAACCATAATAATAACAATAATAAATTCACCGATATCCTTCACTGCCAATTGGTTGTTGATTGACAGTCCTAACTAAGCATAACTATGGTCATTTCTGGGTCGCCGTTTCTACCCTAATAACCTGTTTGTGTTAAACCTATATCTTAGTCAACTTCTTCAGTCAATGTACAAAGATGATAACCAAGAAACTGATCCAGAATTCTTAAGAATTCCTCATGATAATAACCAAACACCAGAACATATAACAAGTAACAATTTGTCAAACTTCACGAAGAACTCATCCATCATATCAATTCGTTAAATTTCTTGAAGAATTTTATCCCTCGTATCAATTCGTTCAATTTCATAAAGAATTTCATCCATAGAACTAAGTACTGATGATAAAAAAATTTGCTTCATACTCGCTCTCCGTTTCCTCCTTTCTTTCTTTGACTTCTTTGACTTGCGATGTGTCTTCTCAAGCGACGATGAACACGCACCTTTCTTTGTGCCGTCACCAACACTCCCTTTAACAACCCCAGAACCCTCCGACAGAGAACTCCCCGCTTTCATCAACGACACAGACTGATTGGGTTGTGTTCCAACCGTGTCCGTTTTTAATTCCGTTTGGCCAATACCGGAACCTTCAGCACCGTCCCACTTCGTCCGAGATATTGTCTCACTGATGCGTTTTGCTAACTCCCGCATCAGCGTCGCGCGTCTGTCGTCCTCTGCGTCTTGTTCGTCTTCCTGTTCTTGCACGGTCAGCCCCAGTTCTTGTTCCTGTTCCTTCAGAGCGTCGAAAAGGTTCTTCTTCTTCTGTTTCGATTTTCTTGACGATGCGACCTTTACGTCGGAGTTGGTCCCGGCAAAGATGGCGCTCGTTTCCGTTCCTGCGTTGGGACTGTCATCGCCGAGCATGAAGAGTTCAAAAAGGTCGTTCGATTTGAAGAAACGTCGCTGTTTCGGGTCCTTCAGAACACGATTTGTGAGGAACTGCTTGAAGATCTGCCTGTCAAAATGAAACAAAGTGGGTCAGTACACGTGAACTAATCCGTAGCATACCAGGTCTTGGTTTCACATCTCGCAATAGTAGATATTAGAAATGCTAGATCCTACAAATGGCAGATCTTACCAATGATCTTTTCCCCAACTAGACGAAATAAATACCATCTAAGATCAACAATTCACAATTTCCTCCTCCCCAGAAGGATAAACAAAATTTTATAGCCTGTATCCTATTTGAAAACATTTATTAAATACCGGCCTAATCTGAACAGCCTTATCACAGACCTATACTCTACATTGTAAATATGATGCGTCTATGTCTTGAAAGAACAAACAAAAATTAATTGATAGGTACACACTATAAATAGCAGACCTTACCGATGATAGATCTTACAGATTGGAAGATCCAACTGACGGTAGATCCTACTGACGATCCTACAAATGGTAGATCTTACCAAGTGTGAGATCCTACAAATCGTAGAACTTACCGATGATAGATTTTTTCTTCTATGGTTCCGGTCGTGAGCAGACGATAGATGGTGACCTGTTTCGTTTGTCCAATGCGCCACGCCCTTTCTCTCGCCTGCATGTCTGTACTTGGGTTCCAGTCCGGGTCATAGATGAGGACCCGGTCAGCCCCTGTCAGGTTGATTCCGAGGCCCCCGACCCGAGTTGTCAGAAGGAACACAAAAATCGTCGGATCCTACAATGACAATCGGATTTTTAATGGGCGCCTTAGAAAAAACAATAGAAATCATTCAAAATTATTATTTTTTAAAGGTAAGTATAATCCCTCAGGAGACAAAGAAATTGTTAAAAGACAGTTAATAGCAGTTAGCTATTATTATTAATATCATTATCCTAATATGTCGAGGCTAAGTAAAATGAAGTCGTTAACACTTCAAATTGATGGCTGCCTCTCAAGGCTAACTGAAGTGACTGCTTCCCTCTTCTTTACTGTTAGACAGTTGATGCCTTGTGCATTACTCATCGGCACAATACTCATTATTATTATTATTATTATTACTCAAATGATACATATGAAAATATCATTGATGAAGAAAGAACTGCTAACTGTGTTGAACTGTTCGACCATTGGCTGCCTGGTCGCTATCGTTGTGGCTCCATCCATTCGAAGGTAGGAGTACTTGCGGTGCTGGATGAAACTCTCCAAGATATCGAGCATCTGAAGCAACACAGACCAAAAAACAATAAAGCAATGACGTCAGAGATAACCACAAAACACAGACCTAACAGTTGCCAAAGAAAATAAACTCTTGAATGCACCTGTGAAGAGTTCATACCCTCTTGAATGCACAGTGCAAAGAGTTTAAACGAGGATATGGATTTTAAATAGTTTTTTACAGAGCTTCATTAAGCTTTCTGAACGAGGGTTCAGTTCGACAGAAGTCAACTGGTACATGCTTACAGTATAAGACATACATACGTTATATAGACAGCAAAGCATACATACAAACACCCACACACATATATTTAGACAGCCAAACCGACATACAAACATAAATTCATACAGAGAGAGAGAAGAGCACACATTAGTCAAGCATGACTCACTTGACAAGCATGCATACAAACATATAGAGTGCATATAAATAGAGAACAAGCACACATACAAACACAGGAAACATATATACAAGGATACATGCGCAACATGCACCTCTGATGATTCTCTCTTTAAGTGGAGCTATATAAATGTGCAATTACAATTACAATGCATGTATGGCTACATTACGTACTTGTCTGCTTTGGCTGAAGAGGAGAACCTTGTGATTTTGTTTCTTCCACAGACTGAGAAGGGCTTCTACGACCATCAGCTTTCCAGATCGGCGCCAATATCCGAATTCCATTTCCTCGTTCTGTGCTATGCTTTCTGCCACGTCGCCAAAAACCTTCGGCCCACCGGTCGACAAGTCCGGGTGGTTGCAAATCTTCCGCAGTGTTATGAGACCCGGGAAGACCTAAAAGACGAAGCAAACTCCATGAGTTACAAGGTGGTTACATGAAAATGCAATTTTGATCTAAATCTGAATGAAATATTTGATTCATATCCTGACCAATTAAAAATTTTGCTATAATGTCTGAATTTTTCAGGAGGTTCCAGTGTAGAAGACAAAATCTGAATATTGAGGTGATCAGTGTCATATTTATTGAAATATTTCCTCACTAGCTACCTGACTTAAGTGTCATATTTTCGATCTTGGAGTATGGGTATTTTAGATTGAGCCGCATGTAAATAATGTAGCACTGTCATGGGCTCTCATGCATTCCATTTTTCTGCCAGTAAGGAATGGAATCGACTACCAATGTTTGTCTGAAGCTCAAACTCTTTCTCTTCCTTTAAAACTCACTATTTCTCATTGGTTTTCAGCCATCTGGATGTCTTCCTCTGGTGACTAACTAACCGCACCTCAGTTTCGCATTTCTGTTTGACCTTGAGCGCATTAAAAATGTTTGTAATTATAATAAAAGTAATAATATTTACCATGAACCTGCCATCGAGGATGAGTTGGCATTCCTTGGAGTCGAGATATTCCCTGTAGACGTCTCGCTGATGCTGTGTCAAGCGGCAGAACAACACCTGTTCGTTCTTGTCTGGCAGCTGAAGACTCACCTTGACGTCTGACTTCATCCTCCGTAACAGGTACGGTGCTATCGTGTCACGTAACACGCATGCACACTTGTACGCCGTCTGCACCTATAACATAATTTAATTAATTAATATAATAATGTAATATCATTAATTAATTAATTAAATTAATATAACATAATTTCTGCATGACCATGCACATGTTAATATGCCTTTAACAATAATAATAATTGACATCTACATTTCATACAGCACCTTCTGGTAACGTAGGCACTAAGCAGTGATATCAGTCGGAAAATATTATTATGGCAAACAATAAGTGAATAACCGATAGAAAATTTAACAGAATGCTCGACCAAGAGTTGCTAGAAACATCAAAAAGACAAGCTGAAGACCCACTGACCAAATAGAAGACCAACCAACTGACTAAACAACATAAATACCTGAACATTTGAGGCGTTGGCATAACCGCCCTGGATGATTGGAACCGAGAACTGTTGCATGAAGTCTGGCAGCGTGCCAAGTTTTCCCGGAAACACAAAATCAAACAACGACCACAACTCCTTCAGGTTGTTCTGTATTGGCGAACCAGACAAGATTAAACGATGACATGTTCGAAACTGTTCAACAAAAACAACAAGAATTACTCAGCAACTTTACAAAGTTAACTTTACAAAATTAAAACATCATCAAATATCAGCAATGGTAAAAACCATTGCTTCGCTTTTGGTCCTAACGAGCTTATCTGATTTCTCCCATGGTCTATGATTTTTTTATAGTGATTTTAGGAGAAGCGGCCATTCGCTGAAGCCTTGGGCATAGCGATTACAATACAACTGTTTTTGATAAACAATACAATACAACCTCAGCTCTAGCTTCTTTTTACACTGTTTACATCTTACCTGTTTAGAGGCGAGTGTCACCTGAGCGTCTGGATTGCGTATCTTGTGTCCCTCATCCAGTACGATGTAATGCCAGTCGTATCTGAGTAAGATGTCCTGCTTACCAACTACGGTTGCGTAACTCGTAACTAATACGCCACAGCTTCTCACAATCCTTTGAACCAGAGTGGCCTGTAACAACAAAACAATCCTTTGAACCAGAGTTGCCTGAAAGACTCCATAGTGTAGTGCTTAGCATGATAGACTATCAATCGAGAGGTTGGGAATTTAAATCCTGCCAGGGCAGAAATTAGTTTGAGATTTCTGTTCCATCTGCATCCCTAGCCAACTTAGATATAATGAATACACTGACCATACATACACTGTCGATGGGAAGACAAGACAGCCTTCATATGCCAAGGCTAAGAAAATGAAGTCGTTAACATTTCATACCCATAAGGGCCTCAGGGTCAACCATAACAGATTCATTTAACCTCTGGCACGTTTGACGTTCCGGACGAGTGGAGTATGGCGACACGGGCGATTGGCCACCAGATGTGCATCTCTTTGACCCACTGATGCATGACGGTCGCAGGGCAGACGATCAGAGTTGGACCGAGGCCAGCGTATCTTCAAGACACGATCAGAACAAAAATCAGCCAACCACCAAAATAAAAGAACAATCGCTGAATCAATCCCAAGAAATTTAACAACTTCCATAGCATCAATCAATCAATCAATCAATCATCAATCAATCAATCAATCAATCAATCAATCAATATTCGTTATAACAATACACAAAGCATCAATCGATAACTGTCTCAAGTTCATACTTACTTGGTTTGTTGCTTAACCTAGACACACTGACCAAAACTGATAGTTAACTAGTAATTTCAATATTTCCCAATAGCAATTACTATTTTACAATAATTAATTTGGAAACAAAGCATCTGAAGAATCATCACAGCAGCAGAACGCGCTTACTTGGACAGTGAACCCTGGTCCCTGAGTTTGCTGTGGCGCAGTCCAGCCAAGAAGCCGATCAGTTGAATCGTCTTGCCCAGACCCATCTCATCTCCGAGAATGCCACCCGCCTGCTGACAGTGCAACTCCCACAACCACCTCACGCCTGTCTTCTGATATCTGGATTGAAAACCATTCAAACTGATGAAGCACTATGCAGATAAACAATCAATTACTCAATCAAACCAAGACATTTGCTGTTCATCCACTAATTAAAAATATCACAAATTGATAAAGATGAGGATGGTGATGATGACTGTGAAGAGGATGATAATAAATAAGATGGCAGTGATAATGAAGATGATAATGAAGATGATGATAATAAATAAGATGACAGTAATAATGAAGATGATAATGAAGATGATGATAATAAATAAGATGACAGTGATAATGAAGATGATAATGAAGATGATGATAATAAATAAGATGACAGTGATAATGAAGATGATAATGAAGATGATGATAATAAATAAGATGACAGTGATAATGAAGATGATAATGAAGATGATGATAATAAATAAGATGACAGTGATAATGAAGATGATAATGAAGATGATGATAATAAATAAGATGACAGTGATAATGAAGATAAAGATGGCTTATGATGACTATAATAATGCAGATGACAGTGATGATTAAGAAGATGATGGTGACAATTGCGAACCAAAACAGATTTTACTGAACAGTTCTAACCGATAGAGTTTATTCCAGATCCGTCCTGGAACTCGGAAGCCACCATCGAACTCGACATCGCTCCCCGATTCCTCATCCTCTGCTCCTGGTACTTGAACTTTTGACCTCCGCAGCACCTCGTCATCGTACTCCCTGTCAAATAACAATAACAATAGTTCACCAGATATTTAATCTAATTGCTTTTAAATATCTATTCAAAGCCAGTCACTTCTAAATACCTACCTAAGCTAATATAAATTAACTGTTTCTAAATATCTAATCTAAATGCTTTAAAATATCTAATCTAACTGCTTCTATGTATTTAATCTAATCTAATGTAATCTAACTGCTTCGATTTATCTAACCTAATCTAATCTAATCGCTTCTATTTATCTAAATCTACTCTGAGTACTCCTATTGTGCCGGTAACATGCCTTCAATCAGTGCTAGTCAATGCGTCTCGGTTAAGTAACAAATCAAGCAAGTATGAACTTGAGTGACCCTCTTCAAGAGGTGCTATATAAATCCATGGTTACAGTTACACTTACAGACTTTACCCAACCTGAGTCTGTCTCTGTAGACACCTTCGTCTCCGTCATCGAGAGTTGCTCCGTTTCTTTTCCTCTTCCGTTTTGCGTTGCCCTGAGGTGCACCGAAGCCAGACCAGTCGCTCGATTTTCTTTTCCTCTTTGCTCGGTTTTTCGATTCGTCTGTCGAAACAAAGTAATTGGTAATTTAATTGCAATTTATATAGCACCACTTCACAATAGTAGGAGAATCAAATGGCAAAAATGGAACGTGATTCCATTAGGTGAGCTCTACATGCGTGTAAGAGTCTCCGGTGGTGCCTTTGCCAATTATCTAAGGAGCTTTGCTAATAGATGAACGTTTTGTTCTGAATTAAGTTTAACATCGCATGGGCTACCAAGCACAGTCATTAAGAGAGGGCAATGGTCAAGTGGTTAACGTGTTGGCCTGTCGATCGAGAGGTTGGTAGTTCAAATCCTCATCAGGGCAGACATTTTATGAGATTTTGGCTCCACTTGCTTCCCCTAGCCAACTTAGGTATGATGGGCATGCACCAACTATACAGATACCATATCCAGTTGGAAGATTGAGCGATGAGGCAAGAGCTGGCCACCTGCCCTTGCTAACACTTCATACCCGTCAGGGCTGGCTTAAGGAATTGCTCTTCTTCTTGGTTGGATAGCTTCTGTTTAAGGATGCTGTTTAAGGATTCTGTATCATAACAAAGATGACTAGCTTTGCCCTCCTCCTTTATCTGGCCTTCGGACTAGCACAACTAGAAGTCACGTATTATTTCTGTCTATCACTCTCCTATCAAGCAAGATGTGATATGACGATCCACAAGAACATTTTTCCCAATAACAAGTTTGGTAAACAAAAGAATTCTGAATGAAACTCACCTTCCGATTCCTCATATTCCACCTCCTCCTCGTCCTCTTCATCTGGCACCCAAGAATCGTCGCCACCATCATCACTGCTGCCATCTGCTCTCCTTTCATCTGCCGGCGTTTCATTCAATGCTGGATGATTTGCAATTGAAGCTCTAGTGCGACTTCCCAACAACGCTTTCTTGGCCTTCTTTGGACGAACAAGCCTTCCGTTCGAATTGGCTCCTCTTGGTTTGTATGCTGCTAAAGTGCGCTTTGAGTCAGCTTCTGGAACTTTCTGCTTCTTCTTGTTCTGCAACTGAAAATGGTAAATTGTAAATGGCAATGAAGAAGAAGAGCAGTGTCTTAAGCTAGCCAGAATGGCAGCCATAGGTATGAAATGTTAGCACCTTCATTTTCTTGGCCTGGTCAAATGAGGGTGGGTGGCAAGTCCTCTCCCTCGCCGTCTCATCTTCTCACTTATAGTGTACAGTCAGTGTACTCATTACAGCTGAGTTGGCTAGAGGATGCAGGTGGAGCAGAAATTTCAACACAATTATCTGCCCTGGCAGGGATTTTAGGCCCCGACCTCTTGGTTGACTTTCTACATGCTAACCACTACATCACTACATAACACTGTGATAAATCACTGGATTAGATAAGATTGTAAAAGCAACAGTTACAAAATGACGTCTCAATAACCCGCTCTCACACTCACCATTCCTTTGCTACTAAAGATTTTCTTCTTATCCTGGCCAAGTAGGAACTTGTCAAACTCCGACATCTGTGGTAAGACTCCTCTCGACTTTGCCATCGTCTGTCGACCAAGCATCAAAGTCCCGAAAGGAGTCATCTCTCCAAGTCGGATCATACGATCGGAATCTGTTTCCATGGATGAAGACTCTCCCAAACCGAGTATATCGCCCAAATTCTGTGCCGACATCTCAGCATCTAAGAACAAAAATGCCATCAGAAGTTTTATTACTTTATTGTACATCGAAATCTCATACATGGTAGCCAATTGGTAAGAGTGCTCGCCTTGTAACACGAAGAGTACGGGTTCGAGTCTCCTCCCCTGATATGGTTACTGTGTGGGGACCTTTGACAAGTCTTCACTCACAAACGCTCAGCACCACCGATTTATAATTTGTCATTACTAGTATGTATGTATGTATGTATGTATGTATGAGCACTTGTTATAGCACCACTTCAAGATTTCTACTCAGAGGCGCTCCCGACTACAGCGCGGACACTGAATCGGAGTTTCACGCCGAAGCGCATGAGCAATTATTGCGAGTGAAGGACTTGCCCAGGGTCCCTACGCGGCGGCTTGAGGTGGATTCGAACCCGCAACCCTCCGGTTGCAAGGCACCGAACATACCCCTACACCACCGCGCACCACTAGTGGGTCATAGTCAATGTTCCCTCTAATTTCTTGGAGTCTGTGTGCGCATAAAATTTCTTTTGTGCAACATTCTTACAAGGAGAGTAAAAGTTTGTGCGCATTGCGGATTCGGCGGATAATTAACGTTAGCCTACGTCTTCAACTCACTATTTTAGGCTTTCATGTACGTTGCTTAAAATTGTAGCATTTGTTTAAAATATAACGGAGTATGGAGTTCAGGAATTTAACAAGTTTTACATGTAAAAATAGATTTATTAGTAAAACATAAGTGTTTTAGAGGTATATCGTAATGTGGCCTAACCTTTACAAACTTTTTGGTGTGTGCGCTCCATGTTTACTTGTGTGCGCTCGTCTGACGACCTCTGTGCGCGCGCACACGCGCACAGCTTAGAGGGAACATTGGTCATAGTAATTAATAAAAGCGTCATGTGCAGCCAATGGAGGGACCTGTGACCGGGAAGAGATGAGGCAGAGATTCACAAGAATCTGAGATAGGATGGGACAGTTCCCATTCGGCAATTTCTCATGAGAGCTAGAATCTTTCTACCATGACCTACCCTGCCCCCATAGCCTGGCTTCTCGTTTCTGTGATCTATCAGATTTCAACCTGGTTTCTCTTATCATTTTCGATTGTGATTTAACGAGAAGTGACCATCAATTGATGCTTTGTGTAGATAGATAGGATTAGATACCATTGGTGGAGTTGGTGGACGATTCTCCCATGAGAGCATTCAGTCGCTGCGTTGTGGTCAGTTTACGAGAGTTCAACCTCTTCATCTGCTTGACCTATATAAATACAGAACCAGTTCACCAAATCTACAAAGATACTTCTAATTCGAACAACAGTGTCTGCAAGTAGCTTTCATAAGACAATATATTAATAAGCCACAGATCATTGAAGCTTTTCTGATTATTCTCTTGCCCATGCATGCTGTTGCATTTAACTCCATTCAGCAAACATTTTCAAGTTGTCTTAAAACGCACTGATTTAGATCGTTTAGATAGTCATTGGTGCATTGCCTTTTTGAGGTACTTAAATATGCTATATTAAGTGTTTTGATACATACATACATATTTATTATTATTATTATCATCATTATCATTATCATTATTATTAGTAAAGGTTCCTATTGTAAGCATTTCAATAAACAGAGGAGCATCTTTGCATTGCCTTGTTTTCTTTCTGGCTTTTAACAGAATGCAGTTGACGCACTGCTTCCCTGCTCAGCGTTTTCTCCTGCTCGATCATGCTCAGCACCTTCTCCGTACGTTGCAGTTCCTCCTCACATGACCTAATCAAAAACAACAGATATGTCTCTGAACACTTTCAGTAGACATCGTAACTGTGACCGTAATAATAAATTTATATAGCACCTAATCAAGAGATACTCATTTGACTCATTTTGTGAATAAATGAATGCATGAATGAATGAATGTTGCTCGCTCTTCTTGCACCTCAAAATCAGATCACCTTGCATGGATATCACATGCAATAAACAAAAAGTAATTAAAGTACAAGACTCTCTCACCGGTTCATAAAAGATGCACTTATAAATGTCAAAATCTGTGTGCATGTAGAAAGATTTATCATTGTAGGTGCTCTACCTCATATCCGTGTTAATATCGGTCAGTTCCTTCTGCAGCAGGTGGATAGCAATTCGCTGCTCTTGGGCCGCAATCTCTTCATCCACTTGTGCCAAGACTCCTGAGGAGCAAAAGCAAGGGTCAATATCCAGGTCACAAGTACACAACACAGCAGAGTACAAAGGTAATGTAATGGAATGTAAGGAGGCCATGCTGGGTTTCTTAAATCATCCAAACACCCAGTTTTGTAAAAGCACAGCAATATTTATATGATTATATGCAAATGTTGTAATTGTATAACAACAATTTACACTGTATCATAAGTATCATCGTCATCATCATCATCATTCATTTATTAAGCACCACTAATGACCATGAAGGATCAATCGATGGCACCGAGCAATTCTGAGCGAAGGACATGCTCACAGTCCCTACTCAGTAAGCATCAGAGTAGGAGGTTCGAACCAGCATTCTACACATTATAATGAGAGCACACTAATCAATCGGCTACCGTTTCCCACATTTAACAATTGGTACAAACAGTGAGCTTCAAATGTAATTCACAATGTCAGTTGTCACCAATAATAATAGACAGATTTTCAATTGGTTTTTAAAAGCGTAAACACTCTCGGCCTGTGTAACAGAAACCAGAAGAATTCGAGGATATGGATGGGTGACACGTACTTATGAAAATACAACACACACGCACCTTGTTCAAAAGCATCTTGGTTATAAACTTGAAGCCCAAGATTCTGGAGTTCAGAATTCTGTTCGCTGCAGGGTACAGACTGTATTCGCGCAGTGTCGACTTGAAAAGTAAGCTTGGAGTTTGAATCCATGAGGTTCCCTTTCACATTTGATGCATTGACGAGTTGATCCAACGTGACATCGTTCGCGTCATTATGACTTAAGTCACAAGCATCACTATGACACAACTCCGGGTCTTCGTCGCCCGACATCGATACTTGATCCATAACTCTCGATTTCTTTGACCTTACAGTCTACATAAATAAAACAAAATGTCGGGAAAAACTAAAATGCCCAAAACCAAGCGTGCTCGTAACAAACCATAGCCTTGAAGTAAAATGAAATTAAAATTGTCAGCTAAAAAATTAGTTCAACCGAAATCACATCAGTGTAAGACCGCGGAATTTCCGTAAAATTAAAAAAAATGTGCTTTCGTAAAATAATTGATACTATACATTCAAACCCCTTAGATTTTGTTTAAGCAATGGAAATAGACAATTCAGCCAAATAAAATCACAGTACACTAGTATAGAGCTTACCGATCGCACTTTGTTTTGTTATGTACTGCAACATACATCAGTACATGAAATACGCTTTGTTTTCACTATTTCAGCGTTAGATGAGACAAATTCTCTTCGGTAACCTTCCCAACTACTTGGATGGTAAATATTAAGAGTGGGTTTAATTTTAATAAGCGACAACGTGAGTTTTTTGCCATCCACGACAATATTTGCTTCACATCGCAACCTCCAATACGTTATATAACACCTATGGAAAGCCGTTTGTCTCATAAAATCCATGATTATTCAGCACAGTTTTGTGCAACAATTATTATTAGGCTACGCACTACAAGCACAACGCGAGCATTATAAAAAAAAGGTGTATTTATAGTTATTTTATACAAACAAATTGGCCACTAGTGGAACACGGAAACTTTCTACTCAAGGGGTAAGATTTTGTAAATAAATATATTGTCGGCTGTCCATCTATACTAGTAGGCCCAAACTGGGTTCACTAATCGTAACCTCGCGAATACTACAGCGCCCAAAAAGAGAAGTCGCGGTAACCAGCTTACAGGAAAAGAAGTCGATAGCTAGGCGGACGGTGTAAAAATCGGTTCCAAGTCAAGATCCAAAGGGATCAGATAGGAACATTGATGAAGAAAAACGAAGCACGTGTCTTAACAAGAATGCGCAGGGCATACATTGACACAGCATATTCGGGTTATACTGGGGGTGGGTGGGAAGGGGGTGAGACTGGGGCAACAGAGCATCGATATCTATATTTAGACTGGATTGCGCTTAGTCTATGCTAGCTGCACGAAGCGGCGCGGTCGGCGGACAGGCCTTTCCGGCATCTTGTTACTCGTATTGTATCAGCTGTGAGTTTGATACCCATAATAATGTCACGACTAAAACCTTCAATTAAAGAGTATTTCAACATTCACTGCAAGCTAACCAACCGTTAATTGATGTTCAGTCGTCTTACTAATAGTACAAATTATTGAAATTAATATGTGTTGTTTAGCAATAGTATTAATTATTAAAGGCGTCCATATACTACGTACTGTGGCGAGTGGTTGGGTGCGTTCCCTTTGCTACCTTCCCGTGTTCACAGGACCCGGCGGCGTGTCTCTTCTCCTTGCCTCCTGCGGTCGCTCGCCGCCTGTCCTCACCGCCATCGACCTTAGTGTCCTCCTCCTACTTGCCATTGGTTCGTAGGGCTCGGCGGCGTTTCTGTTCTCCTTGCCTCCTGCGGTCGCTCGCCGCCTGTCTTCACCGCCATCCGCCCTAGTGTCCTTCCCGTGTTCCTTCATCCCCACCTCATAGCCTATGTTGGCTCGTAGCCCATGTTCTTTTGGCTGCTAGGCCATGTTCCTTTGACCTAGTTGGCCTATGCTCCTTGCCTATGTTCCTTCTCCCAACCCTGTAGGCTAGCCCATGTTCCCTTGGATGCTAGGCAATGTTCCCTCTCCCTCCCCCGGACGGGTATAAATAGATGAGAAGCTTAGTAGCATTACACGTGTTGAGCAGTACTTTGACTTGTGAAGTGTTAACGTTGAGAATACATTTGTATTTGGGGAATAATTAACCACCTGCATTGGTTACTTGTACGACTGCTCTGGTTACATATGAAACACACACAATAATTCAATAATGGAACAAGGTCTGTTCCCTCATGCGATGCTGTCTTGCTGGCTCTGCTCCTCACTATCTTAGGGCCTTTTGTACCCCTGTATCTTCTCTGCACAGTCGTTCCTCCCTTCGGTCCTCGGCCCGTGGTTAGTTGGTTGTGACGTGGCTGCGTACTTTTACGGCCCAGTCTAGGAGTTTCACTATTGTTGGTCCCAATAGCTGGAACCAGTTACGTCAGTCCCTCAGGACTGACCTTTTTTCTATTTCTTTTAACCAGTTCTACAAGCACCTGAAAACCTCCCTTTACCAGTGAAGAGACTGACCCGGGTCAGGAGCGCCGCTGTTTTGAGTGGCGCTATATAAATGCTTGATTACGATTTCCTGTTTTCAATGTATATTTATTAAACTTATTTAACAAAACAAATTTATGACTGAAAAAAGTTCAGTTTCATTGTTTGCCTCTGCAATAGTGACATTCAAGGGCAGTCTAAAATCATGGAAACTACTACAAGACATTGAACATCAATCTTTTATTCACCATATATGGTAGCACAGTAACAAGATCAGAAAATGAGGAATACAGCATTCTCAGGACAGTAGGCATGCCTGTATTATACTAATTAAAAGATAACATAGTCCAAGTTTGCTGAACTTAACTCTCATTTCATGCAAACTTTAAATGATTTGGCAGAGACAAGAACACAACCCAAATATTTAAGTTTTTGACCTAGTTAATTTGAACACTCTTTACATTAATCATTTTACATGCAGTACATCTCATCACCTGAGATTTCTTAACATTTAATTTCAATTAGCTAATCAAATACAAATAATAATGTTCTATGAGAACAAAATACTGACTAAAAAACAGTGAAGCAACACACAAGATAATTAATAGATCATTAATGCCAAGCAAAACATAAATTATGCCCCCTTAGGGCTGATGGAAGTTGAATCTATGCATACAAACTCAAAATATTCACATACTTGTTTGTTCACATAATAAGCGTTTGCACAAGTCTAGTGGCTGTCTGCATGAAAGCTTCAAGCAATTACTTACCGATGCTTAAACAGAACAAGCTTCGTCAGCTGTTTACGTATAACTGGTCCAGTCAATTGGACAGTTCTTTGTTTGGCCAGATGATACATTCTGATAGTGCAATAGCAACTGCTTATGCACTTAATTAAATTGAAAACATGATTGTTGTCTGGTGTACTATCAAACATGTGGTTATCAAGACATGTAAAACAATTCAATGCAACCTCTGTCAGGACAACTGTACAGACATTTGGTATAAAATGCTTGGCAAGCGGTACACGAGGTTGCAGATCATACATGCGGGCAACTGACATGTCAAGGGTATCCTGCTGCAAACCATTAAGTGGAATGGAATCCAGTGTTACACCCAATATAGTTGTTGTATCTTGCACTGAGCAGTTTCCCAAGCCACCTTCTACATTATGATGCATTAACAATCTCTTGTATGCTGCAGTATAAGTCAGAAGATATTTAAGAGGACAGTTGGGTTTGTTAACTAGTTCAATGAAAATTGCAACAGTGGATTCCACAGAACATATTAAGCCAAGGAATGGAGTTCGCCGTTTTGTTTGATACATTGGAAGCCCTTTGTCATTGGTTAAACTAAACAAGTAAAGTTTTGCTTTCTCAACACGGACTGACAGAGCTTTAAACGCTTCCTCAGTAAAGCCCGGTTGACCATTTTACTCCTTGAAACCATTGTCGAAGGGTTGACGGATGAGGGAGGGCAAGGTGGAAAGTACGGCGTACATAATTGTATGCCTTCAGGGAGTAGAAAGCTAGCGTCAATGCAAATGATTTAAGCTCCTCCGGGTAGGATGCACGTGCAGGCCATGATTCATGATGCGTTTCGTTATTAGATTAGATACTTCAGTGAATGTACTTTCGAGTAACTTCTCACAACCAGAAGAGATCAAGTCATTCTTCTTCAACGCTGACACAATTTCTGACAGTGACTTGACTCTGGGCCTGAGACGTTGAACTTTGGCATTGCTGTTCTTCAAGCGCTTCTCCATTGTAACAGCACGATCAACAACAAAATCCATTTCCTTTTTCAGTGATCTTGGGCGATCATTTATCGAATAGGAGTGATCCTTCTCTGACAATACAACTGTGGAAGATGTTGATGGTGTGACAACTTCTGACATCGGTGTGTTCAAGGTGGCCTCAGCTTGATCCAATCGTTCTTTCGGGGGTTTCCTACACATCACAACCTAACACAGCAACAAGCAACACATCAAGACTACAGTTCTCAATAGAAAACATAGATGTGGTAGATGGCTTAGGCTTTACATTTGCAATAATTCCGAGATCCATCACCTCTGTGTGAGCAATTTAACCACTGGTTTTCAGTGGTTCTGGACTTGGACTCCAGGGATGTCTCAGTGGTGTCCTGTGCTGTGCTGAGTTATACAAACTACTATCTGGGTCTGAAAACATGTTACATGTATTAATAATTCTCCATATTCCTTATTAGTAGCAGCATAAATCAAGAATTGCTATACAGAATATTACATTAATTAATTTCATTATTCACAGCTCACCAGTTTACTATTAGCTGATAGATGGATATGACACTGTTACAAGAAAAATCAGTATGGAAAGAAACCTTAACAAGGTGACCAGGTAAAGTAAAGATGGTTGGCACAGATCCGGGACGAAGTCTGACTGTCTGTCCGATTCGATCGAAGCAGCTTGGCTGAAAGTGATCAGAGCAAACGACCGATTTCTTTGAAGGTGCAAACCTTTCTCGATGCATATTATGCACCCACTGCTGCAGTACTTCCGGCTGTGAATGTGGAAATCTGTTGACACATTCAGCATAATATTATTCAGATTTCAATTCGTAAATATGCGTTATTCAAACTAAACAAGTATAACTTTTATTACTCCATTGGCAAACACAATTGGACATCGAAATAGAATGTAAAATAAAAGTGTGGAAGTAATAATAATGTATAGTAGTAACAATGAATAGTAAAGTTATAACACAATGTTAACAGGTGTAAAGCATCCTGGGCAAGCATTTAGTATCGGGATGTGTGTGTTTTCTCCCGTCATTTTAGGCGTTGTTTGAGTCGGTTAGGGTAAGGTTACGCGTCGTGAAGGTCGGTTAGGGTCAGGGTTAGTGTCGTCTTTAGAAAACATCGTACCTTCCGCAAAGTATGCCTAAAGCTACCGTCCGACGCCCGTAAACTAACGCATCCTGGTAATAAATCCCTTTCTGGTAAAAAGGTCCGAACATGGAATTTCACGGTTTAAAAAATTTTCAAACTCAAAATATTTATTATACCTCTGCAAAAGGAACTGAGGTAACGTATTGTGATTAAAAAACGGTAAACATTTAGAATCAGGGTGCGTAGGTTTCCTCGCTTCGGTTAGGGTACGGTTAGGAGTTCGTTAGGGTAAGGTTAGGATTTGTGAGGGTCTGTAGACGAGTTATCGCGGAAACGGGTCAGGGTAAGTGTCGTCAGTAGGGGCCGTCCATAAATGACCAGCATGCCAAAAGATACCATCCGACGCCCGTAAACTTACGCACTCCGATACTAAATATTCGCCAAAAATGCTTGTCACGGGAAACTGACAACTTTAAAGTGAACGATGCACTGGTTTGGGATGATGTTTGGGACGCGTATTCAGCGATATGGGGTATTTCGCGTGATACAGGTCCGTATTCACTTAACTTGAATTTATTTACATTTTAATCAGATTGTAGCTCACTCAGCAATAGAATAATCAGTAAATAGTTCTACTCACACATGAAACGACTGTGGTGCTCCTTTAATTTGCTGATTAGAACAGTTTATAGCCGCGCACGAAGGCATCTTCGGTCAACAAGCGATTTCAACGAGCTGCCATCTTGCTACACCGAGCTCGTTGACCGCATATCTAAAGCCCGCATGCGCAATCCAGTTCTAAATATAGATATCGATGCAACAGAGCCAAGAGATCTATGGCCATGAAGGATGAAACAGAAGCACATACAATGATTCAAACTACGGTCAAATATTAAGATCTTATCCTAAATGCGGGTGTGCAACGGTAGTTTTATTGTACACAATTTCTCCCGCATACGAGGCCGAAAATGGTTCCGACGAATTGTTTACATTTTGGGGGATGCAAAAGAATTCTAGAGTAGGGCTACGAACGATATTGGCCAACCCCAATTAGGCTACACCAAATCTACCGGACAGCAGCGTTACTTTTTGAGATTAGTCAGTGGCGCTACAAGGGGGCAGCGGGGGCAACCACTCCGGGCGCAACACAAGCAGGGGCGGCGCTGGGTTTTTAGTTCTGGGGGGGTCCACGAAAATGAAATTAACTTGCAAGCTGCGTGGCAGGCGCCCGAGTGCGAGGCACTGCGAGCGCCGAAGGCGCGAAGCTGCCCACGATTAGGGGGTCTGGGGGAGCGTCGTAAGCTCCCCCAGCGGGGTCTGGGGCGGAGCCCCAGCCGCCAACGCTTTTTGGAGTATAATGTTGCCATATGGAGCTCATTTTAGCCACTCTGAACTAAACATTTATAGCTTAAAAATGAACTTAATTTGTTAGTTGTTACGTTGACTTGGTAAAAAAATTTGCAAACATGTAATTACTATTAAATATAATTTAAAGAATTTGAGTAGACCTAATAAATAGTGATGATCATAATATTAATTTAATATATTGGAAAGAGTTACAAAGTCATGACATTAGTTGCAAGGCTGTCAGCGAAACCAGACCCCCCCACCATAAATAATCTATTCGGATTTACACGAATTGGAGAAGTGGTCTGAACGACAGCTGGGGGGGTCCGGACCCCTGGACCCCCCCGGCCAGCGCCGCCCCTGAACACAAGGGGGCGCAAAATTAGCTTTCACTGGTACACAGTACTATGATAAGAACGATTAAAAGTCAACAAGAAAATTTAAAAGGGGCGCAGTCGTCAAATCTTGCCCCTTGGCGCTGAAAACCTTCGTGACGCCACTGATTACAGTACATTCATGCGGAGAAGTCGGCCATGCAGAATAACCGTAATATCGAGATTTTTACAGCCGCCAAAAGAGTGAAGTCGCGGGGGCCAGCTTATTCACAGGCGCTTAGTCAAAACAAGATCGATTGGGGGTGAAACTCGGTTCTATGCCAAGATTCAAAATGGGTTAGGCAGGCAGACAGTCAGACGATTAAGGTGAGTGAAACTAGCTGTCGTAATAAATCCTTCAATATTTAATAGATGCACGACAGTCGTGGCGGCTTGAACTGTAGGCCTAAGCCAGTGATGGGCAAAGTGCGGCCCGCGGGCCGCATGCGGCCCTCGGACTCCTTTTGTGCGGCCCGCCGAGAATCCTAAGACAACTTAAATGTGCGGCCCGCCGAGAATCCTAAGACAACTTAAATTTTCAAATAAAGTTTTATGCAGGAAACGTAATTTTTGCAGTTGATCGTCGACGTCTAGCATAATATTGACATCATGTGTTGACTTTGCTTACTTATTAATCCTTAGCTGCAGTGAAATTAGCGCCGCCTAGGGAAGCAGTAAATTAGATCATTCTTGAAAGATTTTTATTCTTTCGGATAAATCATGGCGTCTATTAACAAAAAACGTAAATTGTCGTCAGAAAACAGATTATTTCACGACGCATGGTTGTTAGATTATTTCGTTACACCAAACACAACATTACAAGGCTCCGGTAGTATATGTTTAATCTGCAAGGAATCGATAACAGTGTCACCTTTGCGACACAGACAGTTTCGAGAATTTATCTCAGAAATCGAGGATAAAAACTTTGATGACCTCACTTATCACAATAACGTCAGATGGCTCTCACGTGGAAATGTGCTGAAACGCTTCTTCAATTTGAGAACTGAGATACTTGCTTTTCTCCATGATATTAACAGAGAACATGAAGTATTGTGTGATCACAGTTGGTTAACAAAACTTGCGTTCTTGACTGACATCACCAAACACCTAAATGACTTGAATTTGAAACTGCAAGGACAGATGAAATGTTTGTCAGACATGATCTTTACAATTGATGCATTTAAGAGTAAATTGACATTGTTCAAAACACACTTGTCTGCCATGAACTGGACACATTTCCCTTGTCTTGGCGAAATAATGCAAGCAGAAGGAGCGTATCCTGAACAGTGTGACTTCGTTGCGGTGGTAGACAATCTGTTGCAAGAGTTTCAACTACGATTTCGTGAGTGTAACGATATGAAAGTACACTTTCACTTTTTCAGAAATCCATTCACGTTTGATCCGAACGACTTCACTGACTCTATCGTCAATGATGTCAGTAAAGCACAGTTAGAAATATTGGAGATTCAAAGTGACGATGAACTTGCCCGATCTCATGCAATAGTGAATCCAGCGGAATTTTGGCAGACTGTTAATCAGTACTCATATCCAACACTTAAGACTGCTGCTAACAAGCTGCTATGTATGGTTGGGAGTACTTACTGCTGCGAACAGTTGTTCTCACAGATGAATGTTGTCAAGAACAAATTGCGAAATAGACTTACTCAAGACCACTTGATATGTCAGCTACGAACAAGTATTAACAGCTACTCACCGCGTTACGACAACATTCAGTACATTGCAGATTGAATAGATTCAGTCACTATTCAAACTATTGTGACTGTACACACTTTATTGAACCTGTGTGCAGAATGACTTTGTTAACTATAGATAAGTTTCAATTTCCTATTGGAACATTCCTTTGCGGCCCGCGCCCATTCCCCCCGAAAAAAATGTGGCCCTCGGAAAAAAAACTGTGCCCATCACTGGCCTAAGCAAAAGAAGTATTGTTCAAATCCGGTCCAGGTTCGACGTCATAAAACATTCATAAAACCCATTCTTATGAGAAATATGCAAAATTCAGCATCATACCATCAGTTTGCCGACTGACTGAAATTGCCAATAAAACTAAAATGCTAGGCCTATATTTGTATTGTGGAAAATTCCAGATTCCCACCAACTAGGCCGGTGGTATCGCGTGGTTTTTTTTTCTTAAGCCCACTCTGCCATCATGGCAGTCATCTTTAATAGGTGAAAAAGAGGACTGCATGAGAGCACCGGTCACTGGGCCCAATTCTTTCTCTTTTTCTGACTGTCTGTCTGTCTGTGTCTCTCTTCTAGGCCTATCCTGTGCTGCCTGGTGTGGTTTCTACAGGCGTCCAGTGTCGTCAGCTACTCAAAGAAATAGGTCATTGACACACAGGAACCTGACCATAGCCATGCAGACATGACATCCAAGTCACTTACCCGCATTAGAATTTTCGGAAGAATAATTCAGTAACGGTTTTCGCTAGATGGCAGTACAAAACCCGAAACAGAACAAATCTGAATCTTATTTATACTGTGATCTTCATTTTGTATCTGTACCTGGTAATGTTGCTAAGTTTCTGAGAGCGTTGACACCAAGAGATGACATATCAAACATAAACAATGAAATGTGAATTAATACCCGTCTCCTCGAGTGCTCTATATTGTAGATGTTTTAAATTCAGCGGCAATTTTTATAACCATGCTCCATGCAGGCTCACCGAGAGGGGAGAGAGGGGGCAAATGCCCTAGAGCCCAGCGACTTTAAGCTAGGGGCCCAGGCTGGGCCCGCAATGAACATAATTATGCAAAATATTATAAGCTCAAGCAAATTGAAAAATTTCCTCGATCTGTTATGAAACAAGACAGACTGAATGGTCTTGCAATCAAATATGATCTGGCAAATCATTGAATCCTATAGGCCTAATATTATAAAGAATTTTGCTGCAGCTAAATCCAGAAAAGTTGCGTTTTGGTTAGCATAAATAGTTGTATAATATAAAAATAATATCGTACGGTCGTACCCGCACTTTTAATATTTTTCAATTTGCTTTTTAATTTTCTCACAAAGCTTATAATTTAGAGGCCCGTGACTGCTCTGCATAGGGGCCCGGAATTTCTGTCGTCGCCTCTGGCACCATGCACTCAAATTTATCTTGTGTTTCTTATTTTTAGGACACCACGTAATGTATATCATTGAGTTGATCTCCAGTCCACATTAATTTTAAGAATGATACGCATACGTCCCCTTTTAATACCAAATACCCGCCACTGACGCCTAATAGATGGCACGCCAAATAATCTGCATGCTCTTCAAGATTACTAACAGGCAGATTGCCAAAAAATTAATTAAGCATGAAAATCCAAGCTGTAATTTAACGAAACACCACATTTTCAACCACATTACATATAAAACTGTGGTCCTCAATTTTCGTTAAGACTGCAAATTTAAAATGTCAAAGTTGACGTTAGATAAACCCTTGATGCTGAAGCCTAATTAAGTCGGGCAGCGGTGGTGCAGGATGCCAGGATCTCACCTGATCAATTCATTGAAAAATAGTCGAGGCCATAGGTTGCTATTATATAAACACATGTACATTTGCTGAAATGTTTCAGCAACTTGCCTGCTCAGCAGTAGGCCTAGTTATAATTTCAATGTTTTGTTTACAAGTCGTTAAGCTTTCTTTGTGTAATGGCTGCATTAAAAAACGAAACAGCATATTTATGTTACGTAAGACATCATTTCACTTTCATGCAATGTTTCAACTTCCAAGTTCAGGCATTAATAGACCTACATTAATATGAACTTTATTTCACACAAAGCAGAACAGAGAAACTAAACAAGGACTAGAACAAGAAGACAAAAATACAAAAACTCCATCACAAAAAGACAACTCAAACTAATGCTCCCCTAGAAGCATAAACGTTAACAATGCGATCTGACATAAGACTTGTCCTTTACTGACAAACCAAAGCCATTAACTACATAATTAAACTCATATCCACAACTGAATGTCGGTTACAGCATATTGGCCTATGACATAATTATGCATGTATGTCTGTTGCATATATTATGTATACAGACAGTGTGAGAATTGTATGAAAAAGAGTGGGAGGGGGTCAGATTTTGATTCAAGTGGAGTTGAATATTTTATCTGTATTTTGCAAACTGATGTCAACCAAATTTGAAAGCAGCAGATTTCAACGCTAGCAGATTTGCAAGTCATACTCAAATCAAAATTAAGTCCTTTGTTTAGAAAATAAAAAAATGCAGTAGAAAGCTTAAAGTGACGACTGACGATATCACCAAAAACTATTAGTATACAATTCACATGGTCAATAAACCAGAGCATTACTTTATTAGCAAACCACAAAGTGAACTGTGAGAGAAAATTATAAAAATTAAAATATATGCATCATATAAACAGTCAATATGAAAATCAGAAATACTAGTTAACACTTATCTTTATCACAAGTTCAATGCAATGCAAGAGAAAACATGAAAATAAATAATTATTGAATTTGAAATGTGTGACTGACCAATAAGTAGAAAGTAAATAACAGAAAATCGCAAAATACCAGTGCAGTGTATCAATATAGGCTATTGTCGAAACTAAAAGCAAAATGTAGATACATAATGCTGATGCCTGATGCAATCAAACAACTTAGTGCCATGTTTTCTTTCAGTGTATTTATTGGAAACAACCGTGGTCCTAATATCTAAGGCGCATGCAGGGCTTTTTTTAGCGTGCAGTTCTACACTAAATGTGCAGTTCTAAATCAATTTGTGCAACTGTAAAAGCATTTTTGTGCAGTGAAAAACTGCAAAAAAATTCATCGTCATCCAATTGGGAAAAATTTACCATGGGTTTTTGAAAAAGAGAGAAGAGGTTGTGCAGTTATAAAAATTCCTTAAAAAAACCCTGGGCGCATGGATGTCTCCCTGACTGCAACCAACTGACAACATATTTTGTAGTACTCTCCATCCATTGTGCATCTAGAGCAACCATTACCATACACCAGTATTTCCCAAAGTATGTTCTGCGAAACCCTAGGGTTCCATGAGGGGAAGACAAAGGTTCTGTAAGGAAATGACAAAATGTTTGTTTCACTTGTTTGAATTTGTTGTTGCATAATAAATCAGACTCCGAGGTGAAGGCAAAGGTTCAGTAAGAAAATTTCATTTAAAATAATTTCTAATCTATAAATGAGAATTCCGTTATTCATTACTGTATAATTAATTAAACCTATTTTATACCAGAATATGTTTCGTGTAGGTCAAGATTCCGTCAAAAATTTTTCAGAACAAATGGTTCTGTAGGCAAAAAAATCTGAAAGCACTGTCATACACCGAGCAAATTTCATCTCTTTATCAGAGACTCAGAGTCAAATAATGAATCACACTAACACAGCTTGGGGTGGGGTGGGGGGTTGAAAACGTCACCCCCTGGGTGTGCAAATAAAACTTAACTGGCTACGCTGCTGGTAGGGGGGTTCTGGGATTGTTGACATAATATTTTTGGGCTGGGGTGGGAAATGACCCCATGGGTGTGCAATGATGAGTAAACTGTGGGCTCCTAAGAAAGACTGGAGGTTGAACCCCCCGGCCCCCCCCCAACAATTTTCACCCTGTACACCGAATTTAATATAGTGCCTTTAATTAAAGTACGTAAAAAAGCACTGGCACTTAGAAAAGACCCTAATTGATTAACTGAAACCAAATTAGCACTTATGCTTAAGCAATACACTACAATACAACCAACATTATTTTTAGAATGCCGTCCATATAAATTTCAGAATAGCGTATGCCATGACAATGGTCTGACGCAATCAATAGCATATGCTGCTAGATTATGCAGTTACGCGATACAGGCCATGACGTCATCGTTACCATACGTTGCAGCCAATAGAAAAGTAGGACGCCATAAGTTGCAGCCAATAGAAACGCAGGTCACGCTCAGACAACGACGATAATTTGCATACATATGTCAGTGCGCATGCGCAGCGCCGCCTACAAACAGCGTTAGTTAAAGATCGGTTAACGAAAATTCGCTCCATTGTACACAAGGTAAGAAACACGTTTCGGTTGTCGTTTCAACAATCGATAATGACTCACCGCTTACTTATGCCGATAATGACAATCCCGCCTTATTTTCTCAGTTTTTATTTCCACGTTTTGAGGTTCCAGTTTTGAATTATGCGTGTTTTTGTAGCTTGCTGACGCCAGTTTAGAACGCCATGTTGAGGTACAGTCCGCCATAACACAAAAAACAACACAGTTCACGCGGGTGATAGCGTTAACATTTCCGGTTGAGTTTCGTTAGGTGTCAAGATATTTATGCTACCCTTCGTAAATCCGTGGCGATTATGAAAAATACGAACGATTGTTTAACCTGTTTCAGCTTATGGCGATTATATTTAATGGTATACATAGGCCGCGGTGTAGCTCTGAGACGGCCCCGGCCGTGTCACGTGGTGTTTCAATATAGTCCGAAGGGCCGAGTTTTCGTTCGGTACTGTTTCTGTATTCGTTTTAATATAATATTCAATCAAACTGTTTGAATTTATGGCGCGCGTGACAATCCTATGAGAATTTCAAGGTGTGTATGGCAGACTTTATGGATCAGAACGATTGCTTTTAAAATGTGGTGTAACTATTTTACGAATGTTTTTGTGGATCACTATTGTCGTATTTTATTTTTCCAGTCTTGATCGCTTGTCCCATAAATTTAATATTTCATCCATCAGCTTAATAGTTTGTGATTTCTGTTGAAATAACAAGAACCTGTTAGCTGCAAAATAGTGGCGGGTCCAAGGGGGGCAAAGGGGACATACACCCCTGAAACTCTTTTGTTTTAATTAAAACTCCAGACCATACTTCCTAAACTCTGTGATAACTTTTACCCCAATGCAGTCATAGATCAGCCCTTTGTTCCACTGATGGTGATTATTTAATTTTTTTTATTTGCAGACATATCTGTGTGTGTTTTGATTGATTGTAATATTTCATTCCTTTTGACTGAGATAAATTTTACTTTTAATTTAGCCTACTGCTTTTTGGCAGAGCAGAAATTATTGCATGTTTGTATATTTTTAGTACATATGTTAATTCGGTGCTTTTGTTGGTGCCAAATTTAAATTTCGTGTTAAATAGCACATTTCATTCATTCATTCATTCCGAAGATTTATAGAGTGCCCTTGAAGGTTACTACCCAGGAGCGCTCCCGACCCAACCCCAGCTAAAAAGGATGGTTTTAAGGCTAGAGTAAAGCGCATCTGAATGAACTCTAGGCGTAATGTTAATGGGAGCCCATTCCAAAACATGGGACCCACAACAGAGAAGGCACGATGCTGTCGCACACGGGGAACAAGAAGTTCACCATGTGTGGGGGAGCGGAGAGCTCTACGTCCTTGCACACCCAGAGTAGAGCGACATTTGACAGGTTTGTATAACACACTTAATAAAAGTACAGATACATACATACATACATGAGATTTATTTTTATTGTCATATATATTATTTGGGTTGTGGATCGAGGCTATTGGTGTAGTTTGTTTATCTTTGTGTTTGTTGCATCAGGACTGCATCATGTATTCAATTTTTAGTTCAAAGTGAATTTGTAAATGTGCAGGAACTAACCAGTCAAGACTCCTTCCACCAATTCGCTTGTATAGAGGCAGGTTTTGTTTGTCTAAACGATTATTCCTTTGCCCTTGAAAATGAGTTGTCATCAAAAACAGCTATTCAGGTCATTTGCATGGCTGACATGTTCCAGATTCAATCGATCAGTGAATAGCCACTGATGTGCTTTGTTTTGCCTCTTGAGAGTAGTGTGTGACCGATTACCATTTTTGCCGAATTCTGAATCCAGATACTATCCGGATATTTGGCCTGCATTTTGTCGAATCTGGATTTGATCCGATTAATCGTCAATATTTATTTTTTATTTGGTTATAGGCACTGTTTGTTACTCCGCAATTGCATTTTGTTGATGCGTCAACTCACATTTTATTATTTTACAAAAACTTTCAATGATAAAGATTAAAAGATTACCAGCTGGAGGTTGGCAAACACGTTTGTATTACTAAAAAAAATTTGGTAAAATTTTTTTACTTGTTTTGGTATTACTTGTTTTGGTATTGGGATCGGTAGTCCTCGAATGCACCGATTCCAATTAATCAGTCAAGGGCAAAATCCGGCACAAACCGATTTCTGCATCAAGATTCGGTCACACCGTACTTGAGAGCATTCGTCAAATTAGATGTCAACAATAAAAAGAATTGGCATTTGCTACTGGAATAGTGGAGCCACTTCCCAAGTTTCTGTAATGTCGAAATGGATTGAACTCAAAGACACTCAGAAAACTGGATCATCTGAGAACTCTGCCATGGAGGAAGCAAGATGAGTCGTGCATCCGGCAAATTTAATAAAATACACTGTAATTATCCAGAGAATCAACTGTTATTCTTGACATGTTTTGCAAACATGACGTTACGATTTTAGTGTATTTGTGAAACGCATTTGATTAACTGCCATGGCTGAATTGTCTGCCTCAATTGCTATTTAAATTTTGCTTAACATTTGTAAATTAATCATGTCACTAACTGAAGTAATGCATCCTTTCTTTTTGGTGTTATTTGTAATGAATCATGTTTTACATGTACTGATTCATTATGTTTGACGTGTACTAAAATCTTTGTTTTGTGTGTGGCAGTGTTATTTCTATTAACTGAAACTGTAACTGAAATAGCATAATAACTGAAAAATGTCAGTTAACTGAAACTCTAACTGAAATAGCATAGTAACTTAAATATGTTTGTCAGTTAACTGTAACTGAAACTGAAAAATGCTGAATAACTGAAACTGAAAAACAAAAACTGTATAACTGAAAAGTCACAAAGCGATAACTTGAAAATGAAACATAAGTTTTTTTCCTTACTTCTGAAACATTGGTTTTTTCCTTACTTACTTTTAAAAAAACAATCAACGACTACGAGAACAATGTTTAAGCCAAGTAGTGGTCAAAAAACAGAAAGTGGTGTGTGGTGATATTTTGTTTATGTAGCGGCAGTAGACACGAGTTGATGTTGTTTAGACTGATGCTGGCAATGACACCTCAAAATACGAATGTGGAACAACTCTGGCACTAATAGTGGAAGACCTCGTATCTGCACAAGCTTCACAAGCATATTATTGAGTGTTTTTTCTCAGTTTGTAGGGATTTATGCACACTTAAGCGGAACAGAGCAAGTGTTAATCTGGAATGTCGTGTTTTCCTTAAAGTAAACCAACAATACGTGAAATCGGATTGATTTGCTGCTTTAAATATTTTGCAACTGTTCGGAATACTTGTGGTCAGTGTGTTGTTGTTTGTCATGACATATAAAAATAATAACTGAAACTGTAACTAAAAAATAAAAAACTGTAACTGAAACTGAAAAATCTGATTGCAGTTAACTGTAACTATAATTGTAAAGTTCTGAAAAATCATAAATTACATAACTGAAACTGTAACTGAAAAACCAGAACTGAAATAACACTGCTTTGTGAGGTTATCCGTTGATTATACCAACAAATTTTAGGCAGTTTTTGACCCGTCCCCTCTTGTCAACAACTGTCCAACATTCAAGGACCCCAGTAATAAAATTATGTCAATAATCCTAGCACCCCCCCCCCACCACTAAAAAATAATGGTTCAGTACATGTTGAATCACTGTCAGATTTTTTTACATTCAAAAATGCAGTCTTGGAATTTAAAAATATAGAAGTTTATTTTAATAAAAATTATAAACTTTGTTTTAGTTTCACACACATCACCATTGTTATGTATACAACAGATTTCACCACTGAAGGTTAATAACTGCTTTATATTAAATGCTGAGTTATATATAATTTCATTGACTGAGCGATAATAAACGTAATTTCTCAAGACGATACCTTGGTTTTTCTTGTAATTAAACTAGCCGATAAATCTGGTAGTGTGAGTTCAGTTACTGTGCAGAAATAGTTTTGATGGTACACCACTTTTTAAAACTGAGAATGATTTTGACTCTGGTTTTAATACTTGATTATTATTTGGTGGGTGAATCTGCCGTAAGTATGCTATGCCATAATTAGCAGACAAGGTTTCGGTCCCATGGAGCATTGCACCATGAAATCAGCTATTAATATCGGATTCAGATGCAAACTCAAATTTATGCGTTTAGCCGTATTATTATTTAATATTTAAGCACCATTCTGAAGGGTCTGTGTTGATTCATTGCAAAAAATTGTTGATCAATGCCAATTTGTATTGAACACCCTGTTAAGCATTGTATGTGTTATGTTACATGTTATGTTTTGTGTGTGCTGAATCATGTTGTATGTGTTTAACACATACAACATGATTCACCACACACAAAACATAACATATAACATATATGTTTGTTATGTTTTGTGTGTGTGCTGAATCATGCTGTCATGTTGACTTAAATGTTGTTTTGCATGCACTCATCATTTTTTCAATAGTAATTGTAGTAATGAGGGCTTTGTTTGTTTCCGGGCAGAGAAAGAGGAATGGAAAGGAGCCAAACGTCTCTGATTGGGGTGGGGGGCTGTTGGAATGTGTGTAGGGAAGGTCGACTTTTGCTACAAATCACACAATAGCAAATGTGCAAATGTAAAATATATTTTGTATTAGTATGTATATATATGTTTTTTAACTTAAAATTATACAAACTGAAATAATCTAAATGGAAAATAATAAAAAATGTACTGTAAAATTGATAAAATTACAAATTTTGTACAGTTATAATTAATCCAGTTTTTGGTCCACAGAAATTACTAAGTATAATGTGAAAAACAATCTTTAATTTTCCCACTGCACCATTTGATCGTTGGCTTAGAATTTTCTGTGTGAGAGTTTCTTTGTGATTTGTTACTATATATTTTGGTTTTGGAGAAGATCACTATACGTGGAAACGTGCATGGTTGTTGTGTGTGCTGGCTGGGCAGTGAATGCATGCATCGGGTATCGTGTATGCTGCTGCCTAGCTAGTGTGTGCTTGGTGTATGCAGCGTACGACGGTGTATGGTTAACGCATTGATCATGTGGCAATATGGCTCAACGGTTTCAGGCTACATTGTGCATGGCCAGCCAGTCAGCCTAACTGGCTGGCTATGCCGTCAGCCCTGCGCCGGCGCGGGCGAGTCCGCTATCGACCAGGCCAGGCCGCCTGATCATGTGGCAAGGTGGCTTGCCATGCTCTGTACACATGACAATTCACCAGGATATCATCGCCCCCTCCCTCGCCAAGGCTTGCCTTGTCTAATGGTGTGCATTCGTATGTAGGGTACCGCGCGTGAAATTGTAAGGACAGATATCGTTATTGTGCGAAGATGTGAATGTGATCACCGAGGCATTATTACATTGTAAATGAATTATGCCGTAAAATGGCGTCTGTCATAAAGTTTATAACTGATAGCTTGAATGTCTGCTCGTGTTTGGTTGTCATGAGAGTGTGGAGATGTGTTATCTACCACCTGCGTTTGGTCGTGAGATTTTGTGTTGCAATATGGCGGACTTGCTGTACCCGGCCTTGTTATCATGACCCACACTAGAGGCACTATAGACTCGTTGCTTTGCTGGGGGGGGGAGGGAGGATGGATGTGTTATGAAGAACGTCGAACGAGTACTTAAGTAGGGCGGCGCGTATTGTACTCAGTTCTTTGTTCTCACAACACTGTTTTAGGTTGCGCGTTGTACGCTTTGAGATGACCCCTGACCCAGTAGGGAGCACTATTGCTCAGCCTGCTATTTTGGTGCTGTGGGAATATTGAGACGGTGAGAACGTTGTGTGCTGTGCATGCTGCTGACAAGGAGAAGGTCAATAACGAAACAAAATGGCGTCCGCTGCTGTGGTGATATTATGGATGGCGCAGTGGTGACGTCATGGTGCGGATCGAGCAAGTGGTTTTCGCTATTTAGGTTTAAACGCCTTTATCTGAGTTATGTGAATCGACACCACACTAAGTTTCAGTTTGCAGCTATTTTTCATAGGCTAGACACTTATTATTTCCCAGCAGCTGAAATTTTTTACTAGCGACCTCCATGATTTAGCATTTGGACGAGGAGGCTAGACTGGTTGATGAGGTGTCAGCTTTTTTTACTGGTGGGCCATTGGCAATATTTTCCAGCCAGGGGCTGGCCAGGGTGCTGAAGGCGCCTGAGCAAAATGGGGAAGGGTCTGGGGAGCCTGTCCCCAGAATTTGTTTTTGTAGAACTAAATCTTGAAAGGTGCATTTTTTAGCATATAAACAGTCTGAATTTTGATCTTCACTATCAAAAACCTCTATGGCGCAGTCCGCCGGAATGAGGATTTAGTGTGATATTGGCTGGCTTATTGCTAGCACAGCAATTTAATATCACTTCATATGCAGTGAAAAATGACAAATTTTAACTTTTATTCTCAAATTGTGTAGTCTTTAGGCAAGGCGCCACGGCCAGGAAATCATTGTTGGCGAGTTTACGAGTTAGATTATCTGCAATTTCAAGTGGATTATATATTCTAGTTAACTGGATTATATTCGTTACTCTGTTTTTGCCGATGCTAACTATTGTGTATGAAAGCTAATTGGTGATTAAGTGTGCAGGGTATGGCTATGACTGGCCGTCAGGATTGCCCAGGTGTCGGAAAGGATGAAGAAAAAATGTACATTTCATGTTTTTCCAATTCGCAATCCAGAAAATGTGAAAAATAGGTCCGAACTAATCCTTGAAAAGACTTCATTCCTACTAAATATTCAAAGCTGTGTTTGCTTCATTTCCATCCAAGAGACTTCACTCAGGAGTGGAAAGACACGAATGTTGCCAGGCAAAAGAAGAATGCTGCAGCATCTGAGAAACCAAAAAGAAGGTTTCTAAAGAATGACACCGTTCCTTCAGTTTTGTCTAAAACGCCATCTGTCTAAAACACAATTGCTGCAAGTGTAACTGCTACAGCCACAACGACAAGAAACATTTCAAGAAAAAGTGAAAAGTCTGGAAAGTCTTGAACAGTACTTTCTGGATTATGACAACGTTGCTAGAAGTCTAGCCTCTCACTATTAGAATTTGAGGACCAACGGAGAGGTGAGACAGTTTTTTGCAAGAAGGCTTCATGACTTGTATTGTCGAACAAGGTCTGCCAAATATATCTTACTGGAATAACAGACATGTCAGACAATGTACCTAAAATTACTGGTGGAATTTCCAGTCACATCAGGTGGAATTGTAGTCAAGCATCATAATCTGTTGGACTATCAAGGTCAAACATTTATAGCACTCTTTCTTCAGTTTCTTTTCGAAATACAATCTACCAAATTAATGCGGTGATCTGTACCAGTTTTAAAAATAGTGCAAGGACTATTTTTGTACAATGGACTGCCTACAACAAAGGCATTGCCTTTATAATACAGAGATGTGACAAATGGGGCCCATGCATCCGCTTTGTGCGTGGTTTTTAATGGCCTTTGTAATTTTGGTGTTGTACACACTAAAAGTTGTTTGAGGAAAATCTCGACGCTTATGACCAAGGATGTAGGAATGTGCAAGATTTTAGAGTAGTGTGTTTTGACGGCTACAAGTAACGACTTGTAGCATACAACTATTCTTGTTGTAGTGAGGGTAATTTTGTGTGTGTAGAATTTGATTAATTGTTAAGTGACTGAAATACCAACGTTATCAGCTTCAGCTGTTTGAGTCAAAACAGTTCACAGTTCTCTTGCTGGGTTACCATGCTGAAAGTTTGGAACCTGCTGGATGTGTTTAATGGTCTGTCTGTATGTATTTTAAATATCTATTTGTGTATGCATGTATTACATTTACGTATTGTATCTGTAAATTTATATAGTGCTTCACCAATCAGAGGCTTTCACAGTGTATCTGTGTATTACATATGAATTTGTATTCCTCAGTTTTTTAAGTTTCTTAAATGTGCTATCTTCGGTGTCCTGATACTTTCAGGCACATACACACGTACATTTGTGTGTGTGTGTGTGTTTTCGCTTGTATAATATGTGTGTTTTAGGATATTTGTAACATTTATTTTTATGTGTATGATCCATGTGTACTTTTGTCTTATGTAAGTATGCAACTAAACTAAATTTATTTTGCTATTATAAACATTTTTTTTCAGTGTCAAAAAATGTGAATATGAAATGATTCTACATGTATTGAAGAGAAGTCATATTTAGATGGTCTTTTTCCAGCAAGAAAGTAGCGAGTTCTGGAGGCTTGAGGACATAAATTTTTGATGGGGATAAATCAATGTTTGACAGTTGTTGACAAAACGGAATGCACGAAAGCTGCCTAAAATTTGTTGTGGTACAGCCAAGAGACTCGTAGCCAAAGGTCTGTCTGTGGCGTATTGTAAATGTCTATTTGTGTATACATGTATTGAAGATTTACGTATTGTATCTGTAAATTTATATTTAGTGCCACTCACAGTGCTACACCAATCAGAGGTTTTCAGAGTGTATCTGTGTATTACATATGAATTTGTATTCCTCAGTTTTTTACGTTTCTTAAATGTGCTATTATCGGTGTCCTGATACTTTCTGGCACATACATACGACGACTTATGTCATACGTACATTTGTGTGTGTGTGTGTGTTTTCGCTTGTATGATATGTGTGTTTTAGGATATCTCGTATCTGTTTAAAGATTTTATATAGCGCATTTTTTACAACCTTTAAAGATCTACGATCAAACGTACTACATGTTCTTAACGGTCACTCAAGACAGTCCGGCTCGTTTGTGAATTATTCTGTGCGAAAGAACTAATTACTGAAAACTGTTCCCCATGGAAATGGTGGAGATGATGAATTCTATGATTCTGCTTCATGCTTTTTCAGGGTTGAAAATGAAGAATGTGGCGAAAAAATCAACGTCGCTTAAACCAAGCAATCCGCCACAAAATGGACTACAGGAGCGTTTGTCAAATGGCTTTATTTCAGGAGATGAACACGACATTGATGACATGACAGTTGAACAGGTGTCGTCTGAAGAGAACGGCGATGAAGACATCGCAAAAGCTGTCATCGTTTCAGACGATAGGGTCGTCTCTGAGGCTCAGGATGACGAAACTATGCACAAGAACTCGACGACTATCGACGAAAACAGCAACGATTCGTTGCTGGAAGTCAGTTGCGTAAACGTAGTCGATGACCCTAAATCGCCGTTCAATGATGGAAATACAGGTGGCTCGAGGAGTTCAACACCTACCTCTATGACTGGAGCGTCATCGAAAGATCTTTCAGGTGAGACCAGATTGATTAGCTCATAAAAGAGAGGTGGCTGTATAAATTCAATTACACCATAATACAGGTGACAGACAATATTCACCAGAAAATTATAAAACTGAATACAGCAATATATAATTAAGTTGATATAAGCTGAGCTGGTGTATATATACATAATTACACACATATAGTGTTTCAGTTCTGTTTACTAGTTAAGGTTTTTGTCTTTATTTTACATTACGGTTCTCTTTATGCTTCATAGTCCAGTTGGACTTATAACGGTCAATCATTTGTCATTCTACATTTGTCTCATGGTACAAGGTGACCCTAATAAGCGGGACCATGGTCCCTTCTGGGTCTTCCTGTTGTATCCCTTGCAATGTTACTGGTTACTGTGTTAAGTGTCATTATGTTGGTTGTACTGGGATAAACGATTGATTGATTGATTGATTGATATATATATATATGTGTGTAAATTATATATATATATATATATATAAAGTACATATATATATATATATATATATAGAACTGCTATGGCTCAGGCTAATTGGTCCCTACTAGATGTTTGCCCTGAACGGTTCCTAAGAGAGGCGGCTTAAATACGATACGATACGACACGATATATAATGTTTGCCCGAAGACGGTTGAAAAGAAATCAGGCGGCATGACCGTGGACTTCATGTTAGACAGCATGGCAATAGGCTCGCCCAAACTTTGATTACACAGACATTTGAATCTACGTGACAGCGAGCGCTTGGTGTGATAGCAGAGCCATCTACTGATATGAAATGAGACGACATCCATGGGCGGCCATATTCTTGGCGCGTAGTACGATTGCAGCGATACCTACTGAAATGAGTCAATTTTATTATGACCTTCATAACATACAGGATTTTAGCAGCACCACCTACTGGAACAAAATGAGCCTTTAGTGTAAAAAAATTTCACTTCAGGACTTCATGACATTTCTATTATATTATGCATATATATATATATACATATATATACACATATATTTATATATGTTTTGTATGCAGATACATATCTGTGCCTTTTGTCTCGTTTATCAGGTGCTGTTAATGGCGTTGGAGGCATTCACCTGTCGGACGACGAAGTGATCTTCTGTGAACAGAGCAGCCCCGACCCACGTCCCTCGTCGACAAAAGCCCCAACCTCACAAGTCCGTTCCACTGCAGAAGACAGTTCGGATAAGTGGCGAACTAACGGACCGGTCTGTCGGGTAGAAAACTGCGAAATCTTTGAAAATAAAACGGAGGCAGAGCCTGACGATATCCCGTCAAAACCAGACGGTGTCGGCGGCACGACATCGACAGCAGACGACCACGATGACATCGAAGTCATAGAAGACATCGACACCGACAATTCGACACCTGCAGTTGTAGGCACGACAAATGACAAACGATCCGGAATTAAACGTAATCTGGCTGATTCTTCGCCGAACGACTTAAATCAACAGAAAAAGTCGCGACTGGAGGCAGCAGAAGCGGAGGTGTTGACTTCGTTCGTTGGCACACAGCACACGGCTGACAGAGAAAACAAGGTCGTTCTGACGGCCAAGGTAAGAGGCTTTGCACAACTTACTGTAGATGTTTGGTGGTTCAATTTAGTGTTCTTGGTTGATTTTGGGCGTGGTAGCCAAATGTATGTATGTATGTATGTAGCACTTGTTATAGCGCCCCTTCAAGATTTCTACTCAGAGGCGCTCCCGACTACAGCGCGGACACTGAATCGGAGTTTCACGCCGAAGCGCATGAGCAATTGCGAGTGAAGGACTTGCCCAGGGTCCCTACGCGGCGGCTTGTGGTGGATTCGAACCCGCAACCCTCCGGCTGCAAGGCACCGAACATACCCCTACACCACCGCGCCCCACAAATGGAAAGCTGTCACACAGGCGGTCGCTGTGTAAGGACCGTGAGGAAGTCCTTCACTCATTCATTCAGCACCATCGATGTTCTGCCGTATAGCTGTGTGGTATATACATATATCTGCTTATATCGTGCTAATTTGTTTCATTTTGATTTATACGCAATTACGCATGCATGTGTGTGTGTTTGCGTCATGTTGAATGATGTCTGTTGTGTACAAGATTCCTTCTCCAGCCATCTGCTTTTCCGCATCCCCAAATCTATGGAATTGACTACCATCGGCTTTGCAAGACTTTTCTCTCTCACAAGTCTCATTTTGTAAACAATCGAAAACATTTTTTTACCAAAGCTTTTAAGGTGAAGTCTTCAATTAACGCGGTATTAATATCTGATTAATAAAAGAAGGATTGCTCGGTTGCTTAATTAGATTAAGGCAAAAACATCTGAGATATTAATTAATTGCTCCATTTGGGCAAAGTTAAAAATCAATCAACCAATCAATCAGCCGTTTATTGAATCAACAACAGCACAATTAATTAACAATCAGTCATTTAAAAATTTTTAATCTGCTGATGCCGTCAACAGGACAGCCCTAAAGGATAAAATAATCCGCTATTGCAGGGCTGCCCCTTTTCCATATTACATTTACTGATGGCAAGACGATTTTTATGATCATATAGTTATAGAAAATTCAACTTAAATAACAATGTTAGGGCTAAATCATAGCCAAACAACTAAATAACAAAACATTGCAGTACAAGATTTCAAACAAACAAACAAACAAAATCAAAACAAAACATATTATAATTAAAAATACGGCACTTGCTTGGCAATGACTTGCTTTGGATATGAATCTTTAGACTGGTAACCATAAATAAGAAGAGGACAAGCAATAATGCACGTTGGATTCCAAGTAGGACCACAGAAATCAGTTAAAGTTCTATTTTAAAGCAACCAATTAGGGACAACAAGTGTCTGCAGGAACCAGTTTTCTTGTGGTCCACTGAAATTTGCATGAGAAGTTTATCTTACTTACTGTCTGTCTCTCTGTTGTCTTTGCTAGTGGAACATTCTATGCATCTTTTTACCAGTACTTGGAAGCTGATGGTAGGGAGCAATGATTTTGAGAAGATATCTGGAAGAGGCACTAAATGAATATATTGAGTTAAAGGCATTAGAGAGATTCATTGAATTAGAGGCAGTAAATGATATCATTGACTTAAATAACGGAAAAATATCACCTTTGTCTAATAGCAGGTGTCATGGTGCTTCCCAGTTCTGTGCATTTGATCAGTTCTTTGATATCAGTTAGGTCTTAAACTTAAGACTCTTCTAAAGTCTCAACTTCATTTCCAAGATTAGCCTGACGTCTCGTTTCTCTGACCTTATCATTTTTAAACGGGACCTCTCCAACTGATGGCAAATTTGACTCTGCTTTCACTAGAAGCAGTCACCTTCGCTAGAGGGCCACGCAAATCGCAGTACAATACAATTGTCATTTGATAACGCCTTCCTTACTAAGTTCACGAGTGTATTTTGAAGCCGGACACACAGCATGAAAGAAGTCAGTTTTCAGTTTAGAGCTATTTCAAACGTTAACGCAATACTTAACGACTTCGTCTAACTTCCCAGTCATTGGTCTGGACATCACTCAGACAGTGTCTGGCGCACGTCGTGCCAAATTCTGTCTTGACAATATAAGTGGCTGGAGTCGGACACATCTCCGCCCAGGACATTATGTCACACAACACCGGCAGCGGCTTGTGAGCTATAACCAGTGTACGCCAACCGGGCCATAGACCCATTTGCGGCTGTGTGACGTTCTATATTATTAGCCCATTCAACGCTTCTAGAGCAATTGGCGCCGGTGTCAGAGGTGTCGTCGAAACCCCTCGTTTTCGTTACCCCACCTTTCAGAAGCTGCAGGAACCAGTTTGAGGTCAATTAAACGAGGCTAAGGTACGAAGGCGAAATCAGACAACAACCTCGCCTCAGTTGATACCCCCTCCCACTGACCAGTCATGTATAATTATGTGCATCAGTCTTTGTCTCATACCTGGAGCCCGTCGGCAAATAAAGCACCTTATAATTATTGATCAATAAACTACAACTAGGCCAATAGTATTGCGTGGCAGAATGGCCCTGTAACTTCGATATATCTGCAAGTCAGCAGTTCGGTGAGGACTCTAATGCACCTTCGAAATAAGCGAGGCTTCGATATAAGCAGCTTTGATAAAACAGAGTCATATTGTATGTGTTGACATTGGTTGTACCTCGTTCTCCAACTGCCACAGCACGGCATCGTGCCTATGCCTCTGTTGGCCCTTTGCTGTGGAATAACAGTCCTGCTATTACTCGTGCTCTGCATGTTCTCTTAAAACTTTTCTTTTTTGAGGGTTTGTTTGCACTGGGAGTGCCTCATATTAGGTTGTACTGTGAGAGACGCTTTATAAGTTCGTGAATAGAATAGAATAGGTTGTGACTGGACTTTTGACTGCTATTCGATATAACCGGAAGTACGAAATGCCCAAGTTTTACTGTACTTTCCAGCAGATGCTGACCAAAGAACTGATGCCTTGTGCATTCTAAAAATAATGGCGCTACAGAAGTCGCCGACAGTTGAGTCTGATCATTGTTGCTGATCATTTGGCGTCTGATTCTTTCACAGCAACTCGACGAACTGATTTTGTCGTGTATCGAAAGCTTCTTGAGCAAGTCGCATGGGTCGCTCATCAAGCAGCTCAAGACGGAGATCGATGACCTGAGGAGAAGTCGCGACCATTGGAAGATCATTGCCAACCAGATGCGCAAGCAGGTGGCACTGGTCCAGACGGCACAGCAGAGGAATGAAAGACGAAGGTCATCCAACAGTCGGGTGGGTGTCTGCTATCTCCGCTTTGATCGTCGCTTATTTGCTGTACAATGTAATGAGTGTGTATTGTAACGTGGTGAGTAGTTTTGGACATATGTGTGATGGTTGAATGGTAAATTGGTAATACACAGGCGTGAAGAACAGATAGATGCTGGTTCGATACCCGCTAGCCCCATAAGGTTGACTCAGCCTTCCACTCCCTAGGCGCCGAACAGGCTGCCATGCAGCTATAAAATCGACTCTTGTTTAACTTGTTATCATTTTCCTACTAATTCATGTAATCATACTGCAGCTTGTCGGTTTGAATAGAATAGATGAATATAATTATTAGATACTATCTTTTGTGGTTTTCTGCAGGTCTTACAAAGGTGGTGATTTTGCCTTGTCAATTGCAGTCATCTGATGTCTTATTGTGGCTTTTGTCTCTGTTGTAGGTTCAGAAACGAAACGTTTCATGTCAAGCTTACATCAAGGTACAAAAGAATTCTTTTCCACTAATTATTATCTAATCTAGCGACTTCTATAAAGCCACTCTTGGAAATAGCCCAGGGCACCATCAGTCAATGGTCATTTCCACCTTATTATGATGATGTCATTGGGGGCTATATCAAGAACGACGGTATAGCAAAACCGTGGAATAACGGTTTTCTTTCCAGTATGTGAATTAATATTTTGGATCCATGTTCGGAATGTGTTCTGTCAGAAGTTGTGACATTATGACGAAGTATGTTATAGTGTACTAAAGTGAGTGTGTTGCAGGACTAGAGGATGACCGATTGCTGCACAGCAGTATTGCAGGCTGTCTGTTCTGTTAGTAGTTAAGATTTATGTGCTTCTGTCATGGATGTGTTCTTGTGAATTGTTTCAATTGCATAACATGTAAATGTACAGCGCAGTGCGTTTGTCAGGCACTTCAATAAAGAAAAGATTATTATTATTATTATTATTATCTTTGTGTCTGAAGATACCTACTGGGACCACACAAAGTCCAGGCAAAGCCTCAGCATCTGCCAATGCCACCTTGGAAGCCTCGAAACTCGCAACGATGTCAAATCTGTCGGCTCCAACTCAGCTGCTCGGTTCGCTCGTTTCTCAGTCGCCGAGCATCTTGCCACCTGCAAGCGCCAATCTGGTCGGAACTCAACGCCTAAAACTGGTTTGTGCTGCTGATTATTTATTTTATCTATTGAGGTGTGGTAAGGATTTGTGTGTGTCATTGTCAGGCCAAAAAAATAATGTCTTTTTATTACAGCATTGCATAAAAAATAGTTTAAAAAAATATTTTCCTACCTACCCAATTTTTTTAACCTCTGTTACCAGAAACACTGTTATTTTTTGTTTGGCCTCATTCAGCGAAATCACTAGGTCTGGACGTCCATGATGGCACAGCCTGCTGGTAATTGTCTCCAAAAAATTTCTCATTCATAAAAGTATCTCATGAAAGCATAGCATGCAGAAAACTAAGTGATGTTAAACTTCATTAAGTAAAGTAATGTTTTGCTCATTAAAGTAAAGTAATGTTGTACATACATTGCCAGTGACTTTGCCCATTAGGACAGCTTAAAATCGGGAGCTGTGCCCATAAAAAACTTAGTTTAGCATTAATAACGACAATTAAACTGAAGCTGTACCATTATAATTTGCAGATTCACCAGCCAAACATTCGAAATGCTCTCAGTGGGGTCATGAACGGTCCCTCGAGACCCGTTGGCGTGACGATGCTCCCGTTGTCAGTGCGTCCCCCTCCATCGATGCCAAACAGCAGTGCGGTGATGATCGACCTCACGGCCGAGGAGGACATCCGACTGAAGCAACCGACCGCGGTCGATGCGCTCATTCCGGCCGGCCTCCTCGGCTCCGTCCGACCGGGCAATGTCGTCTTCTCGCAGAGTAACAGCAGTGCCTACTTCCTGTATGCACCTCCGCTGCGTTCTACGGTGCTCAAGCCGGGCACCGAGCTGGAGATGTCCGGGACGGGCGGTCTTCCGGCAGGTCTGACGCTCGGGACTTCGATGGCGCCCGGAACCTCGTACCACAGTCTACCGTCGCTCGTCTCCGTCAACAATCGACATCCGGGGACCTTGCTGCAGGTGGTGAACATGCGGCCGCCACCCCCGTTGCAGAGCGCCCCGCTTCGACCCGCCCTTCAGCAGTCACAACCTCTGCCGATCTTGCCAGTCTCGTCTGTTCCGCGACAGGTCACAACTGTGAGTGTGGATTTCATGCTGAAGTGTAGTTAGTGTAGGGCAAGGGAAGATTATTACATTGTTTAAAAATGGTAAGGTAACCAGTCCCAGTTTTGTATGGTAAAACTTAGATGAGTTGGGCTGGGAGTGCTTCTGAGTAGGTATCTGGTATCTATGTATCTAGTTATCTGGTGTCTAGGTATCTGGTATCTAGGTATCTGTTGTCTAGGTATATGGTTTCCTAGGTATCTTGTGTCTAGGTATCTGGTATCTTGGTATCAGTATCTGGTATCTTGTGTCTCTCGGTATCTGGTATCTAGGTATCTGGAGTGGCACTATATAAGTGTTCTGAATGAATTAGTTGCTTCATCTTTGAGTCGGTAGAATACCAGTCTATATGACACAGTTGTACGAGCGAAGGAAAATTAGCCAATTTGAAAGATGTGAGGTGTAGCCTGAGTCTTTGGGTGAAGATGTACTTGAAACTGCACTGTCGTCTTGTTTTCCTTGTCCGCCATTGTGTACAAAACTCGCCACTGCTCACTGAACATAGGAACGCTGTATTGTTCCAACTGTCTAATATCCTGATTGGTTTATTGTTAGTTTACAACCAAGGGACTTGAACTCTGGTTATGGTAGTCTGATCTAAATCGGGAAACTTCTAAAGTGCCATTACCTTTCTGCACAGGGTTTTGAAGCAAATCCTCTTTCCAAAATTCATCCACTGGACAGAAACGGTCGAGGTCCGCAAGCTCCTGACACTAGAGACGAAGTACGAGCAATGCAAAGATGACGAAGACTTCGGCCTAAGGGACAGTCGAATAAGTTTTCAGATTGGATTTCTGTGACTTTAGCAAGGCATTCAGTTATCACATCTTGTTGAATCTCTGATTTGCATTTCCTTGTTACTTGGCTAGTGCCAAAAATTTCGTAATTATAATGACGACTGTTGTGTGGGCTATGTTGAAAGAGATTGTGTGTCATCAAAACTCATCATCCTGTGATGAGTGTTTCTTTTGTCTTGTGCTCAGGCTCCGCTAGTTCATCAGCATCATCCGGCGCCTCTTCCTGCACCACCTGGGGTCCAACCAGTTCCAGCTGGGGCCAAACAAATTCCTCCGAAGCCAACACTGAAGCTATCTCGAGTTGCACAGGGTTAGTAACTTAGTAGTCTTTGTAACGATAACAATCTTCAGTTTTTGACAAGCGACGAGGAGTGGCTTGTCGATATCGGTCCAGTTTTGAGCTGTTGGTGATCTCTTCGAGAAACTTCCCCAGACATGTAGTAGAAATCGTGGACAGTAACTTTGTCTCATTGTGTAATAGGCAGCGGTTTAGTTGTTGGGGGATTTGGGTTCAGCCCCATAGTGCTTCTTCGAACCACGTCAGCTAAGTAACTAAAAGATTATGGAGGTGGGGTTCAAGAAACTAAAATATCTCATGAGTTGTCAGTTGTATCGTGTACGACATGAACAACAGTAGAGTCTGATCTGCGTTCTTATACCGGTAGTTTGGTCATCTGTAAAATTTTCCACAACCAACTCCCCAGATACTCTCTTTTGACAGTTAAAGAACTGGTGGGCTCTAGCACACACACACAAACACGCATTTTGGTGTGTTGGCCAATTCTTCAGTGGCAGCGCTAGGGCTAGCCAGGGCAAATGCCCTTGTATAAAAGCCTTTGCCCTGGTTGCTGCCCTGCCACAAGGCTGCCTGAATTTTTGTCCTGCAGAAAAATCTTTCATTCATTTATTCATTCTGGAGATTTATATAGTGCCTCTTCAAGAAATCTACTCAGGAGCAAGTCCTTCACTCGAATTGCTCAGGGCCATTGATTGATGCTTGGTCATTAGATAGTGGCGCTTCATAAAGGTGTGATGATAATAATAATAATTTTGCTGCTGTGCAGGTATTGTGCTTTCCTGGAACGCTACAATCAATTTGAATCAGGAGGAACCGAGTACGTACCAGCTGTACGCATACCAGCAAGGCGTGGAACAGGCAAGCTCCAGCCTCTGGAAAAAGGTGACGAAATCATTCATTCTCATCGCCCTTATAATGTAGTGTAATGGAGCATTTCTATAATATTGTATTGTATTGAAACATTTATAATGCGCCTCTAGTAGGGTGAACCATTCAGAGGCACTCCCAGTGCACAAGGCCACGAGAGAAGGAATTTCTAGGTTTTGAGAAAAGCGAAGTAAAAGAATTTCTTCTAAGGTTGGCCTTGAAAGTGCTCATTGCGAGCTAGTCTTGACGATAGAATGCATTAAGAGCACCAAGGTGGCTTGTGTGCTGAGCATTTAGACCATGAGAAGGAGCTTGTAAATGACTCGTGATCCTTGGTCTTTCTTTTCTTTTATTACGTAAGCACTTGAGAACCATTCTGTTCGTTGTTGATTTTTCGTTGTTAGGTTAAGAGTGCCTCTGAGAAGTCTCTCTCTGGAAGAGGAGCTATATCAATCTGATTACAATTGCAATTTAACTTGCTTGCACTGCAACAGTTTTATGACAACATTTTATGGTAACTCGTTTAACATTTTGCTCTACCAAAATGAATTCTGTGAATGGCTTTGCCAAAATTTGTATGGGCATCTTGTGCATTAATGCAGCTAAGTCCCATCTTTGAAAATTTTTAGTACAGTTGGAATTGGATAATCACTCTATGCCTTTAACTTATAGAGACACAAGCCGGTTGGTTAGAGCGCTTGCCTTGTAACACAGAGAGTGCGAGTTTGAACCTCCTGTGAGACAGTCACTGTGTAGGGACTCTGACCTTGACCTGTATGGTCCGGGCAGGATTTTTTTGCAATTGTAACAGAGGCATTTGATTAATGAGCTGTGACTTTACCCATTGTAGCTTGAACTCTCATTTTCATACCAGTTGGATGATTTTGGTTGTATTCTAAAAATGATTGCTTTTCTGACTACAATATCGCACAAAGTGACCATCAATTGATGCCATGTGCATGATGATTAATGTAATGTAACAAAACATTTATAAAGCGCCAGTTATTGACTGCTGCGTCTTTAAGAGTTTAGAGAAAACCATAGATCAGATTATGTGGCGACACAGTCGACGATAGATCAGAATTGTGCAGTGTTTCCGTTAGAGTCCAAAAAGAGGACGTATTTACGCCCTGACCTAATTTTTTTTGACGTAGCTCCTATATTTCAGCTATCACACCGAGAAATTTTGGACGTTTTTTATGGACGTAAAAACGGCCATGGCGTTAACGGAAACACTGATTATGTGGGAACTAGACGATTGGTTAGCGCAACCGCTCACCTTGTAATGTGGAGAGTACAGACTGGTTCGAGCTTCCTTCCATGAGACGATTACTGTATAGAGACCTTGAGCAAGTCCTTCACTCACAAAATGCAATCAATTGATGTTTGGTGATTAGATAATGGTGCTTATTAAATGTATAATAATAATAATATCGGTTTACATCTTTCTTTTATAGGTTGGTAATGTGAAGGCACTCGCTCTGCCAATGGCCTGCACCTTGACGCAGTTCCAGGTCGGCAACAAATACCATTTCGCCGTTCGGGCGGTCGATCAGTTTGGCCGCGTGGGACCTTTCAGTGAACCCGGAAGTATTCACTTAGAAGGCGGATCAACGTAGCGATGCGAAGACTCAGGTTGCGTCGATAAAGATATGTGATACGTGACGAAAATAAGCGCCTAAGTGAGAGCATTGTTGTGTGCTCGTTGACTGCCGTCGTTGGACAGTGTTTGTGACAGTATTTGGAGAGCATCTGTTGAAAGAGGATTTTGAGATTTCAGCCTATAAAATAAAGGTGGTGCCGATCGTCACGATTGGCGCGAGGAAGTATGCTGGAGAATGAGTTGTGCATTTTGTTGCTAAGGTTTTGTGTCGGGGCAGTTTAGGCGATGATGTGTGGATTTCATGAATGTAGTTAACACTCTAGGAAAGTCCAAAACTTCATAGGCTGTGCCCCATGGTAGGTTTGTGTGAATTCTACCGTCAGTTTAACAATTTACGTTGCCATAGCAGAACCTTGTTTTATTATTTGAGCACAGTCATATTCCGATGATAAATGGTCAGTAGGAGGTTCTAATTTAAACTTTAGCTATTCAAAAACGTTTTGACAGAGCATGTTTTGTAAAGGAAGAACGTTTTTCTCCAGAATTAGTTGATTTCGATATTTATTGTTTTCACCATCACAATTACCAAAACACATGTTGCATCCCAAATCCGTGGTTCAACAAAGACGCTAATCTTTGGACCTAGTTAGCCATTCCTTTTGTTTACATCAGAGGAACGTGCTCCCGTTGCCCCTTAACTGTACCACTGGTGTCTTCCTACAGGTATAGTAAGTATGTATATGTATATCTAGACTTATGTAGCACATTTAAGGACTAAAATGTTTTGTTGAACTGTTTAGAAAGTGCAGCTTTAGACTAGGATAAAAACGGCTTCTTAATTTGTTTTGTTTTTGCAAGGTAGCATAGGTCTTTAGACTATCGAGTAAAAGCTGCTTAAAGTGGCTCTGCAGTTGCTTAGAGCTGGTGCTTCTCTCGATACCCTGTATTATGTTTCAAGTTCAAGCACTGTGTTGTGTGAACATCAATATACTTGCATTTTGTTCTCGGCACCAAAATTCTGTATGTTGATTTTCGTTTTTAAAACATTGGTTACCCTGGAAACAACAGCAAAGGTAGAAACATTTTATACACGTAATTTGATGTTGCCGATTTCCTGTTTAGCACCTGAAACAAGTCTTAAGTTTACGATACGATATGAAAATAAATCTGTCTAAGAAAACCGGTTTCTGTTTTCTCTCGATTTAACCGATTAGTCGGCCTTTGACAAGTCTGCTTACAGTACATTGTAATAGCAGATTTGTATAGTGCCTTCCGGCCAACCGAAATCCAGAGAAGGGGTTATGCCCATTGATGTACATGTATAGAGCTTATACAGAATGTGTCATTGGTTATGCCCAATGCGGACTTCAGCAAGTATTTTGGCACAGATATTTCAATACAGCAGATACCTTCGACATCAAGTTCAGCCAGAGCCAGTCTTAGTACTGCATTGGATCTAATAAAGATTCCTTTTGCTGCACGCAGTAGTTTCAAATCACGCCACTCCTCTGGCAGCATGCCCACATGGAGCCCGTATAGGACAAAAATAACCCCCGTATGGGACCCGTCTGCGGCCCATGTGGGTCCCATCTAATGCACATGCAGGGCCCATAGTAGGCTACAGGTAGCGCTGCAAGGTCAACAGAGTTACAGAGTAGCCTTATGTAGCAAAGGACGAAAGACGGTAATGCTAAATGCGGACAAGGGGAGGGATCGAATGGTCCAAAGTAGGCCAAGTTCGTAGACGACCCCTATAAATAAGCATGCAGAGGAACATAGAGTGGCCGATGGGGGGCTGTCCATAAAGTACGTCCACGCTATTTTTGACCATTTTACCCCCCTCCCCCTGTCACAAACTGTCACAAAACTCGGACCCCCCCTAAAGTACGTCACACTTTCAACATAGAAATAATAATACTTCCGGCAAGGCTAATACATAAACAAGGCTTCGCAACAGCATTATTACTAGCGCTCCTAGCGAGAGGAATCGTGAAAACACATTCAGGAGATATGCATTTCATGTAAAACTAATTAAAATGTTTCAGAAAATTTTTGAAAATTATTTTTAAGGGGCCGTCCATAAATGACGTCACGCACCTAGGGGGTCGGAAATTTGTGACGATGTGTGACAGGGGGGAGGGGGTCAGCCAAGTGTGACGTCACATCACGTCTGTGTAATTAAATTTAACAATTAACAACAATTTAATCTTAAAATAACAGCTCTAATTTTGAGTATTAAAATTTTCATAATTTTTGATTATTTTTATGTATATGACGGGCACCATTATTAATAATTTTCTAATTATTTAAATATTTGTCACCATAAGATTTTTAAATACTTATTACAATGACAATAAATGGGCATTGAAACATGTTTTATTATCATGTGGAAGTTTCGTTTTAGGGGGGGTCAGAGCTTTGTGACGTCATTTTTCAGGGGTGTGACTTTTTGTGACGAAGTGTGACGAGGGGAAGGGGGTCAAAAATCGGCCAAAATAGCGTGACGTCATTTATGGACGACCCCTAAAGCTATGAAATTCTACTAAAAAATAAAAAAAATAAATTATAAATAAAATAAAAATAAATAAATGTGTGACGTCACACATGGCCTGACCCCCCCACTCCCCTGTCACAAACTGTCACTTCACTTTCTTAAACCCCCTCCCCTGGAGCGTGACGTACTTTTATGGACGGCCCCTGGGTTGGTAGCCCGCTCTCCACGCCGGCGGCCTGGGTTCGATTCCTGGTCGGTCGGTTTATCAGAGATTAATTTCTCGGATCTTTACTGCGGGTGGCTCGGTCGCAATATAAACGTGGAGTACGAGGTTGCTTTCTGCCTCCGACACTAATCATCTTCGATATGAAAAAGTGTCGTTAAGCCGAAGTACAACATAGTTCTAAGCCAGCGGGAAACCCTTAGACAATCAGAGAAGCACATTATGCAAAATAGTCCTTGTCAAAGGCAAATAGGCCTGTGGTTTAAAAGGAATGAGGTGTGTACATGGATAAACAATGGTGATCAGACTATTGAGAAGTGTCGTTGAGCATAAGAAGTGAAGTAGGGCCTATTGGTTGTTATAACGATTATGCAGTCTATAGTGTCGGCATAAAGCCAAGACGCCCTAGAGCCTAGAGGATGGTTAATGTAACCAGCGTGTCCCTCCATTGCCTTCTTGACGCCAATCATCGTCGATATGACGGCGTCGTTAAATAAACGATATTAAGTAGCCTAAGTCCATTGCCTTCTAGATACGTCAGTAGATCTAGAAGGCAATGGTCCCTCTGTCGTAGATTACTAACGAGATGTGCTGTTCACGAAGTTACAACGGACGTCTCTGGGGGTAAAGTTCCCCCAGGATTGAGTTTTCCCCATAAAAATTAAAGAGATGAAATTTTAGCCCCAAGAAAAATTTAAGACATGTCATTTTGTAGAATATTGTCTTGGAAAACTCTCGAACCTCGAAAATTTTGCTTGTTACTACCCCCTCGAACATTGATTTGATTGTTGGAAAACTCTCGTTACTACCCCCTCGAAAATCTTGGAAAACTCTCGTTAATACCCCCTCGAAAATTCCTGGAATTTTTGACTCTTGTTCTTGGTAAAACAATACGCAAATGAAAATTGATAGCGCGCTAATAACAGGCTGTTCACGAGTTACAGGATCGAATCTTATTTGGTACCGTAAATCTTCATTTTGCCACAAATATAGTTATGTTGCTTTTAATGCGCAAATGAAAATTGATCGCGCGCTACAGGACAGGTCTTGCTTTCGCTCACGCCTAGTCAGTGCAATGTGGACAGATGATTATTTTGTTTAAAATTGAGCAACAGTGTGCACTGGTGAACTGAAGACGATGGATCACTCACTTGTGACGGTTCAGACGTGAATTAATGTTTCTAATTAAATCAGTTTGTAGAGCATTAGAGTATCCATTTTCACATTATATATTGAGGCGCCAAAGGATTTCGAGTACTGATTTCTTTATAGATGTCCGTCGATAGACTAGCGGTGCAACCTAGCGGACGCTTTGGCAATCGCGCAGAACGCCGCAGACGCTACAGCAGGCCTACTGTGACAGAAAACAAGTGATAGGCATAGGTTGTATTTCTTATAAAATTGTATTTTAGTAAATTTGGTTTGATTTTAGTAGCTAGATCAGTTCCGTTCGATCGAGTAAGTATATACTGACTTAAAACAAGTCGATGAGGACGATGAAACTGCAGCGCTGATAGCAGGAGCTTATACGAAAGTGACGAACCCTTATTGCGATAGGCCTACTCTCAAGTCGAAGGAAGGACAACGTCCATACAATCGCAAGAGTAAGCTATAGATTGATCACTTTATTTGAAGCATTTCCTATGTATTTTTTACTAATAATCTCAAAATTTCTTGGTTAGCGTAATTCGCTTTAAAATTTGTTGGAATGTTGTGTAGGGCCTACTGCAGTCGATCACTAACGCGGCGATGTCCAATAGGCCTATGTGACAGAACAGTAACGGAATCAGGAATCCGCATGCTTGACTCGTAAAATCGCCCAATTCTTTGGCATGGGAAATTAAGGCATTTAAAATGCGAAGAACCTTTCTAATTCGTCTGTTATAGGCCTAATTATGATTATTCTTGTCTTTGAATGTACACATTTATGTGTAGGCCTAATGTCGTTTATCACTGAGAATGCGGTCTGCAAGACTGCAACTGTGAATAAAAGTCGATACCTAGGCCTACTTACTTAAAATGTTTTAGTGTGTTTGTGAGGTACTTAGGAGAGTAGGCTACGTCATTAAGTGTTCAGATTCATTCTATTACTTTGCATTACAAAAGAAAGACGACCACAATCTTGTAAGAAAAGAAACGGGACAGCAGCTGACCCGAGAAATATAATTCTCTCGTAACCTACAATTTCGATTGTGTGGCGTTTTACCAGTAACTGCTCTTCTGTTTACTGACGTCTCTAGCTGTACAGTGTAGGCCTACACTAAATTTTAGCTATCAAGAATATTCGGAATAAGAAAATAATGTCATTCAGAAAGGTCTTAAATATAGGCCTATAGATGCTTATAAAATTTGTATAGGCCTATTTCCATAATTTAATAGATTGACCGCTTTATTTTAATCATTTTCCTAAAACCTAAATAAACTAAAAACTGAAAATCTGCAGAACCCCAAATTCAAGGAGAACCCTCTAATGAGGGAGACCAGTTCATTGACTATAATAGTGCATGATTTAAAATCAGCCAATGCTAAGACGCACCTGTCAGGTGTGTGATACAGCAGTGTGCAAATAAAACATGTATAGTAAGACAAAATCAATGAAGCAAGCATTCCGGTCAGATTAGGTAGCCTATCCAGTAGACCAGTGTATCGCAAACTGTGTGCCGTGCGAGATTTCAGGTGTGCCGCGAGAGAAACCTAAAATTCGCTAGTCTCTTTAGTTGACTTTATAAGAAATTAGTTCATAAATACAATTTTCAGCCTTTTAATGTTTTCCTTTTAAACTGAGTAGACAGACAGTTATAAATGTTCAGGTACACACACCATCACACATGTAGGACCTCTACGTAGGCTAGATGATCAAAGCAAAATAGGAAAAGCCAATCTAATCTAGGCTAATCTAATCCATTGATTTCTATAGCGCCCTTATCGTAATTGCGGTCAATTCTCTGTCGACAGTCCAGCCTTTGACCGGCTAAGTGGGTATAGGCTGATACCCGTCTCTTCACAGCTGTTCTAAACAACCCGCGGGGCTGCTTTACATAAGTTGCTCCCACCAAGGAAATCAACTACCTATGCCCTTTCGCCACGATCTTATGACGGAGTCTTGACGCTTATTGATAATAATATGAGGAGAACATTTTTAGGAAGAATGCCATACTCCTGTTGATTTGTATTTGTCCTATGATGTTTGTACACAGGAGTGCGGCTCTTCAGCAACCGGTTTAATATAGAATATACTTACTTACTTACTTACTTACTTAATTTGGTTGCTTCGAGTGAAATAATTTGAACTCATTATCGACTTGAGAAGAAGCCTGCATGGTTGAAATACGATGGATGAGAGAAACCGCAAGCCAGGCTTAGCAGGCTACGGTGGTTATACGAGTGTTTCTGTCAGACTGTAGGTGTGGGTTAAGTAGGCCTAGACAAAAAAACTCGCTTGATGGCTGATACATTTGTAAGTCGTAGACATAGGCCTATCGCTGGCCAAAATGTATAGCGTATACTTAGCCTTACGGCTATTGTACCGATGCAGAAGACAACGGCTTCAACTTCAACTTTGTGGATTTTTGCACAAGATAGGCTAAACACCAACAGAGTCTGACTCTGAGTCTGAAAGTTCAGAAGGACCCCAAAAATGTTTGCGCCTAGGGCCCCGTTTTCTGCCCCTCTGATCCTCTGGAAACCGGACTCGGACCTCCTTCGGACTACTCTCTCGGACAACCCCTCTGACTAGACGCAACGCTCGTGAATAAGCTGGTGCCCTGCGCTTGGCTTTCGAGTGGCGCTTTAGAAGTTTGGAGACTACGATTACGATTTCTGTAAACGCGCCTCTGTTGGCATTGCTAGTGTAGGCCCTACTACTGCGCCATTCCTATTCTTATGGGCCTTTGGCTTTGTAGCCATTGTTTTGCATGCTGTGCCATTTGTTCTATGATGTACCATTGTTAATCTAATGTAAAGGCTTCGTGGTCTGATCTTCTAGCTATTGACCTGATTACAGCTTGGCTTTGTAGCGTCATCGGTTGATGCCTTGATGTTCTGTGCGTAAAACATCCACGCGACATCAGTTCCCAATTAATAATATTAATTGATGTGGAATTGTTATCGTAATGGGGCAGTTCCATTGTGATACGTGTATGCCATTGTTGTTGTAAGTGCCGCGGCTGTCATGGGTTTCAATTGTAAACTGCGAGTCAGCAGGTGCTTGATAATTAATGCCAATTATTATATTTAATAATTGCAATAAATGTCCAGGTAATTGGTGTAATGAATAGCAGTGATGATAAGAGCTGGAGAATAGATGCATTGTCAAAGAAATTAATCCATAAACTCTCTATAGGTATACATGACAAGAGGGATAAACAATACCTGAATGGCGGGTGATTTCCGTAGGCCTATCCGTGGCAATAGTATGGAATCGTAATCGTAATCGTAATCTCCAAACGTCTAAAGCGCCACTCGAAAGCCAAGCGCAGGGCACCAGCTTATTCACGAGCGCTGGAAGAGAGGTCGATAATTATATTGGATTAAAAAACCACGGGGTCGATCGCCCTAAGAGACCTCTTAGTCAAAAGAGGTCAGTAGAGTCGTGTTTGCGAACAGTTAGGCCTAATGCGAAAACAGGGATAGGCCCTATCCGTCAAGTAACTGAACTCCAACTAAGTTCATATAATACCTAGAAATAATGATGGATTTGAAAAAGAAGAATGAGTGCGGAATATTAGTATTGTCCTAGAACCTAGGCTAGAAGCAGAGGCGACGAAAGGCTCATCATTTGCCGCTTGTTACGAATCTGTAGGCCTACTCTAGCACTGTAAAAATCGAAGTAAGATAAATGTGATATATATAAATAATATACTGTGAGGTGTATGCGTATATATATATATATATGATGTATAGACGGTATAGACCAGTGCTTCCCAAACTTTTCAGCGTCACGCATGGGCGTATTTAGGGGGTGGTTTTACGGGTTCAAACCCCCCGAAATAAGTGAAAAAATTTTTTGCATGCTTTTACATGCAAAACCTAAAAAAACGGGACTTTTGCGACCATTTCTAATGTAAAACCCCCAGAAATCTTAAACCCCCGAAATTTTTTTCTGGCTACGCCCCTGGCGTCACGGACCGGCAGAACTAACTTTACAGTGCCACGGACCGACAGGAATTTTCTAACTGCAGGAGGAAAGGGGTCAAATTTATTAATTATTTCTCTTTTTCGCTTTCGATCACCTAAATTCCTCGAATGTATTATAAAATTGATTTAGATGCATGTTTAGCCAATTCCATGACTTTATTGTCGTTTAAATGCTACCTAATAAATGTTTTTTGTTATGACTTTTTTAAACTGGCCATTTCTTGATTCCGAGACAATAATTATTATTTGACCAGTTTGTTGACTCATTCTGCGGACCGGCAGCTGAGGGCTCGCGGACCGGCGCCGGTCCGCGGACCACCACTTTGAGAAGCATTGGTATAGACCATAACCATAATTATTATATGCCTTATGTGTATAATGAATCCGGGCATCAGTACGCAATTGGAACTATTGTTAAAAAAAATAATATAATAATAAGAAGAAGAAGAAGAAGAAGAAGAAGAAGAAGAAGAAGAAGAAGAAGAAGAAGAAGAAGAAGAAGAAGAAGAAGAAGAAGAAGAAGAAGAAGAAGAAGAAGAAGAAGAAGAAGAAGAAGAAGAAGAAGAAAAGAAGAAGAAGAAGAAGAAGAAGAAGAAGAAGAAGAAGAAGAAGAAGAAGAAGAAGAAGAAGAAGAAGAAGAAGAAGAAGAAGAAGAAGAAGAAGAAGAAGAAGAAGAAGAAGAAGAAGAAGAAGAAGAAGAAGAAGAAGAAGAAGAAGAAGAAGAAGAAGAAGAAGAAGAAGAAGAAGAAGAAGAAGAAGAAGAAGAAGAAGAAGAAGAAGAAGAAGAAGAAGAAGAAGAAGAAGAAGAAGAAGAAGAAGAAGAAGAAGAAGAAGAAGAAGAAGAAGAAGAAGAAGAAGAAGAAGAAGAAGAAGAAGAAGAAGAAGAAGAAGAAGAAGAAGAAGAAGAAGAAGAAGAATAATAATAATAATAATAATAATAATAATAATAATAGTAATAATTATAATAATAAACAAATAAATAAAGCTGTAAATGTAATTGCAATTTCAGAAGCAGTTATACACTTATACCGTAGTGATGTTCTTAGATTTCTCATAGGGTCTGCAGTTGACTTAGCGTATTAAACCTCTCCTTTTGAAATATCTGTTGGTCCATTTCAAACAATTGTAATCAAATCATCGGCAATACATTTGGCAACCTTTCGCACCATCCAAACTCAAACATCTACCATGATCTACGCTGTTCTTGTTTGTTGTTTCCGACCTCAAAACACGGACAGTGTCGGACTAAAAAATTTATGACGTCCCTATGTTTGTCCGGGGCGGTGCATTATGGCATTCCAGGCCACAAAGCCGTGGATTTATGCTCCGTCCGCTGCCATGGATAGATCCGCCGACGTCCGACCGCGCAATAATTGCTATGGTTGTTGGCCGTACATTCTTTTGTGCTGCGGCCGAACCGCGCCGAGGAGGAGATTGTCCGTTCACTGCCCTGGCGCAAGAGATTGCTTAGCCGGTCGGCAGATGCGGCGGCAGCGGCAGGGGTAGGGGGATAGATAGACCGGTGCAGCTGGGGGAAGGAGGCAGATGCGCCGGTGACATCCGTAATGAAGAGAAAGCTAGCCGTTGATAAAACCAATTTCCCGGAGACGAGACGCACGGTCGACCCCAGAAAACAACGACGATCCGGGCACAATTCATTTTGTCTTAATTATTCGCCTCCGGAGATGGCAATGGCTTCTCTCTGAAATTTTCCGTCACTTGAGCTCGTTTCGGCGTCTGTCTACTCTGTGGGTTTATGTCAGTATTCTTCAAAGTGCATGGCCAATCGACTGTGTTCTGCGTTACACAGTAACTTGTTACTTTTGAAAAGTAACTATCGAGCACTGCCAATCGGATCTCGAAGGAAGGCAGTTACAGTCGAAACTGCGATGGTTTTGGTGGAATGGAGACGAGAGAAAAATGCTTTAGCCAAATAGTTGCAAATTGAAAAACAAAACTAATCAGAGTCACTCTGCGCTAACGTATTATGATGTTAGATGGAGATAACAACTAGAAGTTCATCAGCTGGCAAAGCAGTGCACAGTAAGCTATGCATCGGTGGCGGTCACACTTGGATCCCAACCAACGGATACCCTTCTGCAGTTCACAGATGGCATCATGTTTAGTGTCTCTGCTGGACCAGGTTTCGTTGATCGGGTGGCGAGACGACCTGGTGACAGCACTAGCAGCACACGACGACGCTGACGCTGAGAGGTCACTCATTGATAGAAGAAGTTGAATAATTCAATCGCAATTAAATCGTAATTGTTACGATTTTAATTGCGATTTAACTTGAAGCGTACATCTGTTTTTTTTATTTATTTTTGGGTGGCGACTGTTGTACGTGAACGTTGCTGATGTATGCGCAGTTCATGCAGGTAGCAGAAGGCAAGCGAAGAAGATTGTCGGATATGTGCAAGCAAAGAAGGGTATTTATTGAAGCCATCTGTACGCTATAGGGTAGTTAGGCTACTGGATCAACTGTGTAGGACAACGCCTGCACAGATTTTTCTGCTGCATAGCCCAAATAAAATAATGGCCAACTTCTTAGGCTGTTAGTCATGACAACAGGAAGAAGCAACTGCTTTCCTCCGATGTTGCATACCTCAAGAAATATGTCAGTCGTCTTATGATACGCCCCACTTCAAAGTCTGGATGCATAGGCTACGATTGCTGAATTACGAAAATGTTGGTAACGTGTGAGGCACGTTAGCCAAACGGAACCTAGCCTCCTGTAACCCAGCGAGTACTGGTTGAACCCAACCTTTATTCAGATGGTCCCTGAGCAAGTTCTTCACACACAATTGTTTGTTTTGAAGTTTGGAAGGGAAACAACATCAATTTCAATTGTGTTATATTAAATTAAATAACATGAATCTACAGATGTTGCAAGCTTATAGCACTGTTGAGGAATTTTCTTTAAGAGTTGCTGCAAATATGCTTACCATACCTATCATTTACTTTACAGATTGTAGACATATTATTTCATGTCCACTTACATTACCGTCCAACTGTATCACACATCTTAACTCATGCCTGTAGAATCAGTGATATTGTTGTCTTTCGGTACCTTTGCAATGTTATTCACGGGTGCTATGCATTCGGTATTGCATATTTACATTACATATGCTATACATATTTACCTGACATATGCCATAAAGTGGTTACTAAAGAATATATTCACTTACTTACTTACTTACTTACTTACTTACTTACTTACTTACTTACTTACTTACTAACTTACTTACTTACATATTTGCTTTACATAATGTGGTCTTATGTGAAGAGGCAGAGCTATTGCATGAAAAAACTAACATAGTTATTCGCGAATCATCCGGAAGCAAAGATTATGTTTGGAATGGCATCTCATAGTGTCATTTCGTGGCCACATCTGGAAATTCTCCGAAGCAATCCCGATGACCTTCCAAGACGTCGCCTGGATTTCCGGATGTGCTCAGAGGTCGACCTAAGTCAGTCACCAGAGGAGTGTATAGTGTATACATAGTCCCGCACAACAGCCGGACATCCTCCGTATAATAATAATAACACGCGACGAGCGACGAGACATTTGCGAGCGTCATATTGATTTGCAGACCCTCGGGACAACTAATATGGTGATTTCATCATGTTTATGGAATCAGAACGCGCCGGTTGTTGTCGAGACTTTACAACTCGATTACCGTCAGCGAAAGCATTATCCTTCTGACAACTGTGACCCAAAAATAATTTCAGCTCGCGAGAAGGAAACCGCGTACGCAGGCCCAATACACGAAGTGTCATAGGTTCGTAGAAAATACCATTTTCCGTAATTGTGCCAGAATTGAATTCGGGAAATTATTCCGGTGGTTGTTTTCCGGTGGCACGATGTACGTGCTTTTGCTGGATAGAACTAATCAGGTTTTTACACGAGACGAAACATCCCACAAATAAAAAACCGTGCCACCGCTGACCAATTAGGCCTACGAATAATGAGTTTCGACGAAAACCATGAATATAAGCTTATTAGAGATATTATGGCTGTCACATATGTGGTTCGTCTAATAGAGATGTCCTTCGTGCTAGGAAAACACTATTTCCACAGTTTTTGAGGACGTATTTATGAATGCCTTTATTCTACCTCTTGACAATAGAGACCCTGGGCAAGTCCTTCACTCGCAATTGCTCATGCGCTTCGGCGTGAAACTCCGATTCAGCGTCCGCGCTGTAGTCGGGAGCGCCTCTGAGTAGAAATCTTGAAGGGGCGCTATAACAAAGTGCTCATACATACAATAAAATGCATGGAAATGTGATCACTGTAGTAAAGAAAGCAGTCAGTGCTGCACAGAAGTCCGGAATGATTTAATACTTTGTGCAAGTTGTTGATATAACTGTGCAACTGTTTGATAGCGTCGTGCATTATTAAAAAGAATATTGATTTTTTTATCGTCGTGAATATAACTTTCATTTAGGAAGATCAATCACCATGACGATAAAACTATTAATTAAGAATATTTATGCCCGTTTTGACAGCGCGATATGCAAATCATTGGGTTTTTTAAAGCTGGCTTTATAAATGGCGGACTCCGTGGATCGCAGCCGTATAAAAGATGATTAATTGTTGCATAGTATTAGACGTTTACTGGCATAGTAACAGATTTTATATAGCGCTGGTATCATACAGCGCTGGTATCACATGGACAAGGCATCTGTCGATGGCGCTCCAAGCCAAACCATCATCGTGACAATACCCAGAAGGTCAGACCACAGAGACAGAACAGAAGGCAACCTATAGTGGATAAGCGAGCTGAAAAAGGCAAGTCTTGGCTGAAACTAAAATGGCAATAGACTGAGCAGAAAGAACAGGTAAATGTGGAGAGAGAATTCCGAAATTTAGGTGGTCCAGCCGCCGCAGAAGTAATGTAATAGTAATTGTAAATAGTAACTTGTGTGGTGCCTGTGTTCAAAGCACAAGGCATCAACCGATGGCGCTCCAAACTAAACCCTAATCAGATCAATAACCAGAAGATCAATCCACTGAGACAGAAAGGCAGCCTATGGTGGATAAGTAATTTGAAAAAAAGGTAAGACCTGAGTAATGTATTATAAAAGAGTATTGTATTGTATATGAATGATGTACAAATAGTTTTTAGTGGAGATAATATCTGCAGCGAGTCTCGTCAACATCGGTAAACCGAAGTGCTATAAGTATAAACGACCAATGTATAGGCCTGCTGCGTTGCCAATATGCCAACATGGACCCATATTCCCATATAGGACCCGTATAGAGCCCACATCATCTAACGCTCATGGAAATGCTGCCAAGGATGTCGCTGAGACACTCGCCGAGGTTCATTTCGAATGCTTCTCTCGAGTCGACCTATAATCGTAATTTTCGTTTCATTATTTACCGCTGATTTGCGATTATCTAACAGCGTACACGTTGGAAACACTTGCAACTGATTGGCAGAAATGATTTGCGTGAATTAATTATTGTTATCAGTATGTGCGGTAGTTGATCACGGCGCTTCTGAGAGTCATCACAATGAATATTAATTAGTTACTTCTGTGGCAATACACAAGGCATCAACCGATGGCGCACCAAAGTGTAACCTGGTCGATATCGCCTCTGAGTAGGTTCCTTAAAGAGGCGCTATATAAATTCTCGGAATGAATGAATGAATCCAGAACAGTCCACTGCAAGACAGAGAGACAACCTCTAATGGTTAAGTTGACTCCGCCACTGCTCGTACTTTGGTAGTGCCAGTCTCTAGCCTAGATGAAGAAGGAGGAGGGCGACGCTAATGATCTTTGTTATCACATAGTGTCGTTAAACTGAAACTACTACTACTACTACTGGATAAGTTATTTTGAAATGCAATTCTGAGAGTTGAAAATGAAAAGACAGAGTGACACAATCTGATAGTTTTACTCCACCTCTTGCAATTTCTCTGCGCAGGTCTTTCACTCAAAACTGAAAACATCTCCTTCCACAAATCCTGTCCTGATTCCATCTCGTCCACCACATCTCTTGCCACTCCTATTCTAAACACCATCCACCGTAGTCGTCTGACTGTCTGCTTGCCATAACTGGATCGTGACCTGGAACTGATTTTGACCTTCACTGTCTATCGATTTTGCTTCGATTAAGCTCCTGGGAATAGACTGTTTTCCCTGACTTCGTTTTATGGGCGCTGTAGAAATCACGAGATTACGATTACAAGCAGAAACCGTTACGATTACAAGCAGAAACCGTTACATTACAATTAGGCACCGTTACATTACAATTAGTGACCGTCACATTACTAGTTCAGCGGTCGACGAGAGGCCAGAGTAATTCCCTGCCAGCGTGCCCACATGGAGCCTATAAACTAGGACCCACATTTCCACATGGGACCCGTACAGAGCCCATCTAGCGCCCATGAATATGTTGACAGGGAAGGAGCTGTGGGTCGTAGCCGGTTGTTTGCCTTGCCGAGTAATTGCCTTGCTGCGATAGTCGCTTGCTAAGCTAGTCCGGAAGGTATTTACCGCGTCGTAAAGAAAATTATAACGTCCCATTGCTAAGCCGATTGGCCGACGACGACGCGGTCGTACCATCCATAGTATGCAAAGCACGTAGGCCTCCGTCTGTTTCTTGTCTTTGCGTCCCGTAAGTCGTGAATCTCTACCGTCGACCATAATATTATCTGTAAGTCTGGGACGCCGAGGTTTTCTCGTCAACACAGCAGGAGTGTCAGTCGTTCTGGCCGTGCGACGCCTTTGGGAATTGGATGAACAACTGTTGCGCGCGCCTTAGAAAGCATGCTAAGCAACGGTGGCAGCCGTCGGTCACGTTTGACGGTGTGTTTGTACAGCATCCTATAGGAGTTGCTAGTCAGTGATGAAATGTCACCTTTCACCTGATATTCAGAAAGAAATTCTATTGCACAATGGAATGCAGAAAGAAATGGCTGGAAAAGATGAAAGTACAACATTGAAGAAAGTGTTATTACAGTACGTCGAGGTAGAAATTCGTGGAACAGCAGGAAAAGAACCAATAAAAGTAAAAGCACTGATTGATTCTGGAGCAGAGGTTCCGGTGATTAGTGAAGAATTACTGGAAGGCATGCAGGTGGAGCAGATTGGAAAAGTGAACTTACAATGCGTGGCAGGAGATGCCATTCCTGCAAAGTTGGTGAAAGTTGATGTAAGGCTGTGTTGTAACGATGTGGAAGAAGAGGTAATTCCGCATAAAGTCAAATGTTCACTTACACCTTATGTGACATTGATGTGTGCTAGTATTGCAAAAATGGGAAGCACAGAAAGATTCTTGTTGCATCCAGAAATCATTGCAGAACTTAAAGCCGTGCCACAAGTGAAAATGATACAAGGAGATGTTCAAGTGAATGTAACGACGAGATTGCAGAGTCAGCGAAAGAAAGTGGTAGATGTGGAAGAGGAAAGTGAAACTGAAAGTTCAAGTGAAGAGGAAAACGAAAGCGATGATCAACAAAGTTTAATGCAAGACGGTATAACAGCAGAGATGAGTGAACAAGAGATGGCTGCATGCAAGAATGGTAATCTAAATGAAACGAAAGAGGATAATGAATGTGATGTGGCGATAGCAGATTTGTTTGAAGAAGATGAGAAAGATGAAGAACAACAGATGCAGATTGCAGACGCAAAGAAATTCGAAGAACAGCAGAGACAAGATGAATCATTGAAAGCATGGTGGACGTTAGCGCCAGATAAAGAATCTGAATTCTGCGTGGTAAATGGCTTACTGTACAAAAGATATCGAATATTAGAGCAAACGATATATCAATTGGTGTTACCAAAAGAGCGACGAATGAAAGTGATGGAGTTGGCTCACGAATCAGTATTTGGAGGACATCTTGGAGAAGAGAAAACTAGAGAACGAATAAAGTTGTCTTTTACGTGGCCAAAGATGAGAAGAGATATAGTGAAATTTTGCAAATCATGTGAGAAATGTCAATTAAAGGCAAGAAGTTTGGTGATGGACAGGGTTCCTATCACTCCAATTCCAAGAGAAGATGTGGCGTTTAGAAGAATTACAATGGATTGTGTAGGACCAATCGAGCCAGCATCTGCTGCAGGTCACAAGTACTGTTTATGTATTGTCGATTCTTGCACCAGATGGCCTACAGTGTTTCTGTTGAAATCATTAACTGCAAAAGCTGTGTGTGATGCTTTGATGGAGTTGTTCATGAACGTTGGTGTACCTTCAGTGATCACAAGTGACCAAGGAACAAATTTTACTGCGAGTCTGACAAGAGAATTTCTGAATTTAATGGGTTGTAGTCCAAGATTTGACACGCCAGGTCATCCAGAGGCAGCTGGATTAGTAGAAAGATGGAACCAAACATTCAAGAAAATGATCCATCATGTAATTGTTGACAATCCAAGGCAATGGCACAAAGTAATTCCGTTTACAGTGTGGGCATTACGAGAAGTACCGAATGCAACTACTGGAATTGCTCCTTATATGTTGGTGTATGGAAAGATTCCGCGTGGACCACTGGCAATTCTAAAAGAAAGTTGGACAAGAGAAATTAATTTACCACCTCATATTGGAATCCAACCAGAAAAGTACTTGAAAGACATGAAAGCAAATATGGAAAAAGCATTACTGTTTGCAGAATCATATTCACGAGAGAAGCAATTACAGTATACGAATCAATACAACAAAAGAGCGAAACATAAAGAATTTGAACCGGGTGAAAAAGTTATTGTGTTGTATCCGACGTCAACAAATAAACTGATTTCACGATGGCATGGTCCATGTACTGTCATACAACGAAGGTCAAAGTACTCTTATTTGATTGATATGGGTGACGATTGTCGAAAGATAATTCACGCAAATAAAATCAGAAAGTACATTACAAGAGCAATGAGTTGTGGACTAATCGTTGAAGAAGATGAAGACTTTGGTTCAGTGGTTGAATTGCTGATGAAGAATGACTGGCAAAATGAAAAGAATTCACTGAATCTTGATCCTGAACAGATTAGCCATTTAACATTGACTCAACAAAAACAATTGCTGGAAGTACTGAACAAATATTCTGATCGCTTTTCTGAAAAGCCTGGACTATGTACATTGGTTGAACATGAAATTGAACTGAAACCGGAATTTCGTGAAAAAGAATTTATGGCTTACCGAATTCCACTCATCTATCGAGCAGAAGTTGAACGACAAATTAAAGAAATGCTTCAAGCCAACATTATAAAACCATCTTCGAGCAGAATGGCAAGTCCGTTGGTAATTGTTAAAAAGAAAGACGGTTCTCTAAGACTTGCCTGCGACTACAGATACATTAACTCGTTCACTGTGGATTGTAAATATCCGATGCCGATTGTAAAAGACGTGTTGCACAAAGTTGGAAAATCAAATGTGATCTCGATTTTTGATTGTCGAAGTGCTTACTGGACTTGTCCTGTTAAGCAAACTGATCAATGGAAAACTGCTTTTGTTACTCACAATGGACTGTACGAGTTTACTCGTGTTCCTTTCGGAATGATCAACTCAGGAAGAACATTTGTTAAAGCAATTAACATGGTTTTACAGCCTATAAATGAATTTGCTGAGCCCTATGTAGATGACATTGCTGTGCATTCAGATGACTGGAAGATTCATTTACAGCATTTAGATGCATATTTAATGCAAATGAGACTGCATAACATTACTCTGAACTTAAAGAAATGTATTTTTGGTAAGAGTGAGGTAAAGTTCATCGGTCATGTGGTTGGTTCTGGAACGATTCAAATGAATCCAGATAGAATTGAAAGTTTAATTAATTTGAAAACTCCAGAAACGAAGAAACAAGTTAAGCAATTGCTGGGATTTTTTGGTTACTATCGACAGTTTATCAAAGATTTTGCACAGATTGCGAAGCCTCTATCTGATTTGACAAGCAAACATGTTTCAGATAAGATTGATTGGACTGATAGACATCAACAGGCATTTAATTTACTTAAAGATGCTGTACGCTCTAAAGTTGTTTTATATGTTTTTGATGTTGGAAAACCATTTAATTTGTACTGCGATAGTAGTGATTTTGCAGTAGGAGCTGTTTTAACGCAGATGGATGATAACGGAATAGAACGCCCTGTGTCATTTATAAGTCAGAAGTTGACTGACACCCAGAAGAGATGGGCAACTGTGGAGAAAGAAGCCTATGCTATTGTTTGGGCTCTAAATAAGTTAAAAGAGATAATCATTGGATCTAAAGTTCACATCTTTACCGATCACAATCCTTTAACTTATCTGACTGAATCTATGTCTAAGTCTGCTAAACTGGTGCGTTGGGCTTTAGCACTGCAAACTTTTGATGTAGAAGTTAATTATAAGAAAGGACGATTAAATGTTGTAGCAGATTGTTTATCTAGATTATAAGATTGTTTATTTTACTGTATTATATAGTATTAAGTTTATTGCATAATTTAGTACATGATGATTTTGCAAATTTTTAAGTTTAATTTGCTCAATCCAAAGAAAGGGAAGGAGGTAATGTGAACTAATGTTTTGCATATATAATGAGCACAGGTGTTCTTTATGTTGATATATATATAATGTGTATTCGATAATTCGATTGTTAAGCGTTTTAGTCTTAGGCCTTAGTTGCGCTGTCGGCTCGTGGGCGCTTGGCCTAAAGTAGCCTAAACATTGGCTGACGATAGATTCTCTACACGTGCAGTTAGCGCGCCAAACTTAGAAACTGCTGATGACAGTGAATTTGAACTATACAGTGTAGTACAGTTGTTTTAAGGCAAGAGTTGAGTTGTTGTTATTAAACTGTGTTTGAAGTAAGAAGAAACATTCAAAGAACTGTGTCAATTTAATTCTTAAACAGTTAGAAGACGTTGAGCAATTTATATGTAGAGATAAGGAAAGTTCTTGAGGTAGGTCACAACTAAGAAAGAAAAGAGTTGGTGACAGAGTGTAAGTTATCCAAAGTTCCCTGAGCACACCACTGAGTCATGTGTTTATTTAAGTAACTTCAGTTACACTGTAGGTAGATCAGCCGCAGACCTTATACGAACTGGTTTCGAGTCGGAATCCATTGAGCGCCGAATGTAGACAACCCCTCCTGAGGTCCAAGTGTTCGCTATAGTTTTTTCTTTTTTCAAATCCCTTGCCTGTTTGAAGAGATGGGCAGTTGCTTTTGGTAGGTCTTCATTAATGAAAGCCTTTGTCTTGGAGTGGCGAAGTGTTCGCCTTGAGTTATAGACCATGTCTCTAGTCTTTCTTGCAATGAAGCGCACCAGGATAGGGGGAGAGGCCTTGTCCACGGAAAATTTGCGTAGACGATAGGTATTCGCAATGTCAGCAGATGAGATAGAGAGGTTCATTTCTTTGGTGAACAGTTCCACTACAGCCATTTCTGTCTCCTGGCTGTTTTCCTTGTGTTTGAAGTCCGCGGTCCCATCCTCGGCAGTAGCTCCTGCAACCTCCGCATAGGATCTTTCAGGTATTCCATGAATTATTAGGTTGTCTGCTCTTATGAAACCATCCAGTTCATTTAATTTTAATTCAGCCTCCTTGAGTTTTGCCGATAGTTGTGTAGTTTCTTCACTGTTTTTTTGTAGTGCTGCCATGACCGGAACTAGTTTTTCCTCTACTATCGACCAACGAGGTAATAGAAGACCTATGGCCTCCAGTACTGACTTTTCACGCAGAGCCTTCACCAGTTCTGCTGCTAATTTGTCTGCCTTCGCCATTTTCTGAACGTTGTTTTTGTATCCAAGTAATATCTAAACTGCGAAGGTGAAATTAAACCACCGACTCGGCAAAAATGGTAAATTTAGTCAGGCATTCGCCAAGTTTACGCGACCGCCAGGTCACGTGACCATAGATCCCTCAAGAGTGATGTTAACAATAACAAAACTTTTATATCTGCATGTTAGCTGTTGGCCCACGGGGCGGGGGGTTGTTTGACCTATGACCCTTGGCTGCCGCTAAGGGTTTAATGGAGTATGCATATAGATGTATGTCTATTTAAAAAAATAGAAATGAATGCACGATGACGAAATTTTCTACGTGTGCATGTATGAATGTTTTTGTATGCATACAGCCATTAATATCTATTCACTTATTGTCGACTATTATACCTAGAGTTCTATACAAAGCGAATTTTTAAGACACCACGTTGACCAAATCTTAAAAACTAACATTACTCCCTTTTTTTCTTTATAGTAGCCTTTGTGTATATATGTAAGTCGTGAAGCGGTGTGTCTTCCTGCTTGATAAATAAACGAATATATCATCGAATAAGTTGACAGACCGCAACTCAGCACACCGTGATTAGAATAAGAAGGCCTACGCATACATACACACAGATATACATGCACACATGCCTAAATACATACAAAATATATTCGTACACACATGCATACATACATGAATGCATATATTCATACATACATACACCGTTATTCATCCTACAAAGACTTAGTTCCATTCTGATGAACACCGTTATTGCGCCCTTCACAGTTCATCATAATTTATTTCCTAGAGGTCTTAGCTGTCTTGTCCTGTAGCAGGTAAATCAGAAATGCACTGAAAGAGTCTCAAAGCCATATGACAACCTTGACCGAAAGCCTTAACAAAAACTAAAAATAATTGTACTGCGGCCCTTGGACTGTGATCGACTGTGACATCAGAAGTTCATGGCCTCCAGGGACTCGAAGCACCAACCGACTCCAAGTCTAACTTTGCTCTTAATTGAGTTAGGGCAGTGGAGCGCGACCTATGCAATTAAATACTGAGCCCAGGCCCCAAATAGACTCATCTTCGAGTGTTCAACCAAGTGTGGCGTAGCGTTGAATTTGTTTTCCCTGTTTTCTTCGCGTAACGCCTCTGCAATTTCAAACAGACCGACACACAGACAAACACACGCACATACCGAAAACCCTAAGGTAGGCATATAATTATCCAAAGCTATTGCAAGGATCTGTTCTGTTAGGCTGCTATTAGCGCCGTTGTATTGCAGGCTGTCTGTTCTGTTAGTAGTTAAGATTTAAATTGCATAACTTGTAAAATTAATGTACAGCGCAGTGCGTTTGTCAGGCGCTTATTAAAGAAAAGATATTATTATTATTATTATTACACAGACAAACACTCCAACAGACAAACGCACAGACCGAAAACCCTAAGTAGCCATAATATATAAAGCTTCTGTAAGGATCTGTTCCGCTATTTAAAAAGGCGAGCGCATTCAATTCAAACTTTGCATCCTGTTGCATAGAATTAATGTCTTAACAACTGCACACCAGGGTATACCTGGCAGGCAACATCAGGCCGCCATCGGACGATCTCAATAGGTCGCGACTTCGATCATCTAAGTCCGCTGCTGTTTGCGTGTCAGTAACTAAAACTGAAACGGGTGATCGCGCATTTCGGGTCGCGGGTCCACACGCCTGAAACAGTTTCCCTGCAACCATTCAGGAAACCTAAAGCCATGCTGCTTTGTAAGAACAGTCAGAAATATTCTTTTCACGTAACTCGTAGCATTAGCATCTGAGTAGAGAGTTTCGTAAAGCATCCTAGAAGACGTAGCTTGCTACTGACGATGCCATTTAAGTCAAACATTGTCGTTTTTACAATTACAGAGTATATAATTATATACAAATCAACCGGAGAAGATGCGTAGTTGTAATTAGTAATTTCTATAGCGCCGGTGTATAATAATAATTCACAAGGCATCAATCGATGGAATTGCCTACTTCTGCTCTCTCGTCCTCACTGTGTAGCCAGCATTTAAACACATTGTTTCGTCTATAATGCGACGAATGCAACAAAGAAACTGTTCGGTCGACGGGAGAGCCTGTGGTGAGTCTCTCGAAAGCGGCTCTATATAAATTTTCAGTATTGTGTATTGCAGGTTGTCTGTTCTGTTAGTAGTTAAGATTTATGTCTTCTGTCATTTGTGTTCTTGTGAATAATTGTTTCAATTGCATAACATGTAAATGTACAGCGCAGTGCGTTTGTCAGGCGCTTCATTATAGAAAAGATATTATTATTATTATTATTATTATTATTATTATTATTATTATTATTATTATTATTATTATTATTATTTATTAGTTACAATTACATTTACAGATAGCTTCGCAACGAGTCAATTCATTCGATGCGTCAACCAAGAGAGAGAGGCATCGCTTGCAGCTCTAACTACCTCTCACCTCGCTGGCAACTCCTTTCAGATTCGTCGGACCGTCACTTATGGCTCAGTAAGCGCGCATATCTGCAGCGGCCACTGCCCGTGAAGTCTGACAGGCCTCGCTACTCCTCCTACTCTTATAAAACGGGCTCGTGTCTTAGATCATTCTCGAGGCATAGATTAGAGCGAAGTCCATTTATGATCGGTTACAGTCGAACGCAGGTTGATCGAACCCGTCGGGCCAATAGATTTGTCCCAGCATCTCTCCAGAGGCAGTAGAGCCACTAGCCGTATTGTCTTGGACGAGGATTCAAGGACACAAAGAGATCCTGAACAGGTAACATTGCTCACTGGTTGACCTAGACTGTGTTGCACTACTCTTTGACAGTAAGTATAGACCTGGCTAGGTATCGCAATCGTTATCTAACAATTATAAAGCGTCACTCAACATTTTCAGAGGCGCTCCCGACCAAAGTCAGTGCTACATCGGTTAGAGCGTAGGCATAGCTGCGTAGCTACATGGAGGCACGAGCGGAGGCAGTTGCGCTTTCCGTGCTGGCTTATTTAAGAGATTTAAATCTGGAACTTCTATTGACCTCAAATGACCTCCCATAAACTGGCAGCGGTTTCTCACCAGTATGGTAACTGGGGGTTAGATGTTGATTTATGTGCTGTTTGGGTGTGAATTTAAGTCTGGCTACGGGCCTAAGGAGCTGTAGGCTTGAACGTCCCATGCGCCTCTGTGTTAGAGAATTCATGTACGAATGTGCCGGTTCGCTTCCCGATGCTGGCTCTATTTCGGAGATTTAAATCTCGGGCACGACACGGTCCCTACAAAGGGGGTACTTTAAATGGCATGGCACCCATTCAAATCTGGGAAGCGGTGGTGAAGGATCCAACCCACCGATCCACCGGCTTATTTCGGTGATAAATGATAAATTTCCATTGATAAATGAACAGGGTCGAGGCCACATACGGTCGCTCTACTACGGTCCGTACACGGGGATCTTAAATGGCGTGGCACTCTTTCAAACAGGCAGCGGTGGTCTAGGATCAATTCAGTGACTAAATTCAGCCGGATCCCGCCAAATCTGCTGGACCACCTATCAGCGTAACAGGAAGAGTTGATTTCACCACAAACATTTCTCTTCTTGTAATAGTTATCACTGTTCGTGTGTCATTATTATGCTCCAGTATACTACTTAAATGATATACGGGCTGTATTTATAGTGAATACAAATATATAGTGTCTGAGAAAAACAATTTAAAGGTGTAGAAGCAGTGGTAGAGTTGGAAGGCAGATAAATAAAATAAATGTTTGCCAAACTTATAGTATCGGGGGCTGCAGTATCTTTGGGCATTCTGCGTGAACGCTGGACTGTACCAGGTTTTCTTTTGTCGACACTAACCCTAACCCTGACCCTCACGACGCCTAATCTGACCCCCAACCGACACTCACGACGCCAGTAAACTTACGCACTATATCCTTCAGCCCCTTCTATTCTATTCTATTCTATTCTATTCTATTCTATTCTATTCTATTCTATTCTATTCTATTCTATTCTATTCTATTCTATTCTATTCTATAAGCTTGCCAAATGTTTTTCTATAGCAGCCGAATGGCCTTGACTCTGCCTACATGTAGGCTATGTTTTTAATGAATTATATGGTTGAGATCCTTTACCCTCGCTGCCCGTTTGAACGTGTGCCATTCGATATCTTTACTTGTTATGCTACAGTAAAAAAATGTACGAAAATATTTTCCTAAGGACGTCAACGGCCTTTTCAAAGATGTCGTTAACAGAGAGTTTGTGAAACTAATATGATAGGCTTTCCTTAGACACCTTTAAATCGTTTGTCAGACTTTATATATTAGTCAATTCGATTAAATGTAATTTAGATGGATTAAGTTTAATGCAGTTTCTAAGCTCCCCGCGTACATTCCAATGAGGAACAGCAATCGCCATAATGGGAAACAATGTAAATATAAATGTGTTAATCATCCTGTGTTACCCCCGTATACGAACGTTGAGAACTGTTCAACATAATTTCTGCCGACTTCAACGGCCTTTGCGGCCATAATATGTCGTTCAACTCTTTATCCAACCACTCTAAAGTCAACTCAGCCACTAACCTACCTGTGGTAGCACCAGTCCAAAGCCTGGAGAAAGAGGAGGTCAACGCTAATCATCTTTGTTATGACACAGTGTCCTTAAACGGCAACTAAACCAACCCACCGACTCTATAGTGTCTCTGGAATCGATTGTTTATCGTCGGCCCTGCAGCCAGAAGAAGTCGTTAAACCAAGACACTATTAGGCTACTGTTAAGGATTGTGTTTAAACACCTTTAACTCAGCCACTGCTCGCACTTTGGCAGTGCCAGTCCCAAGCCTAGATAAAGGAGGAGGGCGACGCTAATGATCTTTGTTATTACACAGTGTCGTTAAACTGAAACTACTACTTTTGGACACCTTTAAATTGCTATCAACGACGCTATAATATAGTATAGCTACCTCGCCAAAGCTGCATCACGCTTACAGTTAATCTTTAAGCAGTACAAGATCATTATTATAGGAACGATGGAACTTTTCAAAAATATTATCAGTCGACGTCAAAGTCCTTTGTTGCCAAAAGATGTTGTTAAACTCTCGATCCATCCATCCATCCGCCTCCTGATGACCGTACTCTAGGTTTGTTTCTTGGCTGGGCTGGGAGCGTTCCTAAGTAGATTTCTTGAAGGGGCGCTATATAAATCTCCAGAATGAATGAGGCCAAATGGATCCAAATGGACCGTTACAGCTATTTTCGCTGAAAATAGAAATTTTTTCAGTGGCCACTAAGGTTCAGTTCGGGCTACCATAAAGACTTTTCAGTGGCCATTAACACTCGGGCGGTGCCAGTGACAAGCCATGGCAAAAGGAGGAGGGCGACGTTAAAAAGCTGTTAAGACACATCTTTGTTAAGCAACAACTAACTATCAATGTACACTCAACTCCGCCACTGCCGTTTAAGTTTGGCGCCAGTCCAAAGCACGGGCAATCGAGGAGGGCGACGCAAGTTATCTTAGTACTGACACAGCGTAGTTACAGAGTTACTAGTCATTATCCGGATGTAGAATGCAGAAGCCATATGAATTATTATTAGACTATCCAGTTAAGTCTTGGTATCCATGGTAGTCAAGATGTCGTTTGAATACAGGATACCAAGGCAGTGTTCTTAACTGGATATTTTAATACTAATTTATTGATTTGACAGATAGTATAGGCCTAAGGGTTTAGATTTGCAAAAGTTTGTGGCACTGTCACCTCTGGATGAGCAATTTGATCACTGGATCAATTCAATGGAAAATGAGCAGGGTCACTGAGGCCATAATATTATACGGTCGCTATATAAAAACGTCTATCTACATTATATTTTTATCACTAGTAAATAAAACGGACTTCACGCGTTTCCGGAACAGAGGCCGTGAAAGACCAAGGAGCTCAAGAGACAATAATAATTATTAGTATCTGCTCACGAGAGGTCGCTTGAGTTTGTAGACAGAACTCCCACAGGAAGTAAAGTTAAGCAGAATATAATCCAACTAGACCTAATCTAATCCGATTTATATAGCGCCGTTGTCATAATTCCAAAGACATCAGCTGATGGTTGCAACAAGGAAATCACGATCCACTGGAGACAAAGGTTTATATTCCATTGATCAGAGAAACAAGAAACCAGAATTAGCCGCCTTTGATATGCGAGTTGAAAGAGACGATGAATCTTAAGTTTATAACTGATTAAGTTTATCAAGCATGTCTCACAAGTAACATGGAAATGTGCAACTCCATGTCATGCTACTGCTTTTTTTCTCTTCTCCTGATTGTTTGTTTGTTTTGTGGGATCAATAAATTGAATTGAATTAAATTGGATTGAAAACAAATCAAAGAATAAACAGAACGAACTGCAATGGGCAGAGGATTCCAACGCTTATGACCGGCGACCTAGAAAGACCGAGAGTTCAGCCCAACACTAGAGATCCTGAGTGGCCGAGTGGGTTGGTAGCCCGGTCGTCACGCCGGCGGCCCAGGTTCGATTCCTGGTCGGTCGGTTTATCAGAGATTAATTTCTCGGATCTTTACTGCGGGTGGCTCGGTCGCAATATAAACGTGGAGTACGAGGTTGTACTCTGCCTCCGACACTAATCATCTTCGATATGAAAAAAGTGTCGTTAAGCCCAAGTACACACACCAACACTGTTCAGCTGTGGGAGACGGCAAGAGTCCCAGCATCTATTGATCGAGTGTGGTTTTCTATTTGTATGAGGGATTAGAATGGAAGAGATTTAGGTCGGTTGGTAAAGATGTAATATAATGGCGCTATAGAAGAGTTACATGGAGATACATAGTTTGCCGCCCACATACATGTATTTCTCCCTAGGTATTGGTGATAGTGTATGTCATATCAGATAAAGTTATCATCACCATATCCGGTCGAAGCGATCCATCTTTCCGACAGGCCCTTGGCCCATGCGCCCGGAGTGGGGACCATTTTCAGTTGGTTCTGCCAGATTAGTTTGCACCAGAGATTTGAACCCCGGATCTACCACGTGACCAACCCAAGCCCCGAAAATCTATTAAGCCCGCGCAACCCTGATCACGTCATTCTTGTGGGTGCCATGGCCTACAGGAATCGTTGTGTGGCTGATGATCGTTTTCCCTGAATTCCGGTATGAGAATGAATTCTTATTCTTATGTTCATTATGACTTCATTGCTTTATTTTTATTATCTTGATTTCATCTATCTATCGCTAGAATTCAGTGCTTACATTAAATTACTTTTATATATGATCGAGTATATCCCAAATATGTTTCCTTCCTAGTTATTAGTTCCCCAGGTTAAGTCCAATAAGTCTTCCGACTTATTCTCGTAGATGATGACCATGTCCGTAGGTCATTATAGATGTCATAGTTCATAATAACCCCCATTATAATAATACAGTATCTTGTGAGCTGTGGAAAAGACTCTGAGACTCAGTATACGCACACACACCCATATGACGTTCAGTGGTCTTCATTTCTTCTTTGCTGACTGGACACATCAAGTGCAGCGAGTGTAATATGCGAGGCATAATAATTATTAGCAATGACGTTAATCAGTGATCTTTGTAATGGTTCTGACAGGAGAGTACTGAACCATTTGCAGTTTATGTCGATTCCTTATATATATATATATATATGAGAAAGGATTACATCTTCATGTCTTTGGGAAACCATAAAGCATTAGTCAATGAAATCAAGACAATAATATGAAATCCACTTTAACCTCGGCATGCTCCACCTCGCCGATCTCTGCGCTCGGCCTCTAGAGGTGACTTCATAGTTCCGCATGCTCGCTCTGCTCGCTAGACAGCGTAGAATTTTCTCCAGTGGCCACTAAGGTTCAGTTCGGGCTACCATAAAGACTCCTCAGTGGCCATTAAAACTCGGGCGCGTGACCAGTACCAAGCTTTCTAAAGGAGGAGGGACACGTTAAAAGCTTTAAGCCGTGGCTTGGCTGGGAGCGCTCCTGAGTAGTTATCTTGAAGGGGTGCTATATAAATCTCATAGAATGAGATAGACAGTATGAGGTCAAATGGATCCGAATGTCCCGTTTACGTGACATAGAGCTGATCTGCATGCTGCCTGTATACCTGATTACGATGTAGAAGATGTCATTGTAGTCAAAATATGACTAATCCGTTGAATTTCAATAAAGCCTATAATTGGCGTTAACTCATCCCTCCGTTCTTTGTTGGTTGGTAATCGAGAACCACCCAACTGATCTGTCGATCTTACTCAGCCCAGAGTGCCACGCTTCAGCGAAGTTTACGGAGTTTTTTCTCAAGAGGTGTAAAAAGAAGTCTATTGGCTTTTCTTTTATTCAGAACTGTTATTGTTGTCAATATTACGTATGTTGTGATGTGTGCGTATATATATAGGCCTATATATGTATGTATGTATGTATGTATGTATGTATGTATGTATGTATGTATGTATGTATGTATGTATGTGTGTGTGTGCATGTATGTATGTATGTATGTATGTATGTATGTATGTATGTATGTATGTATGTATGTATGTATGTATGTATGTATGTATGTATGTATGTATGTATGTATGTATGTATGTATGTATGTATGTATGTATGTATGTATGTATGTTACAGTATGTAGGCCTATGTATGTATGTATGTATGTATGTATGTTACAGTATGTATGTATGTATATCAGTATGTACGTATGCATGCATGTATTATGTATGTATGTATGTATGTATGTATGTATGTATGTATGTATATGTATGTATGTATGTATGTATGTATGTATGTATGTATGTATGTATGTATATATGTATGTATGTATGTATGTATGTATGTATGTATGTACCAATATGTATGTATGTATGTATGTATGTATGTATGCATAGTGTGCGTATATACATATGTATATATGTATATATTTCTGTATATATGAATATATATATATGTATATAGTGTCCATATGTATTATACACTCTGCACACACCATAATTATATAATTATATTATATATATATATATATATATATATATATATATATATATATATATATATATGAGTGCACATACGTCAATTATACATATTTGGGTGTGACGTGCGTGTATAATATGCATATGTGCATTTAATATATATATATATATAATTATATATATATATATAATATTATTGTGTACATGCATGACCTGTTTGTATGAGTATGGGGTGTGTGATTATTATGTGTGTGGATGTGGGTGTGTGTGTGTGTGTGTGTGTGTGTGTGTGTGTGTGTGTGTGTGTGTGTGTGTGTGTGTGTGTGTGTGTGTGTGTGTGTGTGTGTGTGTAGGTGTGTGTGTGTGCCTGTGTGTGTGTGTGTTATGTGTACGAATACCTTTTTGAATGAGTAGGCTATGCCGTTGTTGTTGATTTTCTTTATTACTTCCTATTATCTCGTTCTCCTAAACCATCGTGGTATGCCCGTTGCATGATATTGAATGAAGTTAAAGTTGTTTGGTTCCGGAGAGGCTCCTGAAAGACGCCAGATCAGTATTCAGATGTACAAATGTACATACATTAGGGGCAGTGATACTGTGGCCTGCCTATTGTGTCAAGTTACCAAATAGATGATTGTAATCGTAATCGTAATATCGAGATTTCAACAACGCCCAAAAAAGCGAAGTCGCGGAAACTATCTGATTCACAGGTGCTATAGTCAGAACATAATCGATAGTAGGCGGGGTGTGTGAAATCAGTTCCATGTCACGATCCAAAGGGTCAGGCAGGTACACAGTCAGAGGAATCAGGTAGATGTTGTTTACAATTGAAACGGCGAGGGAGGTAAGAGGAAGAGGAAGAATCAGGATAGGCTTTGTGAAAGAGCATTGTTTAGTTTTGAGTGAAAGACCTGTGGAGAGAATCAGCAAGGGCGTTCTGCACTCTGCTGCACGCCTCTTAGAAGAATTCCGTATAGCTGGCCACGTATCTGGTTACGTGCTAGACGTGCTCCACTGGCTCCCCCACCGCCAACGGACGGATCAAATTCCGGCTCGTTGCTCTAGTCTGGCGGTGCTTTCTTGGCCTTGCCCCAAGCGTATACCTGCGCGAGCTTTGTTGACCTAAGTCGGGTACCAGATTTTGTAGGTCCATCCGCTTCGTGGAACGGGGGGGTGCTCCTTGTCCCCTTCGCTCGTACTTCTACACGGAAGAACCCGACCTTCTCGGTGGTCTGTATAAAACGGGCTACCAATGGCGCTGCACTTAAATCTGTTCTTTTTAGACGTGCTGGTATCGGGAGCACCTCTGAGTAGTAAGCTTGAATTTGTGTTATAAATTGTCACTTGTTATATAAATCTTTGTAATGAATGAATGAATGAATGAATGAATGAATGAATGAATGAATGAATGAATGAATGAATGAATGAATGAACAGAGGTGAACTTTTGGGTGAGTTCGTAAGATGGATCAGATATTTGTCGTATTACTGACGGGAGGTTGGTCCAAAGAGGAGTAACAACTATGGCTATGGAGCGACTTGCCAACTTTAATAATGAGCTGACAGTAGGCCACAGTTTAGACATAGGTTTGGACTAGTAACTAAAATGCCAGAGGTAAGTTATTCGCATAATTTAAAATCTTTTGATTTTATTCATCCAGGTTTCCTATTGGCCATTTCCTTTTCAACCTACTCCTCCTTTTCTTCCTCTTCCATGGAAAAGGCATCGGCTGGAGTCAACGGCGACTACGTGTTCATTCACGTCAATCCATCGTTCAGTACAGGAAGTTCAACACCAATAACCGACGATGATAACCGTCACAGGCAGACACCAGGTGGAGTCTCCGTATGCAACAGTGTCACCTCAGAAATGCATCATCCTCGCTACGTTGGTCATTTGAACTATCCAGCTGCAGGCAATGGAAATGCCGATGCTGTCCTTTGGGCCACCGTCAATGAAGGCGTTTCGGCAGCTAATGTTATTCTGGCTCAGTCTGTTCTGAACATCTCCAGGATCCTTGTTGGAATCGCAGCTGCCTTCTTTTACTGTAAGTATGCATGGTGCCTATAATACTCTTGATAGTTCCGCTACTGCCCGTACTCTGGTGGTGCCAGTCCCAAGCCTGGATAAAGCGGGAGGGCGACACTATGCATCTTTTTATGACACATTGTCACTACGCAGAAACTAACCTAACCCAATCGTAATCGTAATCGTAAATTTATATAGCGCCACTTCAAGAAATACTCTTCAGAGGCGCTCCCGACCTGACAACACCAAACCACGATCGAAAAGAATGGTTTTCAAACGCCTGCGGAAAAGGGGCTTGATATTTGCATAAACACACTTTGGGGCATTGGTAAAGATTAGGCCTACTGCCAACTCAGTTGTCCATTCCAAACTCGGCTACTGCTACCCCTTTTGTATAGTATAGCATCGATTCATCCCAACTAAAACGTATACAAACAGTCCACAACGCTCTTGCCTTTGCAGTCACAAAATTCCCAAACAACACGGCATATTAACCCAGTTTTCAATCAATTCATTGACTAGGTTTCCAAGAGCAGCCATCACAAAGTTCTATTTCTTACTTTAAAAGCCCTTCAGAGCTCTCAGCCCTCCTGCAATCGCCAGATATTTACTATTCAAGCGCCAGGATATACTCGTTCCTCATCACACCTTTTTCTATCTACATGTATGGCGCTAAGAAATTTTGGAAACTTACATCGAGCTTTTCTATTAGAACATTGAAGGAAATTTTAATTATTGCTTAACTCAATCTAATATCTAAAGCGCAACATCGAAATCCAAGACCCTTGATAATGATACATATATTCGTTTTTATAGCGTCTAAATTGTCTACGAATCTAAAAGCAGTGTGATTCTCCTTACAGATTTTATTTTAGTTATAGTTACAGTTATAGTTAATGGTTTTATTTTAGTTATAGTTATAGTTATAGTTAGTAATATTTTTTAGTTATAGTTATAGTTACCGTTAATGGATTTTTATTTTAGTAAATTTTAGTTACTACTTTGTTACAATAATTAAGGCTCTAAGCAAAAATTGTGCGTAGTAACACGCTGTTTCACAATTTGCTCAGAGCTTTGAAAGCCTTTGAAGCATGGGTGCATTCAGCTTCTTGAAACACAAGTTTCCAAAGTAACTGACAAATTGCATAATAAAAATATCGCATTTTTCGTTCTCATTTATGCGAATCGTCCATATTGCACTTCCTATTTTTATTTTTTGTATTAACGAAAATAAAGATAAATTTTCGTTATTGTTATTTTCGTTATAGTTATAGTTATAGTTAATTATATTTTTTAGTTATAGTTATAGTTATCGTTAACGAAATCATTTTATTTTCGTTAACGAACATTTTGTTATCGTTATCGTTAACGAAAATCACACTGTCTAAAAGGCACTGATATTGGAGTATCGTCCCTTTTTTCTGTTAAGCTTAAAATCTAAATGTTTAAATCTACAAATCGTGGTAGTGGTGAGTGGTAGTGGTGAGTGGTAGTAATAGTAGTAGGCCTAGTAGTGGCAGTAGCGGTAGCAGTAGCAGCAGCAGTAGTAGTAGCAGTAGTAGCAGTGGTGGTTTCAGTTCAGCGACGTGTCAAAACAAAGATAATTAGCGTCGCCCTCCTCCTTGATCGAGGCTTGAGACTAGCACTACCAGAGTACAGGCGGTGGCGGAGTTAAGGCCCTGAGATTGAGCTAAGAGATTTATCAGTTCATTTGTGGATGCATTCGGAAGCAAAAGGGTTGAGCTTCTAAAAAAAATTCAGAATGGCTTCCACTTTCAGTAATTTCTTAATATTCTTAATAATTAATTAATTATGCTTTTGTAGGTTTGGACGTTTACGTGTGTGCTACTCGTTCCGGTGACGACGTTGGGAAATCTCAACACTGGGACATGGTTGCTTTGGGACTCTGCATAGCTGGTATCCTTCTGTGCCTCGTAGACTGGGTCTTAGCCTGGAGGACACCAAAATGGCGGTTTGCGGCTGTAGGGAGCACGTCATCAACGGATCAGCCGATCTGCATCGTCATAGTGAATCATCAAGAGTCTGTTTATGTTGATCACGTGACGACGCCCGACGACGCCCTTTCAGAAGATGGCGAATGCGACTGAATAACGTCACTTTTGTTGTAGTAATTTCGAATTTCAATTTTTTTATTACTATTGTATTATTATTATTATTAAATTACAGGAACTAAGTGATAGAGAAACAGCGAAACAGGAGGACAGTGATGCAAATACAAACGGGGATTTCACAATGCAAATCCAGACGGGAAATAGTTTTCGAGACGGTCTTCACACCACGATCGCCGACGCATTTCGTAGGCCTAACAGACGGAGTTGAACCGTTACTTAGTTAGCGTCTTTAAGTTAACAGTTTGCAAGTAGAATTTTCTTTTTTCAAATGACTGTCGTTTTTCAATCTGTGATCAATGCCCCTATTAAGTTGCTCAGAGACTGAGGCATATTTTTATGAGAAACTTTTTCTGTTATTTTCATTGTCAATATTTGTCGCGAACTGCAGAGTAGGAAACGTGTAGCCTAGGCCTATTTGCTTTGTTGATAACGCAACACTGTTAAAACTTATACTCAAACGAAATAGTTAATTTTCGTAGATTTTTCCATCCTTTGTTTCAATCCTCTCTCTCTCTCTCTTAACTCCGACGTCTGTTCCTTTCTCCTTACTCTCATAGGCTACGACCATCAAAGACAGCCCAGATGTATCTTTCAAATCTGGACTCGAGACTTATTTGATTTCAAATCTGGACTCGAGACTTATTTGATTTCTAAGACCTACCCTGCTCTTAGTTGAGTTTGAGACAAGTCCCAGCACGGGGTAAGGTCCTGCTGGCTGATGAATTTCATGCTATTCGACAGGTGGCAGTAACAGTATGTCCTTATTGTTAGTGGAACGTCCAAACTCTAAACCGACGATCTGGTCGATTTATCTAGAAAAGTCGTATTTGTTTATCTGTCATAGGTCATAATAGGATTTCGAGATGCATGACATGCATACTGCGAAGTGTTATATTTGCTCGATCGGAGCTTATGGGTTCGAGTCCCGTCCGAAGCCGTTGCTGTGTAGGGACCTTGAACAAGTCCTTCCCTCACAGTTGCTCAGCGCCATCGATGTTCTGTCATGTTGTCATGTGTGCACTTCTGAACCCCTTTGGAAGGAGGGCAATATCAAAATACAGTTGTATTGTATCGTATCAAGTACAGTTGTATTGTATATTGCATTGTATTTTATTCGAGATCCTGAACAAGTCTCCCACTGACAACTGTTCAACGACTTTCAATGTTCTGTCTTGTGGTCGCTCATTGTCTGCATTTCTGAACTCTGGAAGGAGGGCAATATCAAATTAATTTCTTTTGTATTCCATTTAATAGCATTTAACTGCATATAGTCTAGCGCAGAGAGTGCCTCTGGTTTTTTGAGCGGCGCTTTATAATTGCTTTAATTGATAAAATAATAAATAGGGGAAATGTCGGTCACAATAATGCCTATTGTCAAGGAGCAAGTAGCTTAAGGTTAGTATATACACGCTCGGACACTTGACCTTCTGCCTTGGGGCATTTAGTCGTAGAACATCTTGAACTGATTTTGGTATCTGGTATTGCGCTCGTTTAGGCGGAAACCATCAGACAGCCAATGTCTGCTTGCGGCATCGCTTAATGACTCTAAGGAGTGTTCACACCGGGAAGACAGACACTCGTATCGTATCGTATTTAAGCATTTGTAACGCGCCTCTCCGCCACGGTTCGCTTTCTGACAGTGCCAGTCCCAAGCCTGGATAAGGGAGGAGGGCGACGCTAATGATCTTTGTAATCACACAGTGTCGTTAAACTGAAACTACTACTACTACTGTAGCAGGGTGAACCGTTCAGAAGCGCTCAAACTGTCTCATTCAGAATTCGTAAGGTGAATGGTGTTCAGAGTTGAAATGGCGATGGAGGTAAGGGGTAGAGGAGGAATCGGGATAGGATTTATGAAAGAGCGGCGTTTTCAGTTTCAGTGAAAGACTTGTGGAGAGATAGGAAGAGGTGACGATTTGGCGAGTTCGTAGGATGGATCAGACATTTAACGTAATTGACGAGAAACCGCTTTAAAGTCCTTTTGACTCATTACTTTAGGTATTTTAATGCAATGCAATGCATGTAATGTAAAAATATATATAATCTATAGCCGCTATAGCGCCATTCAAGACACTGCTTGCATGGTCATCGAATAGCTGCTCCACATGATTGTGAAGTTTATTATGGTAACCAGAAAGTATATGTTAAGTTGAAGTAGGCCTAATTGAAACTGTACGAAGATTATTCCAAGAGAAGGAACTGAGACATGAGAAAGCCCGAAGAGCTCGCATCGATGCGCGGCGGCGAGGAACCTACCAATCTTCGCTGGCAGCAGAGTGTAGTGATCGGCGATCAGGTTGATTCAAATTTGGGAACATAGGTTCACTTTTTTGTCTCTTCTCAGTCTTCTGGCAAAAATATTGTTTCGCGTGTCATATTTTGCTGTTACGTTAAAAAGATACTTCAAACGTTAGCACAGTGCTTCAAAAGACGTAGCCTAACGGCTCCGACCATTGGTCCGGACATCATTTCACTCGGACAATATCTTGCGCACCTTGTACCAAATACTGGCTGGACAACGGAAGTGAGCTGAGTCGGACATATCTCCACCCCGGGCATTATGTAGGACCACACCGGATCTCCAACCGGTGCGCGTCGTTCAAGTAAGAGGATCTTCAATCGTGCTCAGTGGAATGCTGAACGATTTCCAATTTCGTCCACGGAGTAGGTTTAGATGCGGTGGCTCATTCTTCGTGTACTAAATTGAGCAAATTTTAAAAATCTCGTTCGACTTATAAACATCGTTGAATCGCAATTGTCAATCGTAGATCCAAATTTCTAGAGCGCTACTAATCTAAAGCTAAGTGCAGGGAACCATCTTATTCACGAGCGCTGCTTCGTTGCATAGGGATTGTTGGAGATCATGGTAGCCTATGTTTGCCGGAGAGACCAGAGTGAGCAGGTAGAGGAGCTGCTACGGCGTGTTTCGTTGAGTACGAGAATGCTTGGAAGGCGGATGATTGGTTGAATCAACGTAGGCATTCCTGAAGCAGTGGGACTTGGAGTGGAAAGCCTGCGGGGAGAGAGTGGAGAAAGTCTGGCAAGCGTGCAGAGAATGGCATGTCGTAACTGTTCTGGCTGCAGTATAGCAAGTCAAGAGTGGCATTACAGTTCAAAAAGTTCCCTATCAGGTCGCTACCAGCCAACGCGCTATCTGTATCGAAAGGGTGCCTGATACGGCTAGCATCTGCAAACTGCAGAGCAAGTGCTCGCCCGTGCATTACATGACAATCCCATAGAACGTGTCATTCATATCTCTGCACTGGACTGCAAGATCTTCTTCTATTTCCTTAGTTAATATTGTTTAAAAAAAGTCTGCGAGATTCCGTTGCAGCGCATTGTAACAGTGAAAAAGAAACACCATTATAGCATAGCAACCTTCGACACATCGGCCGAGTTTTGCCTGGATGATTTAGCCTTGAACATCCCAAGCCCACTGTTATTCCTAAGACAATGACCTCTAATAAAACATTAGTAAAACCATTTGCGCACTAGCAGTAGGTGCATGGGGGGTCCGGTGGCGCGTTGGATAACATCTGGCGAAGAGTGCGAGAGGTACCGAGTTCGAGCCCCGTTAGGGCGGATTTGCTTTGTAGGCTGCTATTAGCGCCGTTGTATTACAAGCTGTCTGTTCTGTTAGTAGTTAACTAGTTAAGATTGTTTCAATTGCATAACATGCAAATGTACAGCGCAGTGCGTTTGTCAGGCGCTAAATTAAAGAAAAGATATTATTATTTATTATTATTTTTATGTCTAAAGACATTCGGAACTTTCCAAGCCCAATTATGCCTAAGACAATGACCTCTAATAAAACATTAGTGAAACCATTTGCGCTCTAGCAGTAGGTGCATGTCTAAAGACATTCGGAACTTTCCAAGCCCAATTATGCCTAAGACTCTGACCTCTAATAAAACAAAATTAGTGAAACCATTTGCGCACTAGCAGTAAATGCGTGTCTAAAGACATTCGGAACTTTAATCGTAAACTCAAGATTTCAAAAGCACTGCTTAAAGCTAAGTGCAGGGCAACAGCTTATTCACGAGCACTGCGGTGTTGGTTGTTTAACGACAACTGTTCCTCTTTTTCGCAGTCGAATCTTGTTCTTCACTCAGTGTCTTTGGAAAACCCCTCTAACCCAAAGATACTGGTTCCTTGCTCTTAGCGTTTCAGTATACTGTAGCTAACGATATCGGTTATACTCCTCCATCCATGATTTTCACACGGTAAAGGCAAAACCAAACTTGCTGCAGGTCGATTCACCAGATGGAACAATACAGGTGGTTCCTGATTCCTATTTCATAGGCAGCGAACTGTTCCTTTAACACTTTAACGACGAGCTGCATTGTTTTCCCAGTCGCTCTTAGTAGGCCTACGCCCTCTCTTCGTTAAAGTGTTAACGGTCAGAGTGTTTCCTGCCGTCTCACGTCAGAGCCAGCGCTGGTGTCCTGTGTTTACTGGCTTTGGATAACCATATCTCTTGAACATTTCTCTTGTTCCGCAGAGACCAATCCATTGATGCAGCGACCTGGCCTCCATATTCCAGACATAAAACTCAACCACCAGATAAAAGCTTCCTTCGACCTTTGAAGACGCACTGTTCAGCTGCTACTGCTGCTGCTGCTGTTTCTGCTGCTACCGAAAGTCGGATGGCTATGCAACGAGAAAAAGCAATAAACCATTATCAAGTTTTTCAATGTTGCTTGAGCTGCAACCTCGGCGCGTCTGTTGCGGTCGTGGTATGTGGCCTTTCAACGAGGACGTATGATTCTCGGAAGCAGGTTTCCTATCTGCCTCAGTGACTAACAGACTACAGACCGTCAGAGCCATGAAGTGGTCCAACGCTGTCTGCTGCAGATAGCTTAATGGTCGCCCCCACAACGAAATCGGTCACTGAAGAACTGGATGATCAAAGTTCAGATCAGACAGTGTGCAGCGCTTTTGTTAGGCACTTGAAAGGCGCTATATAAAGTATCTTGATAGGTGCATACAAAGTTAAGGTCCGGCGCTATTCACCACAAATCGTTGGTTGTCGTGGAGACTTCGGTTGCTAAGCAGCAGGAGATTTCTCTTTGTCTCTCGAATGTGTTGGATTCAATTGCAGCTGTAAAGAATGTGCAATGACATCTGACAATAACGGAATGATCAACTTTTCGGTTGGGTGGATTTTGACGGAGATTCAGTAAAGCGACACCTGCCATCGACATCTAATCTAATCTAATCCTGTCTAATCTAATCCTATATAATCTAAGAACTTCTATAGCGCCAAGGTAACAATGTTCGAGGCAGACTGAGTCGATGCTCGCTATTAATAAAATCCTTGTGCAAGAGAAATTCCGGGAGGGCCAGTCTGGTCGGAAGCGAAGAAGGGTGAGTCCAAGACACGTTTCTTTATGTCTGGCTCTATTCCAGAGATTCCCAAACTGGGGTGCATGCACCCCCAGCGGGTTCGACATGTCATTTCAGGGGGTCTGACGTAAGAATGCATTGATAATACACCATACATTGTTGAGCTGTCATAGGATAAGTATGGGTGAGACCGTAAGATTAGAAGTTTATTTCCATGTAACATTGTAAGCCTGTAAGGTTAGCCTAAGGCTTGTAAGCACAAGTTTCAGTAAAAAGAATTTGGTGAATGATTCTTCAAATGTTATAATACTTCTGTAGGAGGTGCGAACATTGGTCAAACATTGCCCATGGGTGTGTGGCAAAGAAAAGATTGGGAACCCCTGGTCTACTCTATATGTATGTGCACGTGTCTCTCTTATCTCCATTCATCATTCATTGTCTCTGTCTGTCTGTCTGTCTGTCTGTCTGTCTGTCTGTCTGTCTGTCTAAGTCTGCCTCTGTCTGTTTAATACTCGATGTACATGTACGTACATGTGTTTCTCCGCTGACATCCATTCATTCATTATTCTGCCAGTGTGCGTGCATGCGTGCCTGTCCGTCTGTCTGCCTCTATTTCTGTCCTCTATGTGTCTGTCTGTCTGTTTTCTTGTCTGTCCTTCTGTCTTCTATCTGTCTGTCTGCCTATCTTCTATCAGGGAGTCTGCCTGTCTCCACACTTTGTCTCAGCCCTTTGATCTAACTTGTCTGGCATCAGAGTTACCTTCTCCTGGTTATGTCTGACTTCTACGCACGTGACCTTCCATCCCTCCTCCCCATCCTTCACACCCCTTCACCGTGACCCCCTCGTCAATACCACCCATCCACCAAAGACCTTCCATCTTTCCTCCCCTTCCTTCACACCCTCACCGTGACCCCATCGTCAATACCACCCATCCACCAAAGACCTTCCATCTTTCCTCCCCTTCCTTCACACCCTCACCGTGACCCCATCGTCAATACCACCCATCCACCAAAGACCTTCCATCTTTCCTCCCCTTCCTCCTCACCGATTTATCGTCCCGCGAGCCCTCGTCTTTCATCAGTTACCACCCTCTCCTTGTTATGTTTGACTTCTACGTGACTTTATGCCATCCTGCATGCTCCCTTTCCTTCGCACCTCTTTCCGTGACCCCTCGCCAGTGCCACCCATGACCTTCTTCCACCTTTCCTCCCCTTCCTCCCCACCCATTCCCCGTGACCCCTCGCCAGTGCCACCCATGCACCCTCGACCTTCTTCCATCACCCATCTACCCTCGACGTCCAACCCTAACTCCGTCATTCGTCGCCAGTACTGTACTCTACCTGTAAACACCTGTCAATCAACCTCAACCTCCGAATGGACCAACGCTTTATTCTGCGCCCACAGTCGAAGCATTGATGAGACATCACGCCAAGAGACACTGCAGCTGGTGCGCAAACTGCGCATGAACTCGACATCCTTTCTCGTTGATATAATTATACGCTGCTGTATATATATATATATGAACGTAAGTACGTATGTACATGTATGTTTGCATGTAAGCAAGTATGAACATATGTGTGTGTGCGTGTGTGTGTGTGTGTGTGTGGTGTGTGGTGTGTGTGTGTGTATAAGGTAATGTATGTATGCTTGTGTGCATGTGTATGTATCTATGTATGCAAGTGTGTTTGTGTGATTGTATGTATGCATGTATGTATGTGTGTATGTATGCATGCGTGAATGTATTCTTGCATGTATGTATGTAAGTAAGTATATCCTTTATTGAAAAACCAACTGCTAACCGCATTTTGGTGTACACAGTTCATCAAATAGATAAAAAACCATACATCTATCAATATATGTAAGTATTTATGAACGTGTGTATCTATGTGTGTAAATATACGTATGTATGTATGTATGTATGTACATTAACAATATACAAACGTACCTGTGCACTTAGTTTGCGTCTGCACGAGGCACGTAGCGTCAGAGACTGGGATAAGGTCTAAAATAAGATTAAAATGCCTTAGATCTGCTTCGTCCCTTTGGCACTTTGCTTCACTCCGTTACAACTGGAAACCTTCTGGAAATTCTGGAAACCTAAAAGACTAGGATGAATGGGAGTAACTGGCAGTAAAAACCACTTTAAGACGGTTCCAGGAGAAAACGCCCTACTTAGTAACTAGTAAGCGAAGAGAGTCTTTATTTCTGTGCCGGAGTGTTTGTAGTATGACTGGCTCTCTCTCTCTCTCTGTCTCTCTCTCTCTCTCTCTCTCTCTCTCTCTCTGTCTCTGTCTGTCTGTCTCCTCTCTGTCTGTCTCTCTCTCTCCTGTCTCTCTCTGTCTGTCTCTCTCTCTCTCTGTCTCTGTCTCTCTGTCTCTGTTTCGCTCCCTCCTCTGTCTCTGTCTCCCTCTCTGTTTCTGTCTCTGTCTCTGTCTCTCTCTGTCTCTCCCTCTTCCCTCTCCCTCTGTCTCTCCTCTGTCTGTCTCAGTCTGTATGTCTGTCTCTCTCTCTCTCTCTCTCCCTCTCCCTCCCTCCCTCCCTCCCTCCCTCTCTCCCTCTCTCCCTCTCTGTCTGTCTCTCTCTGGCTTCTGTGCAATAAGTCAACAACTATAACTATTTCTACGCCACATAGTGCGAGGATATTCTACGAAAGCCTAATTTATGGATTCCTAATAATTTTTATACATGCCTAAATACTACTACAACACAAGCCACAGACCATCATCATTCTCTCTCTTGCAATTATGTCATTGATGATGATCACAACAATGATGATGACGGTGATGATTAAGGTGGTTATAATAGTTACGACGACCATCGTGACGTCATGACTATATAGCACCACAAGACAGCATTGTGTCTGACAAACAATGGCTAGCCACTGTTTAATGACACTGTCTCATAACAAAGGTGATTAGCGAAACCCTCCTCCTCCAAAAGCGGCGACAGAAATTCCTGGCCCCTAGGCAGAGCAGTCACGAGCCTCTAAACTATCTTTAGACGTCATTAGAAATTAAAAAAACAAATTTAAATAATGAAAGTGCTGTCACGACCTAAGATTTTATATTTATATGTATACATCTATGATTTATTCAGTTGTTAATTTAAAAAATTTAATTTTCAAATTTATGCTAATCAAAAGGCAAGTTTGCTGGAGTTAGCTGCAGCAAAATCGTTTATAATAATAATTATCCTCGTATTTCAATGATTTTGCCAGATCATAATTATTCGATTGTAGGAGTTGCAAAACCATCCAGTCTGTCTTGCTTCATAACAGATCGTTGAACACTTTTAATTTGCTTGAGTTTGAAATATTTTTCATAAGTTCATTGCGGGCCCAGCCCAGGCCCCTAAAAGACGCCGGGCCCCTGGGCATTTGCCCCAGCCCCTTTCGGCGGGTCTGCCCTCCTCTTTATTCTGGCTTGGGAATGGCACTACTGGGTACGGGGGAGTGGTTGAGTTAACAACAATTATTATGTTTAGATATCGATGTATAATACAACAGTATAATACAACAGTATATATATAACAAGAAAATATATACATACAACAAGTAAGTGCATATATATATTCATATATGTATGTAAAGATGCATTATCGATGTATAACAAGGTCTATAACAAGGCCCTTATATCGTGCACATAACAACTGGCATTATATGCATACGTAAATCACATGTATAGACCCATACATCATACACTCAGCTATGTGTATACGTATGTCTACGTATACCTGATATACTTCATGCACATGATATCTTACTCCTTTGACGATGTACGATGCAGCTAAATATATCCTCTATACTCTTACATGGCAGCTTTACTGCCGGGTATAAATTTTCATATGCATTCACTTTGCATTATTACATCTGTATTTAGCTGCAGTAATAGAATTGGGCAAACACAAAAAACCCATAAATTCTACCTGACCAACTGAAATCACAATTGACTGCTCTTCGTGAACTTGTATATCTCTTGTCGGTAATTGCTGTCTGCTGTTGTCAGGTCTTCTCAGCGAGTGACTATAATTATAATCTGATTTAATCTTATGACTTTTATAGCGTCATCATGACAGCGCCCAAAATATCAATCTTTGGACGCTTCAAAAGAAACCGTAACAAAGTCATAATTCGTTGAAGAATCAACAAGTTAGGCTGCGACGCTGGGCATAAAAATGATGCATAAAATAGTCTGATACAAAGCGTGGAGTTGGCGTTTCTAAGAATGTTAGGTGTTGCTATAGGTTGAGTTCGGTAGATGAAAGAGATAAGAATACACTCAGTTTAGACCTGAACGACCTCGATGAACCTCAGAAAGAATAGAACTGGAAGGCGAATTCCGAAGCCTTTTACCGGTAGCCGAGAACTATCGAAAACCAAGCACTGTCCCTAGCTGCATGGGAGGCCTATACGAGGAAAGAATATCATCCACATGGTTCATTGATAGAGTATGATGTATATGTTGGTATGACAAGTGAGCGTGGAGCAGTGTGCTGGGTTGGCTAATTTATGGGCAGTACCTTATGAACCATGAGACAGATGTTGAACTGGTTTCTTTGTTCGACGGGAAGCCAGTGTAATGAGTGCAATACGGGAGTGATTTATGCCGATTCTTAATGGTTTTTCTAGTGGCGCTGGTAAGAGTATTTTGAACCGTTGGCTGCTGGTGTAAATCACTCTTAGAAATACCAATGAGAAGTTAGTTGCAGTCGTAAATTCGGCTGAAAACCAAAGCATTGTGAAAGTGAAATACTGTTAGGTATACTAGATATGATTCTGCGAATATCCCGTATGTAAAAGTTCGGTGATTTGCCAGTGGCCAAAACTTAGTCAGAAAAAGACACAGTGGAACACAGAAACTGTGCCTAACCACTTGCATTGTGCAGTTAAATCAACGAGCAGTTCACTCAGTTGAGCAGACTTAAGTCAGGTTCAGGTCAGACTTAAGCGAAATCTGTGAAGCTGTTGACTCGGAAAAGGAATTCGGTCTTAGACGGATTACATGGAGATTTACTGCTAGCCATCGAGGAACCAACATCGCTGAAAACAGAAGCAAGTACTTGTAGATTTTGGGATTAACCGAGGAACTGTCAAATGAAAGGAGCGTCTGGGTATCAATAGCATACAAAATGGTGGTCTCGAGAGCCATTAGTGAGTAGTGAACCGTGCACCATTCTGTTTAAGGTTTAAACAGGAACGGATCTTTCTTCTGTATCTGAATCTTCTGAAACATCGCAGGTCAAGAAGAAGACACAGTTGGCGTCGAATGGAGTTGCCTGATACGAACCGACCGAGTGCCATCGGTGCCAGGGAACATGCGACCAGCTAAAAGTAGGACCAGAAGGGACCAGATCACCGTTCCAGACTGCGAAGGAATATGTCATGGTCAACGTTATCGAAAGCAGGAGATAGGTCAAGAAAAAGAATGACCAATGTTATCTAAAGTTGCAGATATGTCAAGAAGAATGACCAACGCTATCGAAAGCACCAGATTGGTCAAGAAAAATGAGACAGTTAGTGTTCCTTTATTCGTTGAGCTAATTAATTGATTGCAAACGGCAAGTAGTGCAGACTGTGCAGTGTCAGTAGAGTAGTCTTTGCGCCAGGTAGATTGGAAGGGAAGATACACTTGTAGGTTTTGGAACCACGGGTGATTATTCAAACTATTGACGACTACTTTTTTCCAGGATTCTGGAATAAAATTGAGTATATAGATGGGGGCGGAAGTTTGATAGGTCATCAGAAGCGAGAGAAGAACAAGAAGAACAGGAAAGGAGCTAGCTTGCAAGCAGTTTTAAGAAACAAAGAGCGAAATTGATGGGTGTGATAAATGGTCCCAAGCACCCAAAACAATAAAACGAAAACAGGACCGAAACAGGACCGAGAACATGATCGAAAACTGGACCGAAAACAGGACCGAAAGCAGGACCGAAACAAGACCGAGAACGTGATCGAACACTGGACCGTAAGCAGGACCGAAAACAGGACCAAAACAGGACCGAGAACGTGATCGAAAACTGGACCAAAAACAGGACCGAAATCAGGACCAAAAAGGATATAAAAAATAGCTCTGCACTTGACAAACGATAGAAGAGAATGGAGCTCAGTCATTCAAATCGATGGGCGCCAAATGGCTGGCACCAGGAACTGATATTGGTTATGATCACAAGGATTGTGTCTTTAATACGGAGCTTTAGATTTCAGTTCAAAGGCGCTGTAGACATCGTGTCTATCTGACTGGGATAAACACAAGAGAGGCCTACGGAGTTTTCATGGCAAATATACAGGATGCTAAGACTCAAACGAGAAAGGACGTAAGGAGAAAGGTCGGCAGGTAGGTATAAAGGTAGGTAGATAGGTAGGTAGGTAGGTAGGTAGACAGGTAGGTAGGTATAAAGGTAGATAGATAGGTAGACAGGCAGGTAAGTATAAAGGTTGGTAGATAAGTGGGTAGGCAGGAATGCAGGCAGGTATAAAGGGTAGATAGGTAGGTAGGCCTGCAGGTAGGTAGGTAGATAGGTAGGTAAGTAAGCATGTAGGTAGGTATTAAGGTAGGTAGATAACCTATCTAGGTAGGTAGGCAGGCAGGTAGGTAGGCAGGCAGGTATAAAGGTAGGCAGTTTGGCAGGTAGGCAGGTATAAAGGTAGGTATATAATAGGTATGTAGGTAGGTAAGTACTAAGCAGGCAGGTAGTTAGGTAGGTATAAAGGTAGGTAGATAGGTAAGTAGGTAGGCAGGCAGGTACAAAGGTAAGCAGATAGGCAGGTAGATATGTAGATAGGTAGGTGTAAAGGCAGGCAGGCAGGTAGGTAAATAGGTAGTTAGGCAGGTAGGTAGGCAGGTAGGCAGGTAGGTAGGCAGGTAGGCAGGTTAGGTAGGCATGCAGGTAGGCAGGTAGGCAGGTAGGTAGGTAGGCAGGTAGGTAGATAGGTAGGAATGCAAGTAGGTAGGCAGGCAGACATCTAGGTATAAAGGTATGTAGGTAGACAGTTAGGCAGGTAAGGCAGATAAGCAGGCAGAGAATAGCTATAAATGTAGGATGATAGGTAGGTAGGTAAGTAGGATGAAGTACTGTTCCATAAGGATTATCGCAACAAGGGATAACAACATTCTGGGATGCGAATTGACGTAAAATTGTACAGTGTAACTTGCATAATGCATATTCTCTTATTATAATTATAATTCATAATAATTGTAAGCTCTGTGTATTTCTGGCCTTCAGACCTCGACAAAAATCCCATCTTTTGCGTCGGCTGTTTCCCTCTCTTCTAGGCTTATACAACGATTTTGCCTATAGTAGCGACCATGGACTGAAACATTGGCGCTATAGAAGTTCGTAGATTAGTTCAGTAGGTAAGTAAGTAAGTATGTTCTGTCTTAAAAGCTGGCAAACGCACGGCGCTTGAAATACATACGTGTAATTATCAAATAGCAGCAGAGAAGTTAGTTCAAAAAGTTAACTGAAACACAGACTGTTACACAGTAGCCTAGCTGCACAGCATCCTAGCCAGGACACCGCGCTGGTGAGGGAGGAATCAAATCTGGAAAGAACACGGTTATGACAGCATGGGCGCAGATCGTGACCAAGTTTCAGACCATTGTTATGGAAACAGCCAACGCAAACAATAGGTCTGATGACGTTGTAGGAAATGCATTTACATATTTAAGGCCTTAAGATTAAAAAGACATGATTTATTATGATATAATTATGCATGCAGTTCTGTATAATTATAATGAACCAAAGGCTTACGTTTCAAGAATCAACACAATTTTATCACAGTTTCCGAAAGGCTATATATAGATTACTAAGAATTAAGCATGACGTCAACTTGATGACGTCATGATAGGACGCCATATTGGCTGTATACACTTTTAATTTCTTTGCAACGATTTCCCGTATAAATTAGAGAATAAGTTGCGATCTTTGTAAATATACCGTATTTGCGAGATTTTAATCGATGTGTGTTAAGTGAATGAACTTTCTAGTAGCGTCAGGTGCAGTAATTATGAATTTTATTGCCGAAAAAAGTGGTTCAAACTGCTGCGGCTAAGGATCGCAGATCGGAAAGAAGGTAGACAACCTCGTTAAAAATGCGTCGACCCATCCTTAAAAATATGGCTTGTAGGAAACGAGATTTCCATTAATCTAGCCTGCCACTTAAAACGGCGATTCGGTACTTGAGTTACTCGCCGTCGAAGGGACGCCTCTCGACGGTCGGGCCAACGTCTATGCTACCCACCCAGCCACCATCAGGCATCGGCGGCGTGACATGTGTAGTATGTGCTTAGCGCAATAGACCTGCCACAACAAAGAACGGCGCGACGTGTGGCTGCGTAGTGTTGTTATTAATCGTGGCAGTTCAGAGGTGTCTATTGGCCTTGCATTGATCAACGACTGAGAACGGCTGGAGCTCCACGCCGCGTATTAATCAGCTGGAGGAACCCACTAGAAGATCGGTAACCGCCGACGGTAGCTTTTGTTCGCTAGACCCCGGACGAAAACAAAACTCATTAATTTTAAGTGGAGGACTCTATGAAGGTAGTACCTCAGTGTGTTGTAGGCCATGAACTTTTCTAATCGTCCATCAACTAGCAAATAAAAATTCTCACTATATGAAATAAATTGGGGCTTCTTACAAGGCGTACGAATCTGAGTTTACAATCTTTGACGAATGTGTTACAAACGATTACGTTAAACCAGCTGTAATGTTTCCATCTAAAATCTAATCTAACTTTTAAAAATGTGTCCTGTGGCCCACCCGCCTAGCGAAAACAGTCCAGTCCATTCCATTCCAGGTCGTCCGCACCCTTGCTGTGTAGGCCTACATTGAAATGGCATATGTTGGGTGATATACTGTTAGAAAATAGAAATTACTCACAGCGGGCAATCGATCGAGTTGTCTCAGTTTAGCGAGAAACGAGTTTTTAGACTGAGCCGCTCGGAGTAGAGTGTGTTCGCTATTCCCCCTCTACGAAACACCCCTCCGCTCGCTCCTACAGAGATAACCACCCCTAAGCCGTTGGATCTTTCTTGCTACGCAAAAATCAAGTTGCAGCAGTAAATTAACCCCCTGAGGTATTCTAAGAAGTCTGATTATCCAACGATGATAAGTAAGTGAGTAATCCCTTTTTCTGACAAGAATCCACGTCGCGATACGCATAAAAGAACTGTTCAGGTGTGCCTTTTGTTCAATTAAACAAAAATACCCAGATCAATCAACGAACGGTCCTGCAGAACAGGTACAACAGACAGAGACTCTGATAATTACAGAACGGACACTGTACAGCATTTTCATCGTGTATTCGCGGACTCTAAAATGCTGACGATGTTTGAGACTCGATCACACGGTGGATGCTGTCGTCATCACAGCGTTGTGCGTTGCGTGACCTTTACGGCGAGATCTTTTGCGCATTCAGGATTCTGGATCGTCATTTTTGAGGCACTACGAAAAAGAGAGGGTCGCTGTCGTATCACACACCTTGAGTTTATGCCTGAACCTCGACAGATCTGTTAGGTAGCTCGTTCCAGGGTTGGTGGATGATCTGTCGGTTGAATTGTAGCTCCAAACGCTGGCCCATCTTCTTCTGTACCTACTTGGGACGAGTCGCCAGTATGTTGTGGTGAAAGGAAGGCCGTGTACTCCGGCATTTCTCTTAAAATCATACGCCACTGTACATTTTACTTAACACTGCGAGGTAGGGCATGCGATGAATGGCAGATGGCACTCAGTCTAAGCTATCTTCCGTTCGATCAAAACTGACGTCTATCACTTCTGAATCTTTCGATAAAACACGGCATTGTACAAACGTGAAAGCGAAGCTTAGTTGACGGTATAATACGTGCTCTGCGCGAAGAACAATAGCTTCAATCTATCTGCACTCCTTGACTAACCTGCAACTCGAAGTGAATACCAGTATTCGAGTGCAGCTCCGTATGACAGCTTCCGTATACGCCATGTACAGCAGCTGTGGTAAGCGCTGAAACGCCTGACTCTTTTGAGGCACGTTAGCCAGTAATCCCGTAAGTGAACAATAAGTAAATTAATGCCTCACAAAGTGGATCGGCCTTATATCTGCCTGGATCGTCTGGAGAACTGGGTCACGTCAGCAGAGTTCACGTCGTCGGCCCGTAGGTCCCGCTCCGCTTCTGTATGGAGCATTCGCAGGCGACCGTGACCTTGTAGTGGTCCATGACCCAGACTTCCTCGTACGTCGTGTTCGGACCGGACACCGGAAGCGGATTGCAGTGTCCGTCGAGTCTCCTTAGCACTCGGATGGCGTACTTCCGCGGCCGGCACTCGTACATCCCCTCCATGCACGTCTTCGACACACACCTTCCCGTCTGCACGTGTCGCGGAAAGACTCCGTCGCGCATCTTCTTCCACTTCTTTTCCAGCCGGCAGTGCCACGGAGACCCCTTCATCTGGTGGGTTCGCTGAGTCGGCTGGGGATGCTTCGGCAACTTCCGCTTCCGTCTGGACGATGCCACCCCGTCCTCCTCTCCTTCCGCAACCCCCTGACGAACCGGTCGATAGACGTCAGGTGACAACTCACCCGGATGTTGCTGGCCGAGGAGGGTCACGTACAGATCCTTCTTCCGGAAACGCCGTGAATTTCGCGCTGGATTCGAGGTGTGATTTGCACTTCCGGTGTTCCAATCCCTGGAACGGGACCTGCCTCGACTGGACTGGCTTCCATCGGAAATGCTGCGAGGAGACCTTGGGATGAATTGGTCGTCGTCTTTGTCGACCGTCCGAACGGAAGGGTTGATTCTCTTCCAGAGCACGTCGTTTGGAAGCGGCTGGCAGCGGGGTTTCATCGGTGGAGCGGCTGAAGAAGTCAGGATGGAGAACTCGGGTTTCTTCTTTGTTGTCGTCGTGTTCTTGGCGGATGTGGAAACCAGATCGGCCAAGACGAAAATCACGAACACAATTCGATTATCCGCAACCTACAACACAATTTCAAAATATCAATATTGTCGCTCCGCAACCCACAGCACAATTTCAAAATATCAACATTTCCGATAAGGATTGAATATTATTGAACGGTGAACCTACTACTCAGAAGTGCTTATCGTGTGCTGCGAAATTTCATAACCCTCAGTGGTCCTGGCTTTCAAGATCTCACAAAGCAAAGCATATAGGTAAACCGGAATGAGTTCCAACTGCACATGTGGTCCAGTATGGAATATTAATCTCTCAGAATGGCAATAGAGCAGAGCTTTCCCTTTGCCTCCTCTTTAGATAGGTTCCGTGTATACACCGTTATCCTAGTGTCATAGAACTTCCGTAAAATAGGAGACAGGATGGCAAACAACATCTCAGTCCTAGAAAACCCCAATGCTCATGCACAGTAAGTAAATATCTAAATGACGACATGAAATTTCCTCTGAAACATATGTATACAAAGTTAATACATGAATTACAAGAAAAGAATTCGTCCGAGATAAAAGAATTACTGCTGACCATTTTCTCGACAAGACTGGCCAGGAAATCTCAGGAACAACAGTTGACGTCCACTAATCCAAATCAGTCTCTGGCAGGAGAGTTGTTTCGCATTTTAAGACTCCTCGCATCAGCCGATGAGCAGAAGTCCCAGTCCACGGGAAGTCGTTTTTTCTACGTTTTCTCAACATACAGCGAAAGACCGCGCAGCAGACAACGGCGGCAATTCCGTCTGTGCCTCCTCTACCTATTCTTGCGCAAACAGCCGCCGCCTGCAGAAAAGTCATCGACTGCTACTTACCATATCCAAAGGCAGTATCCGAAAAATACCACAACCCTCTCTCTCTATCTATCTCTCTCTCTCGTCTCGCAGGCTCTCTTTCTCCCACTCGAGAAGTAGTCTATTGTATGTCATATATACACCCGTTCTTTTCAGGCCTATTAGAGTTTCGGCCGCTCTCGGTCTGGTGAAGGCCTACATCCTCGAACGGCGATAGGGCGCCGCGGCATGTGGCTTACGCACGAGTCTAGCCGTGTCTTCTTATCGGCGGCCCATCGGGTCTTGGACCGACCGTGCGCACGGTTTTACACCTCCAGACTCACGAACCGTGTTAGAAGTCATTCAGAAAAATCATAATTAGCAGACGAGGAGGAAGGAGCAGAATAAGAATAAAAATAAGAAAAAGAACAATAAGAGTAAGGAAAACAACAAAAAAAGATAAGGAAGGAGATGAACAAGAAGTGAATAAGTAGGCTAGGTATATTCTTTATTAACCAATTGCTAATCAATCACACTTTGGTGTACAGAAATCTTACAGACACAGTTAAAAATAACATCCTGACAATAAACGTTTTTAAACACCGCCTGAAGAAGAAGAAGAACAAGAATAGGAACAAGAATAAGAAGAAGAATGAGTAGAACAAGGAGAGAAAGAGCAAGAAGAACAAGAACAAGAAGAAAACTAACAACAAGTAGGAGAAGAAGAAGGAGAAGGAGAAGAAAGACGATCATCATGAATGCACGTACATTAACTGATTCAAGATACGTACAGGCACTGGCGGCATTGCGAGACAGGCCCACAAAGACGGGGGTCAAACTAATTCGGAGCGGCTCGGTGCGGGTATCTCTTGAACTCGACGTACGGCATCACGCTCGCGTAATTACAGACCCCGTCGGGCCAAGGCTTGTCGCTACCGTTATGCGTTTCAATCGCCCACGACATCTCTGCCTTTTGTAGCGGATCCATTCAACTCAATAAAAATGCCATCTTATCCGGCGTAATTTTGAACATAATAGCGTTGAAGACGAGTAACATATAGGCGATCGGCGTGCTCTTGTTTGGTCGGCACATACGACACGTATTTGATATAGGCCACGACTGCTGCTGCCTTTCAAAGCTGCAGCGTGGTATTCCTCTGTACCTATATTCGAGTAATATTCGACCGATTGTCGTGTGATATGCGTAGCCATATTTAGACTGAAGGCGTAGTTATGTGGGTAGGCTTTAACGTGCTTTGTGACGACGCCGTTCGGGACTCTTGAAGGGATGCAACATAGGGCCTATAACTGGATGACTGATTTGGCCTACAACTGGCGATGTGGGGTTCGTTTAGGACGATTAGATTGGATTGGGCCGGGCTTGGCTAGCTTGGATTAGATTAGATAGGTAGCCTATGCATAGTTGTAATCTCGAGATTTCTAGAGCGCCCCAAAAATAGAAGTCGCGGAAACCAGCTTATTTACAGGCGCTTAGTCAAAACGAAATCATTAGGCTGGGGCAGTGGCGTCTACCAATGGGGATTGGCATTGGGAGAACGATCTCCCATAGTTGCCATAAGTAGGGGTTTAACGTTTTTGGACATGAACTGGGGGCTGTTGAGTTCCGATAATATGACGACCTGCAATACGAAAATTAATACATTCGGCCAGAGTGGGTATGTTTACCCATTCCAGGTGGGGGTTTAGACGCCAGTGGTCTGGAGGATGAAATCGGTTCCTTGTCAAGAACCAAAGGCACAGAAAGGCAGACAGACGGTTACGGTGGATGGTGTTTAGAATTGAAACGGCGAAGGATGTAAGCAAGGGGAAGAGGAGGAATCAGGATTCGATTTCTCAAAGAGCAGTGTTCAGTTTTGAGTGAAAGACCTGTGGAGAGTAATTGTAATTGTAATTACGACTATTTCTAGAGCATCGTCAGTACTCAGTTGCAACCTACTAGCAAGCTACTTCTATGATGCTTTAGGCCTACACACATACACAATGTCAACTGTCAGCATAAATGCTTAGAGCTTGATAGCAAGTACAGTTTTAACTGTGTTTTCTAAATAAAAGCTTCTGATTTCCTGGAGAGATAGCAGCTGATAGACAGGTAGCCATGAAGGCAGGTAGAAAGGAGGGTGTCTAATTGAATTCAGTGACTTCTATAGCGCAACTGTGAATGACAAGGGCGTACTTAGAGTCAAAATAGAACTCGGGAAGCAGAGCAACTCAACAGTAATCATAATTTAAGTTAGGAATTGGTAGAAATCTTTTATTAATTCGAAAGTGGCAAGTTAGCAACTATCATAATGTTATTATAATTATAATAATTCACTGACTATAGCATTCAACATTTTGCTACCAGATAAAAGTAGTAGCCTAACATTGTTACATTAGTAACTTAACAATACGCAAACCGCAATCAACCTGCAGCCAGGTAAGATTGTTCAGAGTAAGTTCAAACAAGTAGGCCATAATTTAGACTACTAAGCGACTAACAAGATAAACCCAGAAAATGCCAGATTTGGAGAGATAGCAGCTGCAACTAGGCCCTAAGTATCCAATTGAAAAATAGCACCGCATCAATTAATAATATTATAATGTTCATGTTTGAAACGATGATAAGAATCATAAGATAAAGGTGAATTTAATGACTTCTCGATCAAGTTAAAGCAGCAAGCGTCGTGTTTGATCACTACCGTTTTTGAATTTATCAACAATATTTATCAGTCAATATTTATCAACAATACTGTCGAGACTAGTGCCTGTATAATGATATATAATATATAAACAATATGGCCGCCCCCGACTTCGCTCAAGTAGAACGCTGCTACCTACCAGCCACATCCCATAATGCAATGCACTCAGTAAGTACTTAACACGAATTTTAATATGCAAACTCATAAGTTTAATTTATTTCTCAGTTTCTCGATTCCGGGCTTGCGAATATTGCTTTGCACAACCCAGGGTAGAATTAAATGCAACCCGCGGGCAGTGCCCATAATTGCCCGAGCGTGGTTGCGCCACTGGTTATTAAAATGCCTAAGGCAGAAATCTATGGTCGATTCAAATGAAGTTGTAATAAGAGATCGTACTCCGTTGGAGAAACGAGGTTGGGTTCCAATCGATCAGAGTAGGCTAGGCAAAATGTAGGCCTATGCAGAGAAGTAGGTAGGCTGGTAGGTAGTAGGCAGGTATGCTGGTGTACAGAGAGAAAGAGAGACAGACAGACAAACAGACAGACAGACAGAAACACACACAGACAGACAGAAACACACACAGACAGACAGAAACACACATAGACAGACAGGGTTACAAGACAGACAGAGACAGAGGCAGAGAGAGAGAGAGAGAGAGAGAGAGAGAGAGAGAGAGAGAGAGAGAGAGAGAGAGAGACAGAGGCAGAGACAGAGGCAGAGAGACAGAGAGACAGAGACAGAGACAGAGAGAGAGAGAGAGAGAGAGAGAGAGAGAGAGAGAGAGAGAGGTGATTCCGTTGTGTGCACTTGTTTGTATGTGTGTAAGTGCGTGTTGTTTTCTGCCACTTGAAAATATCTCTATTATGGATCGAAGAATGGGTTTGTGGCGACACGCGTGAGTCGTGCGTCGTCGCCGAAACACCCTACGGCGTGCAGAGAGCGGTATACGGGGGCGCGGCCGCCTTAGGTGTTCCCCTACCGATCCGCCTCCGAGTCCCTCTGTCTGCCTTCCTCTGTCTGTCCGTCTACTGATTACACCTCTGCCCGCACCGGAGTAAGTGTTAGACGCCAGAGCGTATTGTTCAAGGCTCTCCTAGTTTACACAGATCGACGGTTGGCAGGCGCTGCCGACTGCAACAATAGCCGGGCGAGGGGTGGCCAATAAATTCCGCACCCGACTCTGTTTACACAGATGTCTCAGTCAAAGTCCCGTCGCATGTTAATTGAGCCGAATCCCGCTTCATGTTCGCCGGTCCCCGTCCCTTTCGTAAGACCCCGCCCCGCGTGCAGTGAATGCGTCCGTCCATCGCGGGTTGTTGGGAGAGGAGCCGGCTCATTACCTGTGATTTAAGACACGTTACGAAATGGAGAACCCCGCTGCCTACTACCAACCCCGAACGAACCACACAAAGCAGCGGTGTGGTGACGTTAGGGCGGGTTGTGGCTTGCCTGGGCCCTATTATAGGTACCCCCACCCGTGTCCCTTAACAACGCTGTGATTACCTGCGAAACGGAAACCGCATTCAGAGGAGCATACTCCAAAACCTGTTGCAAGGTTTTGCGCAAAACACACAGAACGAACTACTTAACCCATATAAGGCTTTGAATGAGTACAATTATGCGCTCGAGTATTATGCGATTATCAACGATTGATGGCCGAAGCGTGAACGGTGAATCGGCGTTTTGTGAATACGCGCAGTTTCGACGGCACTCGAGCGTTGAATGGCGTCTATTCTTGAAACCGTTGAGCATCTACGCGCTCGTTAACGCAAGAATGGAATTTCGCGAGAGGAATTTCGTCAGGCGTTCAATCGAAGCCAACACAGAAGAGAAAGCCATCTTCTCTCTCTCCCTCTCTGTGAAGGCTGAAGAATGGAAGCATTCGAATTCACAGTAAAGGACGAAATGAATGAACGCCTTTCGAATAAACAGATTCCCATCGTTGCATAGAAAGTCGTCTTTGCCCGGCTTTAAGACGGATTTGCTTAGAACCTGAGGGCATCGTTAGCAGAGCACACTTTGCTTTCTAAGGACTAGAAATTGGCTCCGTTACCTCCCCTCTCCCCCAAGTCATCTTACACAACCTGACATAGAGAGGGTCTACAAGACTCGCTACCGCAGAACTCGATCAACGTCTCCTGTTGTTGGCTTCATCGAAGTATCACATTCCGACTTAGCTAGCGTTCGAGTTCATTCATAACGATACGCACGACCATATAAGAGTTCATTAATAATGGATGGGAATAAATAAAACATGTAATATTATTGTGAACCAAAGTGAAAAAGGTTAGACCCTTATACGTAGGCTGCATAATACCGTTATGTATTCTTTCAGACGGTTAGTAGGCTATTCACGCCACACGGTTTTCTATAGCGACCGCGTATCGCAAGGCCTACGCATAGTAGGCCTAAAAGTGCACATGATGTTCTGTTATAGAGAAGATGATTAGTGTCGCACTTCTTCTTTATCAAAGTCTGGTAATCTATAGCCTTCGTTTGAATCTCTTCAACCTTGGCCAAAGTAGGCCTATACACCATACAGTTCACCGCTGCTGTCCGTTTGAAGCGGGTTCCAAGTAATCTTGTTTCCCACAATATACATTATCTCGGGCCAGCGTGGGCTAACTGCTTGTCCACCATGCATATTCTATAACTCCGTCTTACCCGAATGATCTTCTGGCTTTTGAGTTCATTACGGTTCGTGTTCCAACAAATAAGTTCCAAGTCAACTAAACACATGATTTCGTCTTAACACCTGCAGTTTTTTTTACCAGTTCAAATACAGTTTGACAGTTTGAAGAAGAGTGTGTCGTTGATATTTCTGAGTATTTTAGGCACCGTAACGCCTTACAACAACTGCGGCGAGAACTGCGACGCTTTCTGGATCAGAACTTTTCGACCCACCCCGTTTTGGCGTCGAGCAGCCGCACCAGGCACCCGACCGCGGCGCTGGGTCGATAAAGGTGACCAGTTATCTGTCTGGTCCGTGTATACAAGTTGTCCTTATCAAACGTCGAAACAAGATGCTGAACACACGGAAACGAAACCAGCCGAAACAAGATAACAAACTGGCCCACCGACGTCGAACACTTAGGCCCGGGCGCGGACGATGGGCCGTAAACGCCTATCTTCTCGCGATATTAGCCCTAAGTTTAGACCTAATAATCATCATTTGGGGAACTCGTCCGGGCCGTGCGCAATCATGTCCGACGCCTTATCATACTTACAACTTCTTGCACTTTCTTGCGCTGTGGACGTTTGATGTGTGTGGGGCGTCTCAATAATAATTCGCAGAGTTCGGATAAGGACGCAGTAACTACGAATTTATGACGCATCTCTTACGTCATCATTGCCGCCGGGCGGACGTGTGATCTTCGGCAACAGTTGCTCAGCAAAGAGATAGGCGAATATTGCCTTATAACCAAGCGGTATGCGAAGTCCGTGGAGGCGTTTAAGGAATATATATCTTCCGTGGAGGGTAGTCTAAATCAGTTTTGGGTAGTTTGGGGTAGTTTCTTCCATATATACCTGAGCAAATCTCAACATTATTCTAAAGACTCGAACGGATACACTTCGTAATCGTAATCTCAAACTTTATGAAGCGCTGCGCTAAAGCCAGGCGAATGTCACCGGAATGTTAACGAGCGCTGCGTCCAAGCATTCCCTATGAATAGACCTATAGTCCTAAACGCTGTATAAGCAACCGCTTAGTGCCCCCGGCGACGCCGCCGAAAGTTATAGGGACCCAAAATCATAATAATTATTTTTTAAATAATAATAATAATGACATCACACGTCGCATAAGTCTAGATTAAATGAAAGTACCAAATTAATGTCTAAATATTATTGTTTGTGACGTCACTTTGGAAATGAAATCCGGCCCTGACCTTAGGGAAAACCCAGCACGCTAGGCGACTGCCAAGAGAATCATGGATACTAGAGACCCTACTCTCTGGACATGGAAGCAATTACATTATGTAAAGTGGGTTGTTGAGAGAGGGTTGTTCTTCATCCTAAATCCAAAATCCGGATTGAGAAGGTTTCATTGTGACGCGCGCAATATATCATCCTGCTTGACTGGAAGGAGAGTGCCATGGCATGGAGATAAGGGACAGGACAAAAACTAATTATTAAGAGAGTTGCGATAATTTAATAATTTTTATAATATATGTAGGCCTATACATACATGCATGTACATGAACATATCTACACACACACACACACACACACACACACACACACACACACACACACACACACACACACACACACACACACACACACACACACACACACACACACACACACACACACACACACACACACACACACACACACACACATATATATATATATATATATATATGTAAATACATAATAATCAGTATGTGGGCTCTCATGATTTGAGTGGGAAGAGAAAGAGAGACTATACTATATATATAGATCAGTTCATCTCCAGATCCCATTCGAGTGTTCAGAGGATTATAAATAAATTTTAAATATATCAAATTGATAAATAAAGCTGTCGTTTTCCAGGTCACCATCAGGATGGCTAAACAATGCAATTCACATTTATAAACAAATTAAACAATTCGCCAGAGCCTAAATCTGTGCACAAGAAAAATTTACAAACAGATTTAGAGACGGACAAATTCTTGTGGGCCTACATTTTTCTTTTCTTCCACGCAAAATATTCTGTTGGTCGCAGATTTTTACTTGTAATCGTAATCATAAATTCATAATCTCGAGATTTCTTCAGCTCCCACAAAAGCTAAGTCGCGGGAACCAGCATATACACAGGCGCTTCGTCAAAACAATATATTTTGTACTTCAAATGATCGAACTCGTAGCAAAACCAGCCTACGCCTCCCTAATCAGTTGACTTTTGTAGCACCAAGGTAAATATATACACATATGCCAACCATCTTTCCAATATTCACAACCACCCACAGAGCAGACGTCCTGCCAATGGTCAGACATACTTTCAAAGATACAAACGAACATCTCTGAAAGCAGGAACTCGCATTTTCACAGATATAAGCAGACAGATTACCAGAAATACAGCCAAATAAACAGAGAGGGATTGTTCTCTGAACTTCTGCACTTCCTTTCGGACAACCGCATCATTCCCCAGGTGGCACCATACGTCTATGCACCCATTCATCCATACGAGTATAGAACACGACACATACATGACAATGTGTGTGTGTGTGTGTGTGCGCGCGTGCGTGTGTTGTGCGTCCATGTAGGTGTATGCGTGCGTATGTGTGTGTGTGTGTGTACATAGGTGTTGTTTAACATGTACATTGTGTACGACTTGTACACAGGCTAAGAAACTCGTAGATTATTGCATGAAAATCAATTAATTAATTAACCAGCATCAAATACATCGTTAAGGTGATTAAATATTAAAATAAGGTTTGATGGCATTTGATGTTCTGAACTATGGGAGCCCATGTGGAGTGATACTATTGGACATTTTATAACTACAACCAGATGTCGTCTGCTCAATTGGAAACGAGTTGCGATTGAAGAGGCGAATTACTCTGTGAAGAGTTTTAGTTGAGCATTGGCTCTCGAGGACTAAAGACGATCTGTCGTATTGACATGCAAATAATACCTAATCGAACGTTTAAAAAGGAAATTAATCGTTAATATCAGTTTGTTCACAGATATGATGAATTTAATCTACCTGTCAAGCTTGCAACTGAAGTTAATAATTATTCGAAAGCAGTCGAACTTAACTAATGGCGGTGAACTGCTGTGGACACTTAGCTCAGCGATAAAGGACCTTTGTAAGTGATTTTGTGTCGAAACAGAATAAGTATAAACCGTCTTCTTCCTCCTCCCTCTCCTTCTTCATCCTCCTCCTACCTTTTCCTCCTCCCTCCTCCTCCTCCCTCCTCCTTCATCTCCTCCTTCCTCTTTCTCCTTTCTCCTCCTCCCTCCCTTCTCGTCTTCCCTCTTCCTCCTCTCGCCTCTATCCTTCTTCTCCCTCCTCCTCCTCACTCCTTCTCCCTTCTCCTTCACATCCTCCTACCTTTTCCTCCTTCATCCTTATCCTCCCCCCTCCGCCCTCCTCCTCCTCCCTCTTCCTCCTCCCTCCTCCTCCCTCTCATCCCTTTTTCTCCTCCCTTCTCCTTCATCGTCCTCCTCCCTCTTCCTCCTCCTCCTTCCTCCTCCTCCTTCTCCTCCTTCACCCTCCTCCCTATTCCTCCTCCCTCCTCCTCTTCCCTCTTCTTCCTTTCTCCTCCTCCTTCATCCTCTCGCTTCATCCTCCGTTCGTACGTCCACTGTCGCCATTCGTCACGCTGTTTGAACGTGCGAAGGCGGGGAAAGATGAAGGAGGTTTCTCCATGTTAAACAGGTGAACGTCAATACAAAACGATCAATAACGGTATCCGAAACAATGAATTATAAACATGCTAATTCAAAATATACATCTAGCGGATGGTGGCCTTTTCTGGTGGAGAGGATTCTTTATGAAACATCTGCCGTTAATTGCTGGATAGATATCCAACCGCTTTGAATTAAACTGTAACAATACCCATGCAGTTCATTTGGCTTGGTGGTCGCGCTCGGCTTTGTTAGATCGATACCTTGCCTTTATGCCAGAGGCTTCCGGACATTATTTTCTCTTCCACAGTCCGTGACCGATCATGATAACATTGTCTACCACTCATGCTTTTACCACATTCATCATCACCGTACCATCCTCCTCTCCCTCTCCTTCCTCTACTGTAATTCACGCCCTTAACTGGACCAAGCTGGACTTTGGTAACGCTGTTTTTGCTGAATTGTGATCCTAAGGCCACATATAGTTGAAATTTCTCGGGAGTGCTTGTTTCAACTTCGCTCTACTCTCGATTCAGCATCACTGAAAACGCTGGTATACACAGCCTTGTTGTGACGAGACCCAACTACTGCAACTCTATGGTGACTATGGTCCAGTGGTGTAGTGGGGCGGGAACGCGGGGGAACGCCGTTCCCGCACTTTTTTCCAGGGAGGGAACGCGATCCCTCACTATTTTGCAGCATTTCTGTACAGGTATGGAAACTGTTTGAATACTTGAATACAATATGTTACAAATAACAAATTCCTATGTATAAATTTACATAATTACATTTATTAATTTTTTGTTATTTTTTACATTCAACAGTTTCAAAAATAGCAGCGCTCACACTATGCAAAATTCTTGCAAGATTGCACTTTTTGCTACAGTTGCTACTTCAATTTCCAGGCGTTCCCCCACTTCATTTTTTAGGACTACACCACTGCTATGGTCTTCCTGAATGCACACTACTACCTCTGAACAGAATAATTATTCATCAGGCTGCAAGTGTGTCTCGAACTCTAAAACCAAGACAATATCAAACATGCTCTTCGTTTTTAGCACTGGCTTTTTGTATGTGAGCTTATCCGTTTACAGTTCTGGCACTTCTCGTGTATTATAAAGAACGTGTCCAATTATACTTGTGCAGTCTTCTTGTCAACGTCTGAATTTTGGAGTAATTTCGTCCATGGTGTGCCTTGGACACTATGGACAGTTTTAATTCATTCATTCATTCATTACGAAGTTTTATATAGCGCCCCTTCAAGGTTACTACTCAGGAGCGCTCCCGACCCCAGCACGGCTGAAAAGGACAGTTTTGAGGCAAGTATAGAAAGATTCAGAGTGGATTCTGGGATGCAAGCGCAGCATCAAAGGGAGCCCGTTTCAGAGGGATGGGCCAACCACTGAGAAGGCTCGATTCTGCTTAGTAGCAGTGCGGGCAAAAGGGACCATGAGCACGCCCCGCTCAGTAGAGCGGAGAGAGCGACGACCCAGAGCACCCAAGGTAGGGCAGCAGAGGTCGCGAAGATAGGCAGGGGCTAGGCCGAGCAAGGACCGCCAGACCAGAGCGATGATCCGATACGAGATCCGCTGCAGTAGGGGGGAGCCAATGAAGCACATCCAGCATATAACCTGAGACGTGGCCAAATTTTGGAATACGTCCGCAAAGGCGTGCGGCAGAGCGCAGGACCCGGTTCAGGCACCCCAACCGACAAGCTGGGAGACCAACATAGAGTGAACAACAGTAATCAAGTCGGACTGTGATAAAAGAGTGGATGAGTGTAGCGGTGGAGTCTGAAGTAAGTGAGCGAGCAACAGTGCGGAACTGGCGTAACTGATAGTAAGAATCACGGCAGAGGCGGTTTATATGAGGGGCAAAGGTTAACTCTTGGTCCAGTGTAACTCCAAGGTCACGGACAACAGAGGAAAAGACAAATTGAGGGAAGTCTGCAGCAATGGAGGAAAGGTCTAGCTTCTCAAGCTGCTGCCGAGTGCCCAGCCAGGTAAATTGAGTTTTTGATGGATTGAGGCGCAGGCGGTTCGTTGACATCCAGGCCTCCAGAGTACCCAAAGCCAGGCTCATTGCTCGAACAGCAGCAGTGGCAATTAATTGCGTGCGATCGAAGCCTGACCTATCCGTTCGGACCAGTCCACTTATACAATCGGACTGAGTGATATATGAAGTTTGACTTTATTATTAGCATATTACAACCTATGGGATCCGCATCTATTCAGGACATTTTAATAGCTTTATCTATTATGAGCTAGACAATGGTTTTTCGAATAATTCTTTTAGCGTTTGTAATAAATTTATATGAGCTGAATGCACTGCGATGACCTTAGACGAAGATATATTGAAGCTCATGCAATTTGAACATCAGCCATAAATTTAATGTAGGCTATAACTGCTGAAGGAGAAATGAGTCCACGGACATAAGATCAACTATATAATACACTGCTAATCGCCTTAACCACCGATCCATTAAAGTACCTGGGGAACAATGAGCACGCGAACACCCATATGCTCTCGTCAGGCGGGGTGCCTTTCAGTTTATAGATCGGATTCTAAGCACGGATAGAGCTCATGAACATAATGTATGCGACTCTAGCGCCTTTTGCACTTAGCTCAGTGGCTCGGACTTTCTTAATTGATTGGTGTCTAGAGTGATTTTATTTAGACCTATTATCGATTTATTTCTAAGGCTTACGCTTAGCTGCTTAAATAGTAGGCCTGTATATGAACAGAAGCACATTATTATTGCGACGCAACAGCGGCAACAGTGCAACTGGTTTTCCAGTATGATTTTCAAGAACAATTTTCAAGAACATTAATTAACGACGAGAAATATTGTTTTCCAGTGGCTTTTAGTAGCCTGTTAGCCAGTGTTAGGCCTATACACGGTCAGCGTATTAAAGTGAATAATCTTTGAAAAGTTGAATAATTTGAAGCCACCCAGCTGTACACAGGCATAATAGGTTTTATAGTACAGAACGTAAAGATTCGTCTATTCACAGTAACTGCAAATGCATTGTTTTGAAAAATTATAACTTTCAATTCAATTATAAACATTGAATGTATTAAAACTCAACAGTTTGTAAAAAGCATTTTGTGTTAGGTTAGTAAATGATGTCACTCTTAATGCGCTTTATCACGATACTGTTAAATTAGGTACTAGTAAATTGTTAGATAAGTCTTCTTTGTTTTGCTTCTTTCGGTTTCTTGTCCTACTTCATTCATTTAGAGGTGAATGGATGCTTACTAAGACTCTAGGCCCTATTGTATTTTTCATAATACCTCTATGGTGCAACTCATGCTTGCTCCATGAGGAATTAGTATCCAGAAATCGGGTGTCCCGATTTAGCGGGATTTTATCCATTTTGGGCTTCCCTTGTTACCTGTTAGCTTATGATAAACCTATCACTGTCTCTGTACCGCGTACTATGGCTACAATAAAAGGCTTGATTGGTTGATTAATTGTTATTAAATCTTGCAGAGAGCGTCTCAAACCGTGAACGTCCGTAACATCCGTTGCGTTTACCGCAATTACTATTTCTTAAATCTGAAAAAGACCATCCATTCTTTTTATCCAGATCCATGGAAATAGCAATTGAAGTCAACACGACTGGAAACTCCGCTTCGCATTCTGAACTATTGTTCCGTCTCGACATCAGTTAACCGTCTAGAAGACAATGTTGTTGAGCATGACCTCAGAGATGCCCGCATTAGCCAAACACCTTCGAGCCCAGATGCCTTGGAAGACATTAAACAAACCAATGACTGGAAGCTCTCCGATCAAGATAGAGTTGGTCTAGTAAAACTCACGCTCTTTTCGTTCGGGAAAAGGTGTGTAACTCTTGCCAATGAAATATCGATCGTCGGTCTGTTCTATCTGGTGAAGCCATCCTCACATAAAGTTGGATCCGTCGTTCGTAAGTTCGTCTGGACGATGCTGCTACTATTCGGCGTCTTCGTGATGATATTCCAGATTCGTGGCAGTATAGTTTACTACTTGTCATATCCGACTACAGTCAAGTACAGCCTGGCATACTCCGACCGTCTGCGATTTCCAGCTGTGGTCGTGTGCAATGAAAACAATTTCAGCAAACAACGCACTGCTAACGCCTGGGGAAAGCACAACCGATTCATTCTATTTAATTTTATTTGGCTTGGAAAGTAATGCTTACTGAATTGTGGAAAACCCATTTATATCGCCCCAAGTATTCGAAGCTTCAGTAAATAATATACTGTCTACTCAGATGGACACCAAGGAGTCCGCCGAAGCGCATGTCCTAGTAATGACTGGCGTGGGTCCCTACGCGAGTGAGGTGTTCGAACCCGCAACCCTCCGGCTGCAAGGCACCGAACATACCCCTGCTCTTGCTAAACTAAGTGATTGACATTGCGTTTGGCATACGAACTCTCCATTTCACTCGTTTTCGCAACCAACAAGACATAATTTGGTATTTGTGGATTTGTGTTGGTATGTGTAGGTGGGTGTGTCCGTCAATCACCTATGTTCATTTGCATTTGTGTGCGTCCGTCTGTACCTGTTTGTCTGCCTGCATTCATGTGTCAGTATTCCTGTGGATTACCTAGGCTTTCTCTTATCTATGCATGGACAGTAACTTCTTACAACAGCAGTTGATGCTTACATATGTTGCAAAATGTCCATTAATGAAAGGATATTTACTAAATTACTGTTTCTTATACTTGACAATATGATCACACATGATTTATAAGTGCAAATCTGGCCAACCCTTCAAAGAATCCCATGTGATATTTGCTCAGGTCGTCCCGAAGTGGCGGACGTCATTGCAAAGGCATTGCCACCTTTCCAAGACTCGAAGGTCAAGACCAACCGTAAAAGCTTAAACATGTCATCGTGGAATGTTGACTGGAGTAATGCATATAAGAATTTAAGCGTGCCGATGGAAGAAGTGCTTCTGCAGGTGAACCGTTCTCTCGTTTAGCACTTTTCTAAGGTTCCAAAAGGCGCTATGTAAATATGTATATACACAAAGACACACATACATATTGGCATTATTATTTTTGACGAATTGCAATGTGAAAATATTATTGGTTTTACCTTAACTATAATTATGTTAAAGAGGCAATCAGAACCTCAGAAGACTTGGCAACCGGAATAGGTAAAGATCGTGTATATTCTGGTGTGAGAAAGTAAAAACAAATTCCATTGACTGTAAGCTTATTCTGCGTGAACGTGAACATTTCAGTCGCAGCATCGTGACTTTGGTCGGTTTGTCTCGGATGCGAAAAACCTATTAAGTGTCTGTTGAACCTGGAGAACGGAAATAGTAAATGCTATTCAATCAATCAATCAACGAAACTTGATCTAGTGCCCCTTCAAGATATCTATACTCAGAGGCGCTCCCGGTCCAACCACGCTGAAAAGAGTAGCTTTTAGAGAGGTATAAAATGCAGGTGACGAGTTCCTAGGTAGGAGACGGGGCCCTAGAGGAAACCCATTCAAGATAGTCGAGATAGCCACGACCGAGAAGGCCCGATGTTGAATTATAGAAGTGCGTGCAAAGGGGACAGTCAGGTCAACGCGGACTCCAGAGCGACCCAGAGGCCACACTATTGGTGGGAAATAGGGCGACAGAGATCCTGCAGGTAAGCAGGCGCAGACCAACGAGGCAACGTCAAACAAAAGCAGAGACCGTAAATGAGATGCGTTGGGGCTATTTTGGCCGAACATTAACTAGAGTGATCACAAATCTCTACGAAAGATTATAATAAATCTGTGAATGCGCAGTGTACCTTCAAGAACGCCCCGTGCAGTCTAACTGAAGCCATGTCAATCACTAGCAACGAAAGAACGTATATACTGCTTTACATTCAATGGAGGTAAGTTAGACGCAGTTCTAGAGAAATTGTTAAGCAGGTTTGTTTACCAGTCATAGTTTAAAGAAATCCACGAGTGTCTATCAATGGTCATAAATACAGACCACAAAATTTTAATTGTAATTGTAACTGAACATTTGTATAGCGCCACTCAGAGATTCAGAGGCGCTCCCGACCCAGGCCAGTGCTGTCTCTAACAAATAAGATGGTCTTCATGCTTTTCCGAAACAGAGGAAGAGAAAGGGTGAGGAGCTCAAGAAGCAATTCTTGCGTAAGGTGGTTCCAACTATTGGGGCCGACGTAAGCTAAATAATAGCCTGCCTGCCTTTCTGCATTTATTAATGTGCATCGTAGCGTTTTAAGTTTCTACGGTACGTTTGAAGGCCCAAAACTCTCGGTGTCACCATTGAAAGCTCGCACATTACTAGATTTCCCACGAATCTTCAATTTGCAAATCTTTGCAGTGATTGCCGGTGTTCTTCTGACACTTCTTGTGTATAATATATTATAATGACATTGATCTAAACATTTGAGATTTCTGATCATATTGAAATTCATACGTCTGCTATTAATGGCAGAGAGGACGAATTACCAGACAACTCAGGCCGGAGCCAAATACGGTCTTCGTCTCGTCTTGTGGACCAATCAGTCGGACTTTCTGATCGTCGCCTCTCCTGCTGCCGGATTCAGAGTAAGTCATTTCCCAATAGAAGACTCAATTCGATTAACCAAGATTTTCATTTTGATCTTTAATGCGTCTCTTTAACAGTTTTGCAGATGACGCATATTGAGGAGGAAGACCTATACCGCAGAAGAACCAGAAGCTCGAACATACACGACGAACAAGAAGAGTAGTCGCTTAAGCTAAACCAGAAAGCAGTCATGGGTATATAGAGCTTCCGGCTCCATTTTCTTTACCTCGATAATTCATGAGAGGTGGCCAGTCCCGTCTCTCACACCGAATATTACCACTGGCAGTCACGGTCGGTGTACCCATTTTAATGGTTAATTATTTCGCTAGGGAGCACAGGATGACAGAAATCTGCCTTTGGGCTTTGAACCCAACCTCTGGATAAACATTCAATCATGTTAGTCACTTTACAATCGCACCAGGACCTCTTGGTGTGACGCTACATACATTTGTGATTACAATCACAATTAAAATCTCTGGACAATGCTACTGTGCTCATTAATATGAAGCTGCGTGCAATCTTCCCATAAGTGGTGCTTTAGTGTTTGCGTTTACTCCTAAGTCAAATAAGCTCATTTTCGTATGTTTGTCCTCAGGTTCATTTGCAGGAGCCAAACGAGTTCGCGACAATGCATTCTGGTGCATTTTTAGCATCACATGGAAAGTCAACAGTTGTTTCATTCTCTCTTAGAAACGTAAGTGCTGCATCTTCCCTGAACATTGTAGGCCTATGCATAGTAGAATATGTAACATAAAGACATCTCCTCTGATCTCCATCTCTGGATGTCTGCATATCGGCTCTGACTTAACTCCTCTAAGACCCCGTTGACGTCATTTTGTACTGAATACCCGCTCCTCTGTGTCAAGAACTGTCAAACGTTTCCAAACGCCCTTCCCCTATTATGTTGACATAATTAATGGACGACCCCTTACCAAACCCTATCAAAATGTTTCATATCTTATGATGATGGCTTTTAGATGCTGGTAATTAATTAAATAAATTAATTCAATCACCTTTTGATACAACCTGAGCATCTAACGCTTAGCATAACACAGCTACACAACTCTTCTCGTCTATAATAAGACATAATCCTGTGGTACCAGGACATCGTCACACTCCGCGATCACTATAATTTATATAAATATAGTTTTATATTGCCTATATATATATATATATATATATATATATATATATATATATATATATATATACATTTACATGTATAATCCTGCTTTCTACCTTTCTTGTATGTATGTATATATATATATATATATATATATTGCCATAGGAGTATACTCTTATGGCCATTCTGTGCTTATTTTCAACAGACTTCTCAGCTGCCTTATCCCTACAGAAGTTGTCGAAACCAAGCGAACTACACTTTCAACAGATGTATGATTCTTTGCAGCGGAAAAAACACTCTGAGCAAATGCAAATGTCGACTCCCCGAAATTCCTGAATGTAAGCTATATTGCAATACTTATAAAATCGTGTGAGCGTGTTTGGTCAATTAGTAAAACTCCACTGTGAAGCCGAACCAACACCTCTGCTAGTGTTTAGTGATAGGTTTGCTAAGCTTCGTTAGGTAAGCTGATCTGTTTGTGCACCTTTTGTTTATCCACTAGAAATTTTGTCCATTTCCATTACTTTGCATCTAAATAATATCATCAGAAGTTACGCAAAAGCTATGTCGGCGCTATGGATGAAACATGACATGTTTTATAAATTCTATATTCAGCACTGATTAACACAATGTGTTAATCAGTGCTGAATATAGACGGTGGTTCAATAAAAAGTAAGCCAAACGCTTGGTCGCTCTTATTTGGTCTTCATTGATCCTGGAGTAAAAATTAACGGAGCCTATTATCGCGACGTTCTGCTGTCAGAACATCTTCTACCTGTTATAAGAAATCCAGCCCCAGAAGGCTGCTTTGTTCTTCGACAGGACAGTGCTCCAACCTATATACAGAGCCAGAGAAACCATCGAAATGCTAACAAGAGAGACACCAGACTTTATTTCTCCAACATTATGGCCTCCGAACAGTCCAGATCTAAATCCTGTCGACAATAAAGTATGGAGCGTTGTTATGCAAGAGCGAGTCAACCAGATAGCAATCCATTATGTACACCATCTGAAGCAACGCTTGTTGGAAATGGGGGGTGGTCTGGATCAGAAGATAATCGACGATGCTGTTGCCCAATGGCGCCAGCGCCTCCAGGCTTGCGTGCAGGCAGAAGGAGGACATTTTGAACATATTCTTTAATTAAATAACCAAACCATACTACTGAGAGTTTCGTCGCAAAAATATTAAATACTGTTTTCGCGTTAGAAGTACTCATTATGGCGTACAAAGTTTGGCTTACTTTTCATTGAACCACCGTGTAGAATTTATACGCAACAGCTGAAAGTTGTGACCACTAAATAGCATCAAATATAAATCATATACAGTTCTCATATCATCCAGGTTCTGAGCACGTTGCAATAATACGTAAGTAAGTAAGTAAGTAAGTAAGTAAGTAAGTAAGTAAGTAAATATCCTTCATTAAAAAACCAACTGCTAACCGCATTTTGGTGTACATAGTTTATCACATAGATTTCTTTAAATATATATATAGGCCTATACTGTATAGGCTAAAGCAGGGATGGCCAACCCGCGGGCCACATGTGGCCCGCGGGCTGTTGAATGGTGGCCCGCACGACCCCTTTGTAAAGAATTTTTATTTTATTTTATGCCTACTTAGCCCTACACTGGGTCTACTACTACAACATTGCATAATAATGATGTCTAAAACACCAAAAATTTAGTGTTGTAGTAGTAATGACATAGTGTAGTCGCAGGCTACCTTGTTTGAACATTCTTTTAATATGAAATAAACATTTGTATTTCATTCGAGCCTGTGAGGACAAACACTTGCGGCCCGCCGCATACTCACCAACAACTATAGTGGCCCGTAGGCCAAAAAAGGTTGGCCACCCCTAGGCTAAAGCATCCGTGTGACAAATGTTTTACGAGATAGAGAGTTTGCCTTTGGCATCATTCTATAGTGATTAAATGATGAATGTTTTATAATAGGCCTAATTATTATTATGCTGACTGACCAAAACTCCGGCAGATCAAATGACAAGCCACTGTGAGGTGATGACATATTAAAAAAACCATTTTATGGTTTATTAATGTCGCTCGACTTGTAAGCTTATGTGTTTAGTTCCAGGACCTGTTTGTAATCCGGAACAGGTGGCGAACTGCTTTACAAATAACAATGCTTACTTCGTTTCATCGGGAGAATCCAAGAAGTGCGACTGTCCTCTGCAGTGCAATCAGCGCACATATCCCTTCTCCATTTCCACTAGTCCTCTTTCAGAGCTCTTCCTTAACCACACGTCGAAAAGGCTCCAGTTCCTTGGGCGGAATTTAACGATGTCAAAACTAAGTAGGGAGTTCATCTACCTGGAAATCTTCTTCTCCGATCTGCCCTACACTAACATAGAGACGACTCCTGCCTACGGCGTGCTCGATCTCTTCTGCGACATCGGTGGTGCCTTTGGATTGATTCTCGGAGGCACCGTGCTCACCACATTCGAAATCCTTCAATTTCTTATTGATCTAGTCGCGGACCTCTTCACATCTGGAAAGTTTGCTAAAATGCAACGTACCGCAAAGAAGCAACAGCGTGAGAACGAATTCAGTTAGACTTTCTGGCCGTTTCAAATGACTATTTTCAACCGGTTTAATGCAGATTTACATCCTTTCTTCTCTTGTTATTCAGAACTTGCACCTGTGTTTGTTGGCACTTGGTGAATTTTAATGCACATTTCGACCTAGGCACTTAGAGAGACTCATTACAAATTATGACTGTTTCTTGTGTTTATGGAAACGCTAGTGGTTCTGTCCTTATTCAGTGTGTTACAAATCGATGAATGACGTTGCAGCTATTAACAATAACCAATAACCCATGAATATTAATTCACGAAGTTGTCTATTGAATTTGACAAAACCCTCAACTCCAGGTTCTGGCTCATTGTATTTCTGCGTTTGACAGTTAAGATGTCACACAGGGAGACAATTCTCTCCACCTATAATGCTTAATAATATTGTGTTGCTGGTGCAGCAATTAAATCTTCTGCCAGTTGGCCCAAAATGTCAGTGCGTCCTGGTACGGTCTCGTGAAACATTCAGAAAATTTATACTCTGAGGTTTCGTAGTCTTGTTTAATTAACTGTGGTGCAGTTGAATGCGCCATGGTTTGCTTTGAAATTGACCCTTGTCAGACTTTTCCACCATAATTCACATGTTTCATGATGACATCTCGCCACAGGAGTTGGCAAAAACCCAGACCCACTGATAAATAGGGCTTAGGCCTATATGCAAGTAACAACAGTTACTGCGATTGATATTATTGACTGTATTTGTTACGCTATATGCTTCAATCAGTGACGGTGACATTTAATGAATACTCGAATGTCTACACAATCTAATTGCTTAGAGTCTAGTTATAGAAGCTGTAGGAGTCACACGGTTACTTCTCGTTGTTAAGTGCTCTGAGTCAGGCATGGGCGTAGCCAGGAAAGATTTCGGAGGAGTTCTAAGATTTCGGGGGTTCCATTTGAGATGGTCGCAAAAGTTAGCCTAAGATTTTTTTCATATTTCGTATGTAAAAGCACGTAACATTTTTTCGGAAACTTATTTCCGGGATTTGAACCCGTAAACTACTATAGGCTAAGTGAATAAGTGTCTGATTAGGTCCTATAGCGCTATATATATATATAGGCCTACTGTTCTATTCTATGTGTTACTGCTAAAAGTCTTTTATAAAAGTCCTTTGCTACAGTACTATAGGCCTACTTCTAAAATATAGGCAATATGCGTTGAAACTATTATAAGTAAAAGTCTATCGTTATAAGCTAATATTATAATGCTTGATCACTTCACAGCTCCCGCACTTGAAAGTCTCTTGTTGGAGCTTCAACTCAAGCTGCAGCGCACATGGTTTAGGTTATGGTCAATATTTGTAACCAACTTTCACTAAACTCGAACTGATCAACTCTTATTCGTTTTGTCATCGTGTACAAATTAGAGCCACACTTCGCTTTCGCGCATGCGTGCAGCTAATAGGCGTGATAAGCTCACTCTTCAATTCTTAAAAGATAAATTTAGCAACCTAACTAACACTAACCATCGATATCTATATTTAGAAGTTCTAAATATAGATATCGATGACACTAACAGACGACAAAAATTTGGATGACCGGAAGTCCCCAACATACAGAGAGTTACATGGGCAGCGATTTAGTCCAACTAAAGCCCAGCGCAGGAACCAGAGAAATTCATTACATATTTTCAACTATTTCAGTTCGGATATTAATTTCCGTTTCTATTTCTTTCCATTTTGCAAATAATTTCCGCTTTAGTTTCAGTTTCCGTTAAACGGAAATTCTTAATTTTCGTTTCAGTTTCTATTTCACTATTAATTAGGCCCTAACTGAAATATCACTGCTGAGAATTAACGGAATTCACGAGGGATCGATGGAAATGGTTCTAGTCCAGCTATACAGTATATAGGGCCTAGAGGTTAACCGTTTAAACAGAAACGGTTCACCCTTAGCCTACTGACGAAGAGCGAGCCAGTTTCTTAAGCAAGTAGCCTACCTTGTGTTCTATATAGACTATGTCAGACAACAAGCACAGTTTTCTGTGAGTACCAGCACGTGCTGAATCAACTACTAAATCTGCCTAGGCCTACTTTCTCTGGCAACCAGATTCGGATCTCCCCTGGACATCTCTGGAACCCCTCTGACTCAACGCAGTGCTCGTTAATTAGCTGGTGCCATGCGATTAGACTTCGCCTAGCGCTTTGGAAATGTTGAGTTTACGATTACGATTGATGTAATGGCTGAATTTTTTGGGTACACCTCCCTTGCCTCTGGAAATATACATGCAGCTCCGATAGCATCCCCCGTTGTGCAGAGGATGTAAACCGATCGGTTCCTGGAGAATTGTCTCCTCCTAAATCCATCAAAAACCGAAGCCACATGTAGTTTTGGGACCAGATTACAAATTGCCAAACATCAACATCTCCAACCGATCTTCCCAAACACAGTCATAAATTTGTCATCCACTGTAAAAATGTCGGTGTCAATGGACTCCCAAATTCCCAATCTACTGAAATCGTTCGCTCTACCAATTTCCATAGCGTCTATACTTGTGCTCTGCGACATATCCGACCCTTCCTCACAAAAGACCTTACAAACACCATCGCTTGTGGAATAGTAAACTCTCGTCTTGACTAGGCCTACTGCAATATATCTCTATGGAACATCTTCAACATCATAAAAAAAACTAACGGATTAAAAACAACCTTGCAGTCTGCATTGCTCTGCAAATCCTCATATCGTAGGCCCACCAGTGCTAAATCACTCCTTAAAGTCTTCCACTGGCTACCTGTAAAAGAAAGGTTTATATTCAAAGTCACCTTCATCATCTAGCCTACAACTCTGTGACAATGAAAACGCCTACAAGTCATATCTCTCCGAACACCTTCAAAAGCACACATATGCGCGATCTTCCAGAAATCGAACCCTATATAGTCATGCACCGCAACCGCACTACAACTGCATCAAGATCCTTCACCTCATCAGCCCCTCGTATGTGAAACAATCTTCCCTCCGACATCCCAGTCAGCACTGGAAATTGGCCCCAGTCGTTCCCCAAATGAGCGTTTTGGGTATGACCTGGGCTTCGTCGGATTTGCCTCTGCCCTAAAGGGACCCTAATGCTCGTACAAAAGCACACATATGCGCTATCTTCCAGAAATCGAACCCTATAGTCATGCACCGCAACCGCACTACAACTGCATCAAGATCCTTCACCTCATCAGCCCTTCGTATGTGGAACAATCTTCCCTCCGACATCAGGCTCTTAGAAACTATCCGAGGGTGTGCCATCAATCTGGAGTTAGTGGTCCTCGTCCCTGGTGCATTGTGCGAAAATTCCTCTGACAGCTACGGCATTGAATCTCTGAGTGCATATGGATAAGCGCTGGAACAGGTGCACTGTCTCCAGAGGGTCGCCTGAGAAGGCTGTCATTCGGCGCCCCAACGCCATAAAGAAATATTAAAGGCGCTAAATAAATTAAGCACCAATCCTCAGCAAGGATAAAATAATGATCAACGAATGCATGACCAAGGACTATATATGATTCTGATTCTTTGATGCATAACAAACATGGCGACGAGCACAGCTTTTGGTAAAATATGTTTGTTGATTGTGATTTAATAAGGTTTTGTGTTGGCAACAGTTACTGCTTGGTTTAGATTTAAATGGATTGCCAAAACTAAAGACATATACACTTAGAGTGTTCATAACTGCAAAGACAAAAATACTGCGTTTACTCCAAATTGGTTCTGCTGTCCACAGAAAGTGTTTGCGACGTCGGCCACCATACTTTACAACGGTTGAACATATTGGGAGATACTTAAGTGCATTAAATACATAAAAAATTGAATCCAAACGCTTTGCTGATAGTCTTTTTACCGAACGACCTATTCACAAGTCATGAACATATTTGGACACCAAACCAAAGAATGGTGACTGCGGCATAAAAAGAAGGCAGTTACTTACGAGCTCATCAGAAAATTAAACATTAGTCTCGCCATATAAGTACTGTGCCACCCAGGTTTTTCATCAAATAGCACTAGATATTAGCTATCTGATTTATTCAGCTCAGGTTTTACTTATCCATTTGCCCATTGACTGCTCAAGTCTGTGGACTCACCACAGACAGTGAGGGTACAAGCTCCAAGGAAGCATGGTCCGGAGTTCCGATTTTTACTGTGGTTATTTGGGCAAGCATTTAGTATCGTGGTGCATGTATTTTTCTACCGTAATTTTAGGCGTCGTGAGAGTCGGTTAGGGTCAGGTTACGCGTCGTCAGGGTTAGGGTTTGTGTCGTCTTTAGAAAACATTGTACCTTCCGCGGAGCATGCCAAAAAATACAGTCCACAGCCCGAAAATACATGCACCACGATACTAAATGTTTGCCGTTATTTGCACTGATCAGCCACAGAATACCAACAAGACACTTTGTAGTTTTAATTACATTATGTAGTTTTTTCGTGTAACAGTGTGAAATGCATTCTGTGCTAATAATGTACTATTACGCTGCTGTTTGGAACAATAAAATTGAATTGAATTGTCAGTGTGTAGTTTTACTAACAGTTGCAGTTACTTCAAACACTTGAAAACTATCCTTTTCTGCCAGAGTTGGGCTGGAACACCTCTGAGTAATACTCCAGTATCTTTGATAGGCGCTATACATATCCTCATAATGAACAAATCAGTTATCTCTATTTTGACTTCTGTCACACAATACAGTTTCACTGGCGACATTTTTTTTCTTTCTGCAGCCGGCGACGACAGTCCAATTCTGGAGCCTTTGCACTTTGAAACGTCCGACCGTGAGGTGTTCATTGCGTCGAGTGGTGAGCAGTCCTGTCCATGTATCTTGTGCGATGAAGTGTTCAACCTGCCAAAAGATAAAGATGTGATGCTGAAACATTTCGTGATTGTCCACAAACTAGTCATTGCAGACGTTGCTCTGATCGCCGACTTAAACAAGTGAGTAAAGTGTGAACACGCTAATGCAAAGTCGTCCTGGGACATGTCGTATTGTCATTGTAATTACGGCAATTTATATAGCATCATCAGTAGCAAGCTACTTCTAGGATGCTTTATGATATGAACATCCCTCAAGGTCAGGCCAGCCATGAGTATAAACCCATGGGCTAGAACTTGAGGACTGCTCTTCTCTTCTAGTATGTGACACGGCTGGTTCCTTTCTCGGCTGACATCACGTATACAGTTATGTAAAAAGGGCTCAAGACTTCCCAGTCGATTCGTCATGAATGCTGACCAATCAATTCCTGAGGCGCTGGGTTGCAAATGATTGCACTTACAAAATGGCTTCATCCACTGGATTTAATTAACTAAATCACTGCTATTTTCTTTTGCATTTCCGCTTAACTGTCATGGCTAAAATCATCCTGTCTGTTGTTTTCAGGTACCTGGTCTACTGGAAGAAAAGATTTTCCGAGTCGCAGATTACGGACTTCTGTTCTGTGATACAGACCAATTCAAAAGTGACGGACTTAGGTCAGCGAGAAATCGGATTGCAGATCGTGGCAGCAATATATTTGCATATTTAAATGCTTTCGCAAGGAGCTGCACTCTGTTCCCAGTTGCTTTTAGTACACGCTCGTCATTAAAGTGTTAAAGAAATTGTTGTTTATACTGGTCTGCATGTATTCAGAAGGAAATAGATGGAGACAGTAATCTCGAAGGAGTCGTGCTTGACCTGAGGCATTCAGCAACATTTCAAACTTTTGCATACTTTCATTTTTGCCAACATCCTCTAGAAAATGGTGCTCAATGAACTATTCTACTGTTTAATAACTGTTAAGACACATTGTAATTAGTAACTTCTGTAGCGCCGGTGTCTCATGCACAAGGCATAAACCGATGGTACATGAAACTCAAGCCGCAACCAGGTCAGCATCCAGAAGGCCAGTCCACCTTGTGATTCCCACATGATCCGTTTGGGGAAGAGGGGAGTAGAAGCCTACATAGGATGGGGAGGAGGCAGAGGATAGGGAAAGCAGTGGGGAACAGAAGATCTTCCCCATAAGGCAGTGTTTCTTAACCAGTGTTCGACCGAACCCCTGGGGTTCGGTGAGCCAGTGCCAGGGGTTCGGCAGAACTCCTCTGAAATATATACATATTCAGGGTCAGTGAGTGTGAGTGAAAAATCATTTGCTTTTATTTTTATTTTCGACTTTTATTTAATAAAATAGTTAACTGTTAGTAGTTCATGTAGCCTATTGAATGTATTAATATTGTATCACATTTTGGTACAATTTTTTATTTTCTTTTGTTCCCATTAGTTAAAAAATTATTGTTCAAACTTGAGGGGTTCGGTGAGTAGTCATGGATTTCTCTTGGGGTTCGGCTCCCTTGAAAAGGTTAAGAACCACTGCCATAAGGGCACTCTACCAAATTATCTGGTTTGTAAATGAACCGTAATGAAAACCTTGTTATGTTCCTTGATTTTGCTGCCATACATAGGATATTTCAATGTAGTTTGAATACTTCTTGACCTTTTTATAAATTTACTGAGCCCTTGTTTCAATTTTTGTCTTTTCTAGCTCCAAGTGAGTTTTATTTTGTTCTCTGTGATTCTCTTCCCGAAGACAAAGTCCTACGTGCCAAACTACAAATCGAAAGACTTGTAAGCATGTTGGCTTTTCTTTTACTTGCTTATTGTCTGTGCCTCAGGTTGGACAGTAAATGGCGATGCACTCTGTTGGGATTCTTCCATTGCCTAGTTAGTGGCCAAAGTGAAGGAAGTGATGCTTCCCCTACATTCGCTATGCGACATATGAGCTTATTTTTGCTTGATGATGATGATGATATATTCATTTATTATGCATCAAGCAGGAAAGACACGCCGTTTCACAACTTACACCACACAAAAGCTATTATAAAGAAAACAAGGGAATAATGTTAGAATTAAGAACTTGTTGGACACAGCTTAAATCTTGGCATTCAGCAAAGAATTGGTTTAAAATTTGGGCTCATAGTCTATGAAACTGTGAACTCTGTCCAGCCACAGTTCTTAAAATCAGTTCTTGTGCCCCAGACATATAATTATTCATCGCAGACATCTGATTATCTTTGTCTTATCAAACCTACTTCTCTCTTATCTATGGGTATTCAGGTCTTAAATGCAGTCACTTTTTGTAGCACCTTCTACCATCTGCGAAGACTTGCCATTGCAGAACAACACCCCCACCCCCCAATTTTTGCAATCCCGAGGGATCATGTGTACCTCATGGAAAAAATAATTGTAAGAGTAATAATTATAGTAATAATACGTTACTATGATTGTTGGACTGTTGGTTATAGAAAGCTAAAAATGTACTTTTCTGGGGTGTTTGTAAGGACGCTGATTGTTTGCTGTGCTTGGCAGGAGATGGTCCTGGAGGTGCAACAGAAGGAGAGAACGGATGCCAGCTTTTCAAGGACTTGTCTCTTCTGCAGACAACATTTTGAGGGCAACAGGTGGGAGAAGCACAAATCTATTATTATTTAATATTGTTATTATTTAATATTTTTATTTGATATTGTTATTATTATTTGATAATTTTATTAGTATAATAGATTTTTTTTAGAATCAGTGTTGAACTTGCACAGTGTTGCACATTTTTGTGGTTTTGTGGAATTTGGCTTTTCATCTTAATCAGTTGATTTGAAAAATTAGAATTTATTCATAATATGCAACTGATTTTCTTCATGCTATTTATTTTTTTCGGTTAGGGCCGATCTGTTCAATCATATGGCTGAGTTTCATCATTTCAACGTCGGACATCCAGACAATCTCGGTACGTGTAAATCTCAGTTTGTTATCTATTTCTAAATTATACTGATTAAATTTTTAGCAAACTACAGCGCTGTTACCATAATCTACAAGCCATCAGTTAATATTCTCTTAGATTGAAATTGCAATGAGTTCTCGTAATCAATTGGAACTGTCAGGTCGAAAACTGGTAGATTTCCATTTTAATTCCTTGGCAAATTCTTGTATAAAATTTGAAGAATTATGATGGAGGTGTTACAGAAATATCTGGATACATTACAGATGTATATTACTTTGCTTTAAAAATGCTAAGCGGTGTTTTTTGTATTGTAGTTTACACCAATGAAATGCTCGATTTAATTGAAGAAAAGTTGCGTTCGTAAGTGAGACTTTCTTACGATTTTCTTATGTTTTTGGATAAAGCAAATTTTCTCACAGTTGTAGGTTTTTTTCATGTTGTTAACTTCCAACATTGTCATCACTCTGCATACACCTTTTACAAACATCTGAAAACTGTTTCTTTATTGCTGGAGTTGGACTGGGAGCGCCTCTGAGTAGGTATCTGTGAGGGACGGTATGAATGTCCTCTGAATGAATGAATAAATGATTATGCTGTGATTTTATTTGGTGCGGTATAATCTAAAGTTTAGTATTTTGTGATTTCAGTCTGAAATGTCTTTACTGTGAGAAGACGTTTAAGGACCAACTCGTTCTGAAGGAACACATGCGCAAGAAGCGACACAAGAGACTGCACGAGGGAAACGCAGCGTATCATCGATTTTACGTCATCAACTACTTGGTTTGTAGTTCATAGAAGATCGGTTGTAGTTTTTAAACAACTACATCATGGTTTTTAGTTTATAGACAATGGCTTGTGGTTTTTAAACAACTACATCATGGTTTTTAGTTTATAGACAATGGCTTGTGGTTTTTAAACAACTATATCTTGGTTTTTGAGTATGTATTAATAAATTATTATTATTAATTATTTATGAGCAATTATTAATTTATTGTTTTTATTTGTTGATTATTCGCTTAAAATCATTATTATTATCTTGTGTTAATCGATTCTAGTTTTCTGTGCTGACTAAGTTTGGAAAGATTCTGGAAATTTGCTAAACTGCCGTTGTTTTTTGAATGTTTCTAGGAAATTGGAAAGAACTGGAAGGAGATAATGTCGGAGGACGACAGAGAATGTGCCAGAAGTGAAACCAACAGCGATGAAACAGAGTGAGCATTTGAGAACTTATAAAAATTTAATGCAGATCCGCGTTAGTCTGGATATGCTTGACTTTGCAGTTACGTATTTTCAATTACTTTCGGTACATATTTGTCTGGATAGAGTTAGAAATTTTGTAGATGTATGTTGCACCTGCACCCTTTATGTTTCTTGTGAATTAGACATGTGCAGGCATGATAGAAGTTTGTAAAAATACAGTATGCATGTGAGTTCACAGTGAAGAGTGCTTCGAGTGCTTGATCATGGGTTCACCCTACTCGGTTGAGAGCAATGTTGATGAATTTTTATTGCAGTTGCACGTTACAAGTTTTCACTTACATTATGTTATGTGACTTGTTATGTAATGTTATGCAGCATTGTGTTGTGTGATATTATGTAGTGTGCCACTCTGCTTCGTTTCTCACTACTCTGTTCGACCGGGTTTAGTGTTTCTGCTGGCTGAGTGTTGCTCTTTATTGCTTACGGAGCTTTGGTTGTTGTTTCTTTTCAAGCGACTGGGTTGATTCGTCCGATGTGAAGGCCGTCTGTCTGTTTTGCGATGCTTCTGCGAACGATTTTGAAAGTATCTTAGAACATCTTAAGGTAAGAGAAAGATTTGTGTTTTTTAACAGTGGGACACAGTAGTCAATTAGTTAGAACGCTCGCCTTGTAAACACAGAGAGTATGGGTTTGAGTCGCATCCAAAGTTCTTAACTCAAAATTTCTAAAGCACTAATCCAAAGGGTACCAAAATGCTATGCCAAAGTGAAGAGCAGGGCTCCAGCTTATTCACGACTCTTATTCCTCCCTTGAGACGTTTACTGTGTATGGACTTTGGGGTTACTCTGTATGAACTCTTATAATGTGCAGTTGTCTTGTTGGCTCTGCTCCATCATACCTTAGGGATTTTTGCATTTCAGTCTCCTCACTCCCGTGTTGTGGCACCTTTCGGTCGTCTGCCCTTGGACTCCCGACCGTCCCTTGTATGCATACTGCTACAGCTCAGTCCAGAAGCTTTGCCTATGTTTGGCCAATCAGTTGGAATCACCTTTCTCGAGAGCTGTGGCTTCAGCTCCTCAGTTTCACCTTTCCACAGTTTCCCAAGCAGCTCAAGTTTGTATTATTCGACAGTAATTGCACTGGTTTGGTTCGGAAGCGGCACTTTGTAAATTTCAAATTACAATTAAAATTGAGCAAGTCCTTCACTCACAGTTGCCCAGCACCGTCGATTGATGATAGGTCATTAGATTGTGGAGCTTAATAAATGCATAATAATAAAGATAATATTGTATCTGTGAATGTTTCGTTTTCTTTGTTTCAGTTGAAGCACGGATTCGATCTGCTGGCGATAATTAAGGAACTGCGCCTGAACTACTATCATCAAGTTAAGCTGATCAACTTCATTCGAAGACAGGTAGCTAGCTCCTCCATGTGTTCGTACTTAGAAAGATATTCAAAGGTTTCCATCCCTTTGTGCATCAGCTATTGACTGTGTTGTTTCGCCAGCTTACCTCGGGCAACCTCGGATTGATGCTTTGTGCCTTTTGATGGGGCCAACACAATGCAATTTGTTGGGCTAAAAGATCTAACTAGAGTCTTCTGAGGTGATCCGAAGTTCGTAAGATAGTATATCTGAGGCTCTTGGTCAACAGTTAAAACAAAATATTCCACCTAGCCAGCGCAGCTATAATGAGTACACTGTCGACGAGACAGCGAGGGAGAGGACTGACCACCCTCATAGGCCGAGGCTAAGAAAATGAAGTCGCTAACACTTCATACCCATGGCTGCCTCAGGACTAGCTTAAGGAACTGCTCTTCTTCTAAAATTTCAAACACAGGTTATTGGCAATAGTTTTAACCACCAACAATCTTTGAAAACAGCAAAGTAGCAAAGTTTAGCTGCAATGAATTGTCGAGCTTAGTGCACAGAATACGTGCGAGGTTTGGGCATGTGCAGAAATTGATCATGATCTGTGCAAAGAAACTGACAAGATTTCATTTCAATATTTGTCTTTTTTTTACAGATAAGACAAACCAGTTGTACATTTTGCCTTGAAAAGTTCTCGGATCGTAACGTTCTGATGGAGCACATGACGCAGACTGGTCACTTTAGCAGGGTACCAGTCTCTGCCATTTGGGACCGACCTGAGTAAGACCCTGACTATGATCTTGGAAGCTTATCTCATTTATTGCTTAGGAGCAGCCGCTAGTAATAATGGCACTGTAGAAATATCTATGCTATCGTATCGTATATAGTTTTATATAGCGCCTCTCGCAGCATAACTATTCAGAGGCACAGAAAGCCCAGGGAAAAGAAACTGCTTTAAAGAATGAGAGACCAATGAGGAAAAGCAAGTCATTAGTTTATCCTTTAGTGAGCGAGGAAGGTATTCCAAATGGAGGGATCACCACAGCAAATGCCCAATGTTGATCCAGACTCCAGAGTCCTAGTCCTGGAAAGAAAAAGATGAAGGTGGTCAGTAGAGTGCAAGGAGTGAGATGAGGATGCGGATAACAGCTTTCGCACATAGTCTGGGCATTCTCTAAATTTTCTTAAGTTAGATTGTAGAAATTTCCAGATTAGATTAAAGAAATTTACAGACAGGCGGAGGTTCAAACCCATACTCTCTGCGTTAAAAGGCGAGCGCTCTAACCCATCGACTGCAGTTATTTTACTTTTACAATTTAGTAAGTGGTGTTCCAGTATATAGTGGGAATTTCTGTTGTTGAGTGCTCTTGTGGGTTTCAAATAAGCATTCTAAGAGGTCTTTTACTTCTGCTTGCTGTAGATTTTATTTTCCAACGTACGAAAACGACAACCTTTTGCACATGATACCAACCGACGACAACAACGCTGTCAGCGAAGGACAGAACGATGACGTCACGGAAAATACCCATATGGTAAATAACAGCGATTCGTTTACGGCCTACGTACTTCCGGAAGATATCAAAGTCGACGAGGAGAGCGCGAAGCAACTGATGGATCTGAAGAAACTGAACATTGTTGATGATGTCTGATGTTGTTCGTGTCTTAGTTCGTGGTCGCTTTTAAAAATAGCAAATGGTGCATAATTTGAGGGCTGCTTAGTCTGTATGGTATTGTATTCCAAATCAGGAATGGCTTTGGTGTATCACGGAACAGACTGCCCAATAACTGGACCGTCCATTTCGCCATATCGAAACTGGACCATGGGCGACTGTGTTGTGTTCTGTTGAGGCCGTGAGCTTTTTTTGTGCTTGAAGCTGTTTTGTGCAAATAATATTTATGCTGTATTTTTTTAATTGCTGTGATAAATTTTTCCAGAATAAAATGTGCAAAATGTTGTTTATTGTGAGAAATTCTGTTGTTTTAGAACGTAGCATTAGATTGAAGAATAAAATAATTTATTGGTAGCGTCTAAATCCCTAGTTTAGGTGTTTTAGTTGTTGGTAGGGGTTGGGGTGGTCAACCACCCCATAACTCTAATTCTACCCCTCAGCGGACTTTTAGTGTTGAAAATTAAATATTACCGCAGGAGGTCACCAAAACAGGTTACTATTTTTATTAATGAAAAATGGAAGTGCTTTTGATAAAAAATATGACATCTTTTGGTAATCGGATCGGTAGTCCTGGGATGTTCCGATTCCAGTTACAGTAATTGGTCAAGTGCAAAAATCGGTGCAAATCGCTTTCCGAGTCAAGAATCCGTTATACCCTAGTCTGAACCATCTTTATTTTTCGGTTTACTTATCGACTGAGGTCATTAACCATCACGCTATTGTATAGCACTGCAGGTTAACAACTGGCTTATTCAAAAACGACCATATTTTTTCATTTTTACTGATACTTGTTAGTTACATTTAAAACAAAAGTGACAGAATTTGCAAACAGTTAACAGCAAACGAGCAGTAAGTGAAAATGGCTTGTTGTACCGGAATTACTCGAGGCTTCTTGTGATGTTTTGTGGTCACAAAGTACGAAATATTTTAGTTTTAATTGAGACCTCGATAAATCGCAGATCTCAAGATTTATACAGCGGGAACAAGCTTATTAACAGGTGTTTAGTCAAAACAAAATGGATAGGCAAAGTGGAGTGAAAATAATTCAGTTCCAGATAAGATCCGAATTAAGGAGCACACAACTAAGGTGGATGGTGTTAAACGGCGAGAGAAGTAAGGAAAGGAGGAGGAGGAATCAGGATCAGCGCTCGTGAATAAGCTGGTGTCCTAGCTGCGCTTGGCTTTCGAGTGACGCTTTAGAAGTTTGGAGTAAGTAAGTAAGTAAGTGTGTTCTTTATTAAACGCTGGCAAACGCACGGCGTTGTACATACAAAGTTATCAAATAGTAGCGAAAAAGTTAGTAAATAGTAAACTAAAAAACACTTTATGGCTTAGCTGTACAACATCCTAGCCAGGAAACCACGCCTGGTGAGGGAATCAAATCTAGAAAGAACACGGTTATGTGAGCGTGGGCTTACGAATACGATTACGATAGGATTTGCGAGAGCTGCGTGAAAGAGTAGGCATACGGTCTCTTAAAATTCACAGGTAAATGTTGCTGTAGAATTTAGTACACTTTTAAATTAAAGCACTCGTTATTTGCATCGTAGCTACGCGATATACTTTGCTTAAAATATCGCGCTACAAAAGATAATTAGGCGCTACAGAACTTTAGGGAAACGTAGTGATTCATTTCCATCGGTTGTTGATCTTCACTCGAATTTTGTTTAAATTTAGTTTAAGAATAAAAGATGATTAATAAACGCTTTGCAATGAAATTCCTATAAAGACTGAATGGCTTAAATGTCTAAAATCTGTTACCGTCAGTGATCAGCTTGTCACTGTTTTATGTTATTTTGGAGATGTTTAATTAAGGTAAATTTGGGGAAATCCGGTCAAGAGGAAAGAATTTGCAGGTAAGTAAATGATTATACGATGTTAGTTGGTGTAAAAGGCAAATGTAAATTTATTTTTATGGTGTTTTGGTGAGCTTATTCGTACGTCGATTATTTGGTAGATTTTAAGGGGCGTGAGATAAGTAGGTCACGTTGGGTAATCTCTGGTTATTGATTTTTGTCTTTTATCGTCTCTTCGTGGAGACAGCTGATTTTCTCTGAACAACTGTTGCTTGGTGACGTATTGGGGCCATCGTGCAGAAATATGGGCAAACTTATAGTATCGTGGGCTGAATGATTATACAGTATCTTTGGGCCTGCTGAGCGGACGCTGGACTGTACCAGGTTTTCTAATGACGACACTAACCCTAACCCCGACCTTCACGATACCTAACCTGACCCTAACCGACACTCACGACGCCAGTAAACTTAAGCACTATATCCTCCTCCCCCCCGATACTATAAGCTTGCAGAAAATTTAATATGATGACCTCAATAAAATCGGGGCCATTAAAAACTGGTAGGGGTGGTAAAGGATTGTATTAAATAAATTCATTGATTAAAACTGACCAGGTTCGAGGCTAAATGGTTTCCACAGAAAAACTTGTACCTTCATGCAATTTCATGCTTTGCCAATAGACCATTTGAGGTTATCAGTTAATGTTGTTTCAAAATATTGCAGCTGGTGCCACATTTTACTTACATACATAATTCATCTGTTACATGTCAGTGTGCTGTTTCATTTTTTCTACAGGTTTGTATAATCCGCAGTTAGAAATTAATTTTTACAATAACAAAACATCACCAAACATCAATAACAAAAACATCACCAAACGTCAATAACAAAGCATCACCAAATATCAATAACAATAACATCACCTAACATCAATAACAAAAACATCAACGAACAACATTTTCGTTATCACACAGTCTTTAAAGACTGGCTGTCAGGGTTTTCAAACAACTTCTTCACTAACTGGAATCGTAGAATTCAGTATTGCATAACTGGACTTAAGAAAATTGATAATTTTTACCTGATTCTGCAATCATCTTCAAATTGCTTTGAAGTTTGTACTAAATAGCGGGGCACAGTAATTGCCCCAGGCTGTCGTTAATGAGAGGGTGTTAAGATGAAAATATCAAAGTCAAGGCTGAAAAGATTTGTTGTTTCGTATTTTCAGGTTGTGTTTTCTATGTTTCCCTTTCAACGGACAAGACCAATGGCCCGTTCTGCTCATCATCACAAAGCTAAACAACACAAAGCCGTGTAAATACTTTGATCATTTAATTATTTTTTAAAGAAAAATCCCATGTGGACATTTTACATATTGGTAGCTTCAAAATCCCTAGTTTAGATGATTCTCAAAATAATAATTATAAATGTTAAACATTTTCAATGCATGCAAGGTCACACAGAAATGTGAATCAGAGGCAAAGGAAGCAAATTGACAGGAAGCAAAGCCACATACATTGCACCACATTACACTAATACATGTGATTTTGAGAGGTCTTTAAAATGTGGCTTATTTTTTGGGACACGACAGCTGAATGGTTTAGAGTGCTCACCTTGGAATGCGAAGAGTTTGGTTTCGAGCCTCCTCCAATTCGGTTACTCTGCAGAGACCTTGAGCAACTCCTTCACTCGCAGTTGCTCAGTGCAATTGATTGATGCTAGTCAACAGATAATGACCTACAATAAATGCTTCATTATAAAAATAATAATAGTAATAATTATATAATTTTGATAAAAGTAAATAATAGTGATGATAATAATAGTAAAATAACAATAGTAATAAGAACAATAATAGTAGCAATGATTATAATGATTATAATAATAATAATAAGTTCTTGATATGGATCTGTTATTCTCAGACTATTCCTTATTCATTCACAGTTCATGCAAATAAATAAAATAATGAATAAACAATAGCAATGGAATTCGCATTGAAACAAAGCCCGTTGTAAATAGTCTGCTCTGTATGTTCATATCTTTTAAAGCCAAGATACGGATGAGTTTGAGACTCTTGTGTATCCGCCTAATCTACGATCATCCGTCTGTCTGGATAACCCTTCGGATGACAGCAGAAGTCTCGAACACTTACCTCTGACGAAGTCCGTCTTCACGACGTTTTTTGACCATGATGGGCGACTCCTTGGCGAGCACCCGCTTCGACAAGCCGTCTTCAAAGGTATGTGTTTTCTTTTGCTCTATGGAAGTAGATTCCTTTGGCCACTGTTTCGAGGTTAGTTTTGGCTGTTACGCGAAGCAAGGTTACGTATATTACACCACATTACACTAATACACTGCTCTTCTATTACAGTGTTATGTGGTGTAATACAGTGCTACTCAAGCTGTGGTCCACGGCCTGATGTTGTGCCGCGAGTGATTGGACACCCACCCGACCGCAGAATGATAACGAATTGAATCGCAATTTTGATAGTACTTAAGTAAAATATTAGATTGTTCACACTGTAAAACAAAAAACTGAGAACACAACTTAGTGACAATATTGTAAAATCTGAATTTTAATATGTATACTTGTATAGCACCTTGTATATATGTAGTATAAGCTGATGTTGAAATGCACCGGAGTGGTAAGGCTGGTAGAGCATATGCCGGTCTGCAACCTCAGAAAATTTTGAGAAGCACTGGTGTAATTTACGTGTAATGTGGTGTAATATTGTAAATTTACATTGGTTGATGATATAAAGTGGTGTACGGTGAGGTAGTAAGTTTAATGTAGTGTCAATTTGGTGTATCACAGTAATTTTCTTTAATGCTGGTGCTCAATATATATATCTCAGTTGATGCATTATTCTTATCTTTTGATTTGCCAGGTGGTGTGGATCCAGACATTCGTAAAGAAGTCTGGCAGTTCCTGTTTGAGCTCTTTCCATTTCATTCGACCAAAAGGTATTGCGGCTTATTAGTTTCATTATCAGAATACTGTGCTCTGTTGCCAGTGGATATTTTCAGGGTCCTCTCTTTAGGCACATCAATGCGAACTCTTCAGGCTTTCTTGTGCATTGGACCTACCTTGTGGAGAAATCTTCCTTTTGATATAAGAGGAAGAAGAAGAACAGTCCATTAGGCTCCAGCCCTGAGACAGTCATGGGTACGAAGTGTTAGCGACTTCATTTTTCTTATCCTCGGCATATGAGGGTGGCGGGTGGCCAGTCCTCTCCATCACATTCTCATCTTCCCTATGACTGTGTAAGGTCAGTGATTTCATTGTAGCTGAGTTGGCTAGGGGGCACAGATGGTGCAGAAATTTCTGTCCTGGTGGGGATTTGAACCCCAACTTCTTGATTGACAGTCCAGCACTCTAACCAATAGACTATCATGCACACCTTTTGATATAAATACTCTTTTAATTGAATCTACGCTCATTATCTGATTACCTGAAGCCACACCTGTTTAGATTAGTTAGATATGCGAATCAGTGCTTTAAAACTGCTTTTACAAAGTGCTTGGAAGGCACTTTATAAAGGTTCTCTAACATTACTTACATTTTGATTGATGAGTAACTTTATTTGGTCGTGTTCTTACGTTTGCAGGGAGAGAGACATGATGCTAGTCGACTATCACCTGAAGTACGCCGAGCTCAAAAACCGATTGCACGAACATTTCAAACCAGGTGAGAAGCGAACACGTTTTGCACGTTAAACTATCTGCCTTTTTCTGGTCTGTGAACAGTAAATGTCTCTGGGGAGCTTTCAACTCTTACTCTCGGCCTTACAAGGGAGGCGCTCTAGCCAATCGGATAACACCTTGAGATGCAGAACGTTTTCTTATGTTACATTGAGATATAATGCTTAAAATTTTATTGTTAAATTAATTTAATTAAGCATTATATTTGTGTTATAGATTTGAATGTAAAGCTTTCAATTTTGAGTTGAAATATTTTAAATTGGTTCTTTGGTTTGTTCTGCAGAGAACTTTCCCGATCCAGAAGACGCGGAGATCCTCGCGCCGGCTTATCTCGCCGGAGTTCCAGCGACATCTGGTGATGAATCGCTTACTCTGCTGAAGACAAAGATCGATGAACAACAGTTCCAGTGCCTTAAAATACAGGCCAAGGTCATTTTAATTTGCAGTTACAGGGATGCTGCTATGATGCAAACAGGACGTTATGTGCCTGCTCTTTTCTGCCGGAGTTCGGATGGGAGTGCATGCGAATAATTATCGCAGAGAGGCGCTATATATGCAATGAATGAATGCATGTAAAGTGAAAGAAAATTTACTGGTTATTAGTTTAATAGTTATTAATTTAATGATTAATTTGATTTATAACCTTCGAGTAGTTGCTGTGCGGGGAACTGTACAGGATCTGTACAAGGATAACTGGGTCACAATTCACCTTTGATCTAAATTGCGTGATAAAGGACTGAAGTCTTTCATTTGGGTTAAAGGTAGAGCATGGTAAAGCAATTGGTTGGAGGGCTTACATTGTGATGTGGAGGGTATGGGTTCAATTCTCCTCTTCTGAGACGGTTACTGTGTAGGGACCTTGAGCAATTCCTTCACTCACAGCTGCTCAGCACCACTTATCAGTGCTGGGTCATTAGATAATGGTATACATAGATAGATATAAAATAATTATAAAAATAACAATAATACTAATATGACAATAATAATCCAGATCTTGACAAGGATGGCCACTCCACAGTTAACATTGCTGATTAATATCTGACACCTGAGGGATTATTTATAGATACCCCGGGTAACAAAAATTGTACGGCATTTGTCTGCTCTTGCAGGTGTTTGGTGGTCGTATGTCCATAGACATCAACGGTCTTCTTCCGTTCATTCGAATCATCGACAAAGACGTACCTCGTACCGATCGCGAATTGGAATATTTCAGGTCTTACATATTTAACTTAAATTAAGTTCAGTCTTTCATTAGTTTTGTTAATCGCCTGACAGTCTGCTCCATTTTACCTCAAGGATCTCATTTCAGTATCTTCCTTCCTAAGTCTTGAATTTCTTTGCTCTGCAATGCATGGCGACTTGGTTGTTGCACTGGCCTGACTGTCGCAGTCCAGTACAGGAGTTCTGCTGTGGTCGGCCCATACTCCTGGAACAAGGTGCTCAGCAACCTGCGTTCTCAGCCTCTCTGCCTCTTTTCCACAAACGCTTGACGACCATTTTGTTTGATCGTGGTTTTCATCTTGTTAGGTCGGGATCAGCGCCTCTGATGAGTCTCTCTTCAAGTAGCACTATATAAATTTGCAATTACCATTACCAATCAGCATGTGGCTGTTGGGGACGAATTTTGACAAGTTTCACGGTTTAAGTTAGGTACATGGGGCTCACTCTTGTGCGACCCGGGCCCTGTAAAACAGTCAGTCTGCTCAGAGATACTACCATCCAGACCCTCCTTGTTGCTGCAATGTGCAACTCATGATGACTGTGGAATGCAGACGGCTGTTCATTCAAGTAATAACCTGACTCGACTTGCCTGAACTCCACTGCACTTGGTGTTGGAATCATGTACTGATTTTAGTTTAACTGCAATGTAATTATAATGTTAGGAATTTATATAGCGCCTCCAAAAAGCGCTGTGACTGTGAAATCGTGATTCTAATGTAATGGTTGTTCCTCTTCGTGTCTAGGGGTGCCAACAACCCCCACATCCGAATGCTTCGTGATATTCTGCTGATATACGCAGCCTCCAATCCAAAGTTAGGCTACACTCAGGGCATGAACGACATCGCTGCAAGGTTTCTTGTCGTCATGGATAATGAGGTTCGTCCTAATTAATTCATTTTCTATGAACTGTAATTTTAATTGAACATTTATCATTATAAATTTTAACCAGTCAGTGATAATACACGAAGACGATTTTTGTAGCGCTGTAGCAGAGCCGAAGCTTAATTAAGAAAGGAGTGTGTAACATGAGTTTTGAAATCAATGATAGTCACTTGATATTTCAAACAGATAGGTCTTTAGTGTGTTTTAACATCCCCAGGTACCAGTGGCTTCTATCCCCCTAAACAACCGGGCTCAATCCCTCCGCTTACCCCCTCTTGGGCCGGGCCTCCCCTCTCTCCCAGATCCCATATTGCCGACGTGAGTTTTAGCTCATTTCCATGGGCGTATTTAGGGGGGATTTTTTCGGATTCAAACTCCCCCTCCGAAATAAGTTTCAGAAAAATTTTTATGTGCTTTTACATGTGAAAAACCAAAAATACCTTTTGGCAGTGTTCTGTCCATTTGTCGGACCGTACAATGTTGTCGCATGCCAACTAGCAACAGTGATATTTATTTTCGTTTTTCATGCGGCATAGTATTTTAGTTAATGAAATACGTAAGTGAAAGAATATTTTTAAGTTGAAACCAATGTAAATGTTTATTTTTGTCACAACTATGCAATAACTGAATATATGATGAAACTACATAACAGATTAAGTAGGCCTACAGTGTGTTAACAAAATCGAGTGACTTAATTGGACGATGTCACCGGTTCACGCTAATTTATACAAGAAAATTAGGTCTGTAACTTGTAGAAAGTGTGATAATAATTGGAGAAAAAAACTTCCCCCCCCCTCTTTTTCACTGGGCTCAACTTGCGCCCGCCTTGTATAGGGATAGAAGCCCCTGCCAGGTACGACACATTCTTCATAATTATGGTGGGGAAGACTGTTCCATGCAGTTGGTCCAGTAGCAGAGAAGGAACCGTTGCAAAAACGTCGTGGAAGACCTTGGGACTTTTGTAGTTATTTCTTATGAGGATCGTAGCCAACATCTGTTCTTAGTTGTCTGCTGGTCGAATGCAGAAGTCAGATCTATGTAGTCTAGCATGAGGGATTGAGGTCGTTTGGTCATTGTATTTGTGTGTTCTCCTGATTTTAGGTGGAAACGTACTGGTGCTTTTCCAACTTCATGAAACACATACAGGATAATTTCGTCGAAGATGGACTTCTTAACAAGCTCAGTGAGTTCTAATCTATCCCTAATCTAATCTAATATCTGGTGTAATCTCTGATCTAATCCCTGATCTCATCTCGTACATGTAGTCATAATCTGATCTGATCGTTTCTACCGTATGATCTGAAATCTAATTGCTAATCTTCGTGAAGAAGATGATGATGATTAGGTGATGATGATTAGGATTGATGATTTCTGATGATGACAGCTATGATTAGGGGCAATGATGATTATGATAGTGATGATGATGATAAAGAGGATGATTATATCGAGGTTTTCTGTCTGTAGGGCATGTGAAGTTCCTCTTGGCCGAACTTGATCCCGATCTCCATGATTACCTGGCATCTCTGGATGTCATCGACCTAACATTCTGCCACAGGTACGCTGAATACCTCATGTCAAGTTATAGATCGCAATGGTAGCACATATAAGACACGGTTTCAGGTTCTTGAGAGCACAGACATTAGCACACTGGTCTGTAAACATGGATATCAGGGGTTCAAATCACGATCAACAGCTTCTTGGTGCATGAGCCTTTTGTTTTGTAAGACGTAGATTTCTTGGAACTGTCTTTCTTAGAGAACTGATCTTCTGCATATACATACACCTGATAGCAGCTTGATTTTGGTGCTCCGTTGGTTGATGCCTTCTGCATTAGACACCGTTGCAACAGAAATTACTAATTACTATTGCAGTCCCATTGGCACATGATAACTAACCCGTTAGCAAGTCTTAAATTGAAAAAAAAATGGCATAAGCAAGTGAGCACGTAGAGGATTAGAGACCATTTTGGGACCCTACCCATGAATTCCTATATGTCCCTCGTATGCGTACTGTTACAGCTCAGTCCAGAAGCTTACCTATGTTGGACCCACCTGTTGGAATCGCCTTTCTCGAGAGCTAGGGCTCGAGCTCCTCAGTTTGTCCCTTCCACAGTTTCACAAGCGCCTGAAGTCTGTATGATTCAATAGTGATTTCCGTGTTTCAGGATGGGAGTGCCACAGATGAGTTCTTCATGAAGTGGCGCTTTATAACCGTCAGATTACAATACAATTACAAAAGAGCTGCACGCATGACTGACTGCAGGGGTGCCGTTAGGCGTACGCACTTACGCAAATGCGTACAGCGCTGAAAGGCTAAGAAGTGAAAAAATTGCAAATGAAAAAAGTGAAATCTATTGTTTGGTATTGGCGCCCAAATACCTAGCCACGCCGCTCAATATAATGTAAAGAATGATTTTACCCACCATATAGGTCTGTACTTGGTTGAGTAACTGTCAGGGGTGGACTGGGGAGTTCAAGCGGCCCGGGAAAAAAACAAAAAGCGGCCCTAACTTCATGACTTTTATTTTCTTTGTGCATTTTTTCATGCATACCCGAGGGCCAGTGACCTCCAAAGTCATGGGTCACTTTACAAATTACATTATGCAATAACAAAAAACGATAAATCGCATATATAATTTATAATTATATATAAAATATTAAGAATGCGTCAACTCAAGTTATAAATCAATTTATTCGGACTCACTGTGATGGTATTATTGCTGTTTATAGTATTAGCAACTTCTTTAAGCCGGGTGCCATTTCGGCTACATGATCTATAATCTTTAGTTTCTTATCTCTTACTTTCTCCGCACCACCTTTACATTTACGTTTCGGATTTATATCACTCATAACCGTAACATATCTTATTTAATTAATATTACTTATTACTAACTAACAAATTTAAAAGAAATTTTATCAAAACAAACTCAGTGGAAGACGCCGGAAGTAGAATGGAAGATGTAAATTCTTATCTAACATGGCGGCCGCTGGCTGTACGGAGCACTGTAGGTAAGTAAGTATGCATTGCTCTTTTTCAGTTAATTTACAAACCGGTTAACCGAAACTAAAAACCGGTTAACCGATGCCGCAATTTTTTGTAAAAAAACCTGTATCATCTGTACTAAATTGATTAAATTATTATATCACCGGTCCTGGCGGCCCACCGGGAATCTTCCCGGTGTCCCGGCGGCCCAGTCCACCCTGAGTAACTGTAATATGTAACTGTTCTTATGCATATTTTTGGCAATGATTTAAAAAAAATTAATCCCGGATGTTGAAGAATTAAAAAAACTAAAAAATTAATATTCTTAATATTCGTTGGCCAGTTTTAATATTCGTCAATATTAGTCAATTTCTAAAAATCTTAATATTCATAATATTCGCATACTCGTTCTATGCCTCACTCCCTTCCAGGTGCACTAAATCACTTAGCCTACTCAACATCATCACTCAGATTTCAGCCTGGATGACCGTTAACCTGCTATATCTTAACCGTTCAAAAACAGAATTCCTCATTATTGGCCTCCGCGAGCAATTAAACAAACTAGCCTATCCTCCGACCTTTGTCCAACAGATCTCACTTCTCCTCGTACCTTAGGCTACTGTTCTCTAGTAGGCCTATGAGAATTGTAGAAAAAAGACTGGGGGGTCAGTCATTGATCCACTTGGAGTTGGGGTGTGCAATGAAGACTTAATAATGGGGTATTAAGAAAGACTAAGGGTTTTGTGGGCGCTGAGAAATTTTCGAAGATTGCATTTAGTGAATTAGTTGTAGTAGGCTAAGAAAACTATACTAACTTACTAAGCATAGTAGTGCAAACAACGTCAGTAACGTCATTATTTACAACAGGTCGTTTCCGATAATCTTTCAAAAAGGCCTATGAAAATCTATCGACTTAGATTATTTTCTAAGTCGACTTAGAAAATAATTAGAAAATAGTCTATCGACTTAGAAAATAATTAGAAAATAGTCTATCGACTTAGAAAAAATATAGAAAATAGTCTATCGACTTAGAAAATAATTAGAAAATATGACTTAGAAAATAATTAGAAAATATGACTTAGAAAATAATTAGAAAATATGACTTAGAAAATAATTAGAAAATATGACTTAGAAAATAATTAGAAAATATGACTAGGAAAATAATTAGAAAATATGACTTAGAAAATAATTAGAAAATATGACTTAGAAAATATGACTTAGAAAATAATTAGAAAATATGACTTAGAAAATATGACTTAGAAAATATGACTTAGAAAATATGACTTAGAAAATATGACTTAGAAAATATGACTTAGAAAATATGACTTAGAAAATAATTAGAAAATATGACTTAGAAAATAATTAGAAAATATGACTTAGAAAATATGACTTAGAAAATATGACTTAGAAAATAATTAGAAAATATGACTTAGAAAATAATTAGAAAATATGACTTAGAAAATAATTAGAAAATATGACTTAGAAAATAATTAGAAAATAATTAGAAAATATGACTTTGAAAATAATTAGAAAACATGACTTAGAAAATAATTAGAAAATATGACTTAGAAAATAATTAGAAAATATGACTTAGAAAATAATTAGAAAATATGACTTAGAAAATATGACTTAGAAAATAATTAGAAAATGTGACTTAGAAAATAATTAGAAAATATGAGTTAGAAAATATGACTTAGAAAATAATTAGAAAATATGACTTAGAAAATAATTAGAAAATATGACTTAGAAAATAATTAGAAAATAAGTCTATCGACTTAGAAAATAAGTCTATCGACTTAGAAAATTAGTCTATCGACTTAGAAAATAAGTCTATCGACTTAGAAATAATCTATCGACTTAGGTAATAATCTATCGACTTAGAAAATAATCTATCGACTTAGAAAATAATCTACCGACTTATAAAATAATCTATCGATTTAGAAAATAATCTATCGACTTAAAAAATAATCTATTGATATTATGTGTTATAATGACATTATTTACTATTATAAAATATGATACTAGGCTATCATATAATAATGAGTATAATCTACTGTTGAAATGATATGTGTACAAATATTATATTTGTACACCTAAATGGCTTCTCTCGATTGCTATCTGTCAAATTTCAAGATATCAAATTTCAAAATGTTGTGTTCCTTGAACATTTAGTGAAACTACATCGTTAGGCCCTACCTCATGGCTTCACGATTCGGTAGTTGAATCCTTCTCGTTTGGATTGTGTACCATTTATAAACTATTTATGCTAATTATGTCTGGTCAGCAATATGTTTACCTTAAGGCTTATAGCGCTCTTAGAAATTGAACGTATTTTCTAGTTTTTATATTAAATTCAATAAGTGTCTGGTTTGCTAGTATTGTCTGCAGTCAAACGCGACTCAAACTACATCTTTGCAACGAGTGACATCTGGTTCCAACAAGCATTGAAATGATGAAGCAATTTTGTTCCGATGACTGCTTAATTTAAAATTACAGTGTGGAAATTCAAAAAAGTTTTAAGTGAGGAGGGGCACATCCCCCTCCCCAAACCCCTCTCCTGCTCGGCGCTGCAGGCCACAGCGATCGTCCTTCGGACGCCCGTTCATCGTATCCCTCCACTGACCTTCGTCCCCCGGGCCCCGGCCTACGTGTCGTCTCCGGGTTATTGTGCGTACACAGTTAAAATCCTGGCGGCGCCGCTGACTGACTGAATTAATTAGGTAAAAAGATGAATCGGTCGGCTGTAGGATTATTTATGGTTTTTGTTTTTAACATCCGCTAGGTGGATGCTGTTGAACTTCAAGCGAGAGTTTGATCTTGCGAACGGTCTGCGTTGCTTTGAGATCATCAGCAGTCATCACTTGGAGCTGTCGTCTCTCGAGGCTCAGAAGGCAAGAGAGAAACAGAAACGCAAGGACTTTCAACATCAGGGTATGCGTCAACTCCCATCGTCATGCTTCATTAATATTTGTGCAAGCTTGCATGTATCTATGTGATTGTCTGTATTATAATTATTCTTTGTTGAGGTACCTATGATCCTTAGGAATTGGAAAATTTTCCGGAGAATATAAAAAATCTTGCACATCTAGAACTCGTCAAGATCCAGCAGAGCAGAGGTGCAATAGCATTAAAGCTTTGAATTTTTTATAAATATCATTATTATTATTATTTAAGGATAAAATCCAGAGAGTGTGGAAAGGAAGTCTAAACAAGGGAGAAGGCATTTCTGAGATGACATTTTTTCATTAAGTACCACTATAATTTAACTTTGCGTGGTGGCGCTTCTCGTTGACCTTCTCTTGGGAGGATTGAACCCACACACTCTGCTTTCAAATGTAATAGATTGGATCGGATTAGCTTAAGTCATGCCTGTTTTTCTGTGTGAAGGTGGAACCAACCAACTGGCAGTGCCAGTTATGAACCTCGACTTCACATTCGACGTGTTCATGTGTACGACCATTCTGATCATGAAGCGGGGCACATTGTTCAAGTGCAAGGATGCATCGGATGTCTTTCAACTTATCTGTGGGTGAGTATGCGGAACGAGAGAAGCCTCCTAGCTTGTATCATTATGACACGAAAATCTGTGCTTGAATCTTTAAAAAGAAAATTAATTTACTACGTCTTGCAGGCACAAACCACTATCTAGGCCACTTTACATAGTCTCGCTTATACACCATACGCTGCCTCTCTGTCTTACGGACTGATCTTCTGGATATTGACCTGATTATGGCTTGGTTTTGGTGTGTCATTGGTTGAGGCCTTGTGCATTAGACACCGACGCAATAGAAGTTACTGATTACAATTACATCGTGCTTTCTCATGTATTTGACCATCCTCCTGGAACAGTCTGCCGTTAAACAGTACCGTTTTAGAGGAGTCTGGAACCCGTTCTCTCCATGTTAAAAGGTGAGCATTCTAAGCAGCCAGATACGATGCACCACTCCTCAGTTTAGTTCAGCTGTAGAAAATAATTGCTTTATAAGTGAAATTTGTTATTCATTTTTCGATCATTTGAGTCGATCTTCAATTTCGTTTTCAGTCTGAATGCAAAGTTGGATCTGGATTTGATCCTTAGCAAAGCAGAAGTTCTGTTCTTCAAGTACTGTAGCAAGTCGGTCACCGATTGCTTCCAGCTGCTCGGCTGATTGTGAGGAAGTTTCAGTCGAGAAAGACGGTCTACAATTTCTGTGGATCAACGGTCTTCAGATCTAAAATGGATCTGAAACATTTTGTTTCTGTGGCACTGTTTCTGGCTCATGATCTGGATTATGATCATGGGTTTTGGATCAGATGATCATGATCATTAAATTTTGTTCTAATGATCTACTGTTTTGGATTATGATCATAGATCATATCTTTTAGATCAAATTATCATGATCATTTGTTTCTTAAGGTCTTCTGGTTCTGGGTTATGAGAACGAGCTTTGGATCAAATGATTGTGATCATTTGTTCTAATGATCTACTGCGTTTGGATTATATGATTATAGCCTTCAGGTCAAATTGTCATGATCATTTGTTCCAAGTAAAATCGACCATCTCTGGTATAGGTTAATAGCCTTTGAATCAAGTGATATTGTGATTGTTTCTAATTACCTACTGTCTGTTTAGTCACTTAGGATCAACAGTTCTCAGATGCTTGTAAAAGGTGTGTGCAGACTCCCTAGCTAAAAGAACCTTGTTGAACGCTGCTTAGTAAGTGGCTCTCTTGGGAAGGAGCTTACAATAAACTTCTCTGTTGGTTTGATACAGAAGTCGAATGGTTAGACCAATCTTGAAACGTGGCGAGTACCGTTTTGAGTCTCCTACCTTTAGATGGTTAGTGTGTATGGACCATGATGAGCAAGTCTTTCACTCACAATTTCTAATTAAGTGTCGTTGATTGATGCTTGGTCATTAAATAGTGACGGTTAATAAACTTGTATCGTAATAATGATAATTGACGCTAATTGTGGTCAGACTGTAACTTTTTTCTTTGTGCTGTCCATTTGAAAGGTTTTCCAAAGGTATAAAATATATAAATATCAAGGCATAACAGTTTCTGGTATTTTCCTTTTGTTGTTTGTCGTTAATTTCCGCTTGTAATTATGCATTATATATTTTTTACTTTGTACATAAAAGATAATGTGTTCTCGAGTATTATTGCTGTAATTCTGTTGGTCCATGGGCAATTAAGCTGTTAACCTCATAAGTGCCTACTTTACAGTACAGTTCGACCGATGACCAAGATTACATGTAATTGGACAGTTACGCTGGTGATGCTCCAGTTCTAAGCCAGGGAAGAATGAAGAGGCACCATGAAGTCTGTATTGGGAAATTGTAGCCGTTGGTTTTTTATTTGGAGTGAGCATTTTGAAGGATGATACTCCAATTCAATCAGTAAAAAATCCCAAGTATTGGAAACACGTTGCCTTTGTCGGCAATGGTTAGTTGCTGTTTAACGACACTGTCATAACAAAGATGATTAGCGTCGCCCCTTCTTTCTCCATGCTTGGGACTGGCGCTACCACAGGTAGGATAGTGGCGGAGAGGGAGAAAGATATTGTATATACACAGTATATAGTTAGTAAGAGCAACGAGCTAAACACCAACTAACATTCCTCGCATTATTAGACCCACACGTAAGTATTACATACGTTTTGAAATTTACATTTGTAATAAATTAATTTCTCGGTGAGCAGTTATAGGTTACAAACTTTTTAAAACGTTGTTCGAAAGATGTAGATTTTAGAGTGATCGGCCTACTTTAGTTTTTCACTTGTCACTGCCAGCTAGCTTGCACTGAAACATTTGATATGACCCATATGCTGCTCAAAGAAGTCTGTTCATGTGGGCATTTCTGGTAGCGTCTGCTGTTACGTAGGAATTGGCTTTCGGAGCTTCAAAGTGCAGGGTCTTGTACTGATACAGAATTTTTGCAAATGGCAGAGTCTCATTCCGTTTACATTGTGATTTGTTTTAAATAACATGCATGAGTAGAACTTATAAAATCATCACGAGTATTAATTAATTAGTTGGCATTGTGAATATTAATGTAAATGAACATTGACACCGCATTAATTAATGGATATTATACAAGAATATGCATGACGTCATTGACGTGAACGTAGTAGCTGTAGAAGAATAGGTCTATAGTGGTAAAGCTGACGTATCGCGAGTATTTATTAATATTAATTAGCCGGCATTGTGAATATTAATGAATTGTAACACTGACAGCGCATAATTACCAATATGTACGCAAGAATATAATTGAATAGCGATTATGCATGACGTGAACGGAGTAGATATCGAGGAGTATTATTATTGATAATAGGTGACGTAATACCCGTCACTGGCCACTCAGTTTTTTGTTTTTAATTGCTTTGCTTACCGATAGAAATTTCTTTTTTAGTAACCGTACAGGCACAGTGCAATAAGCTTTCAGTCAGATTATTTTTTTATAAAGTGGCGCTGTATAAATTTCTAATTGTGGCGTCACAGGAGCTAGAAAGCGACGTAACAACAAGCATACGGTGACGTCATGGCATACGTGTTCCAATTGTTAGATGTAAGCGTGACGTCAGCATATTTAAGTTGATGGAATTGGATTTCTGTGCGATTGACGTTATATCAGTTGGATTTTATATCCGTGGATTTGGCAGTTTGTCGAATTTCTTAGTTGATGAAATTTGTCGATTTGTAAGACGACAAATAAAATTAAATAGATTCTTTCGCGTTTTCGAGGATTGCGTATTATTTTGCGTAAACCGTTAGAAGAGTAAGGTTGGTCTACACTTCTTACTGTAGTCACTTGAACTTAAAGCCTGTTGATTCGTCCCTTTCTTCCAAACTCCGCCACTGCTCGTACTCTGGAAGTGCCAGACCCATCCTGGATAAAGAGGAGGGCGACGATAATATTGTTTTGACACAGTGTCGTCAAACAGCAGCCCATCAGACGACTCCTCTACAGGAACATGTACTGAAAACTGATGAGAAGGACCTGGAAAGTTTGACCGGGGGGTCCACAGTTCGGCTCCGTATCCCAGAACAAGCTGATAACTGTTCCCCGTAATTCAGTTATTAAGTTGCGGCTGCGTCCGCTTGATTATTTTCAATAAACGAATGTTGATTGATTGATTGAACTAACCAAACCAATCTACATAGTCTGCCATTGCAGTAGCCGATCGAGTAAAGCGCTCTCTTTAGACACCTTTAAAACGTTATTTACCTATGCAATATAGTCACGGCACCCAGTAGTTTAGTTTAGATGATCATAACTTCAATGCGAGAGAAGTCAGCAAAATGTGAACACTACGTCACTGCTCGTACACTAGCAGTGCCAGTCCCAAGCCTCGAGAAAGAAGGAGGGCGACGGTAATTGTCTTTGTTATGAAAGTACATGTCGTTAAACGACAACTGACTAACCTTCCTTCCTGCTTTCGGGGGGGATAGCTCATTGGATAACACGCTGGCATGAAGAGCGAGAGGTACCGAGTTCGAGTGCCGTAGGGCGGATATGCTCTGTAGGCTGCTATTTGCGCCATGTATTGCAGGCTGTCTGTTCTGTTAGTAGTTAAGATTTAAATTGCATAACATGTAAATGTACAGCGCGCGCAGTGCGTTTGTCAGGCGCTTCAATAAAGAAAAGATTATTATTATTATCTTCCTTTATTCCTTCCTTTCTTAGTATACACAGTTGTTTTTAATGTGCATGTATGAGCACTTGTTATAGCGCCCCTTCAAGATTTCTACTAAGAGGCGCTCGAGGATCCCGACTATAGCGCGGATATGAGCAATTGCGAGTGAAGAACTTGCCCAGGGTCCCTACGCGGCGGCTTGAGGTGGATTCGAACCCGCAACCCTCCGGCTGCAAGGCACCGAACATACCCCTACACCACCGTGCCCCACAATGTCTGAGAACTTCTATGGCGCCACAAGGGAGGTAAGGGGAAGCAGTGAGGGAGGTAAGGGGAATCGGTTAAGGTGGTAAGTGGAAACGGCGAGGGAAGTAATGGGAAAACCGGAAGAGGAGATTATTTTTATAACAGAGAACTATTGTAAATTTGGTTTGTGATTTCACTGTTAACACGCTTGTTCTGTGTGCAGAGTAATACGCTAATGTTCATGGCACCAGTCGATGTTGGCTTCGACCATACCAGACACACACACGCACACGCACACACACACGCACGCACACACACACACACACACACACAACTTTAAATGTAGCATGATTGTGCTAATAAACATTTATTAACTCCGCCAGTACCCTACCTGTGGTAGTGCCAATCCGAAGCGTGGAGAAAAGAGGAGGGCGACGTTAATCGTTTTTGTTATGACAGTGTCGTTAAACAGCAACTAATTGTCGGCAAATAGGGTAAACTTTTCGCCACTGTGTTAAAGCAGGATGGTCCCAGTTCGAAATCTGGATAACAGAGGAGGGGAGGGCTACCGGGAAGGGGAGGGTAGGGTAGGCTAACCGATATTCCACTTTCCGCCTATGAATTTTGTTTTGACTAAGCGCCTGTTAATAGGCTGGTTCCCGCTACTTCGTTTCTTTAGGCGCTGTATAAATCTCGAGATTACGATTACTCTTATAGGCCTAATCTTCGTTCTGACACAGCGTCGTTAAACATTAACTATTCCTTCATCACCATTAAAATGTCTTATCCAGAATATCATACTCTATAGAAGTTAATGTAGGCCTAATATTGCCATCATTTAATGGTCCATAAGACGTCAAAAATGCAGTGATCTCGTTCGACACCTTTAAAACACAGGTAGTCGACGCTACATATTCTTCAACAGCGTACGGTCGCTAATTATTTTCAGTTTTCCGTATGTGTACAGATAGATATTCGTTTTATTTTCTGACATGTTGACAGACCGCAACCAGTTACAATAGAAATATGTTAGATAATGACGTCAAACAAAAAAAAACCCAGACAGGTGTGCAGTCAGGTGAGACTTAGGGCAAGCGTTTGTAAAGTACACAGTAGGCCTACGCATATCTGCGTATGTTGCTATCGACGGTAACGGCTTAGTATGCCACCATTGCCCCCGTCGTTAAATTAAAGGAATTAAATCCCCAGTGTAATTCCGCCACTGCGTCTGGGGTGGTGCCAGTGTGAAGCCTGAATAAAGGAGGCGGGAGACACTAAGCGTTTTTGTCATGTCGCAACCAGTTAGCCTATACAAACATAAACTACCTAGGAAATGTTGGGCTATGGAAAGCTTATTCAACCAGACTGTTGAGTATATGATCGACGCAAGTATATATAATTATATAGGGCCTATATAGTAGTTTCAGTTTAACGACACTGTGTGATAACAAAGTTCATTAGCGTCGCCCTCCTCCTTTATCCAGGCTTGGGACTGGCACTGCCAGAAACCGAACAGTGGCGGAGCTAGTTGATCATGATTGTGCATCATCAGGGATCGACGCAAGTAGGCCTACCTGATGAATCTGATGATGCACATAATTATCTGGAAACGTTTTGTTTTACGTGTTGTGACCAGTTTTGGGGCGATATAATCGAGCGGTCAGGAAATGATCCCGTCTGCTTACATAACGAATGAAAATCGTCCAACAAATTACATCCGTGGAGGTTAAAATAGTCTTTGGATATTTAAAACATATTCATTCAGCGTAAATAATGGAAGTGGAGCGACATCTGTGGGTGAGGGCGTAACCAGTTATACAATTATTATTTTCACGAGTAATCAATCCTCTATATATAGACAGATTGATTCTCCCTGCTGGGCTTCAGGGCCGTAAATCTGTTCCGACAAGTGGGGAGGGAAAATTCACCTTCGGAAGTGTGTATATGGTAGGCCTATAGGCCTACATAGCTCCCTTAAGAGTTAAGAAGTCAACGACTGAGTTCAGTTACAATACACACTAGGCTAGTGTTTAAACTAGGGCTGGGCATTTAGCGCGTTATTAACAAGATTAATGCGTTAATTAATTAATTAACGCGATTAAATTTATTAACGCAGTTAACGCTATTGTCACTGCGCCTAATTATTTTTAGAAATGCGCTAAAACAATTCTTGATAAAACCGCTGTTTAAACTTTAAAGTAAAAACTTGAAAACGACAGATAACACTGTTTAAATGATTTCACGGTGGTCCCGTAGACATTGCAGCACTTTATTTATCAATTTCATTCATTTAAAATTATTTATAATCCTCTGTAGGTCCTACACTCGAATGCAGTGATGAGGTCTCCAGATGAACAGTTCATCTATTCTGTGGTTCTCCTCCCACCCTGAAGGTCCACATTCTCAATATTATATATTATAGCTGTCTTCATAATTAGTCGTCCTGTCTCCGAACACTCTCTGCCCCGTTATATATAAGAGGTCGTTGCTCTGCCCTGTCTTGTAAGATGATGCGTTGCGCTTGACCGCTTGTCACAACATAAGTTCTGCCAGTTTCGAATTAGCAGCCACATTCACACCTGTTTTAGTTTTCAAGCCGACAGGCTAAGGTTTCTTGCGGCATAGGCTACATGTTCCCGCAATAAATCATTCTACAAGAATTGGCAGTCGTACGTCTAGCTTTGTGACACTAACATTTATGGCACAACTTAGACAAATTTGTGGGGAGGGAATTCCTTCACGTTCCCTCCCCAGGATTAAAAGTGGGGAGGGAATTCCCTCCTTTCCCTCCCCAGGATTTACGGCCCTGCTGGGCTTAACCACATCCAAGGAATGGTGCATTAACCATTCGCTGCCCCATCCATCCAACCTCTTTGACACGCGACTCGTTTGACTCAGCGCTTGAGCGTAATTGACGAATATATAGCGTCGTTACAGTTCCTTTTAAAGGTGTATAATGAGCTATCTGTGTCATTGAGGCAATGATCCTGGTATCTATAAGTAATAATAATAATAATAATAATAATAATAATAATAATAATAATAATAATAATAATAATAATAATACGCGTCACAGGAGCGGGAAGACATCAACGGCATGGAATGATCAACGACGTGATTTGGCGGGCCTTCACCAGAGCCAAAATACCGGCCATCAAAGAGCCCAATGGCCTCTCCAGATCTGACGGCAAAAGGCCTGACCGAATCACCATCATAGCCTACCTTGGCACAGAGGTCATTGCTTGGCGTGGGATGTTACGGTGCCAGACACTTTTGCTGCATCTTACGATCATTTAACATCGCTAAACGCAGGTGCGGCAGCGGAAAAAGCAGCTCGCAATAAGGAATCCAAATATGCCGCTATCTCACAGTCCCATCATTTCGTCCCTGTTGCAGTCGAAACTTCAGAAAGTTGGCATGTAGATTCACTGACGTTTGTTCAAGAACTAGGAGGCAGGATCTTTGCAGCGACCGGCGACCAGCGTGAGACCAGTCATCTGCTGCAACGCCCTGAGCTCCAGATCGGTCGCCCTACAGATTGGAAACTCTCTGTCTGTTTTAGCCACCGCGGACTGCAACAACAGTAGCCCAGGACTGAATAACGATTTATAAAATTATTGAAACAGCCATTTTTAATCAGTCAAAAAATAATAATAATGACATCAATAATCTGTTTATTAATTCAAATTGACAAGTACGCAGTAAGATTACACGATATAGTAGTTACAGATGATAAAAAGTTTAGCATTCTTTATTAATTACATTATTATTACTATACCTTATTATTACTTCTGTGTTTTCTTTTCTTTTCAATCTCTTATGTAAACATTTCTGCGTTTTTGTCAGATTGTTTTCTCATTAAACGAATATATATAGGAGTCGAATTTAACTGTATAACAGCCTGCAAGGCGCCCATCTGTCCTACCGCTAATTCTACAGTGGCCCCATGGAAGGCTGAGTCAACCTTATGGTTCTGAACCTCCGTCCTTGTGATCTTCATACCAGCGTATTACCATTCAACCATCTCCCCGACCCAAGTAGCAGTTTCCACTGTTTAGCGACATCTCGTGGCTCTCCCAGCCGTTGACGTCTCCCTCCTCCTTTGTCGAGGTTTGGGACTGGCACCTCCTGAAAACGACATTGGCAGCCAACCGATATCCAAAGATCAATGATGCAGTGATCTCATTAGACACCTTTTAAACGATGTACACCGATACTATATATATGTCATTTGCGTTAAAGGTTATAATGGCAGATAAATAGAGCTGTAGTATGCCAACAAACTAATCTTTGTCGGCGGCAACGGCCTCTGTTGTCATAAGCTGCCGTTAAACTGTGGATCCCCAAGGTTATAATGGTTCCAGTGTGGCTGGTTGCACCACATTGTGGATGCGGTTAAGCCTAGAAAGGAGAAACAACCTGTCACTGATGACATTGTATCTTTACCTTTCTCTGTTTTAAGCGCCCTTTATAAAAGGAGAAAAACTTTACACTGGACTCGAATTGGAAAGTCAACCAATGTAACTTTTGAGATATTAAGTATGACGCAGGTCAAGGGCGCTGCTGATTTCTGAGCGGCGCTATATAAATGTTCGATTACAATTACAATTACAAATAAGTCTTTAACCGGAGATCTGTAGTCATCTCTGTGCCATATTTTTCGCCATAAGACGCCGTTAAATACTATTTTTTGCTTTTTAATTTTTAAATTTCTTTTAAGCACGAAATAATACAGTGGTTTTGTTAGACACCCTTAAAAATGTGCCTTTTACACCATAAAATGTTAAAATAACGGAATCGTGGTCGAGTGTAAGAACTGCAATATGCCAAAAACTAATCTTTGTCGGCGGCAACGGCCTATGTTGTCATAAGCTGCCGTCAAACTGTGGATCCATCCAATCGTGGTCGATGTTGCGCCGCTTGTGCGGTTCTTGAGTTAAGCCATATTGTCAACGAGTCAACGACGCTATGTCATAAGATGGATGGATGAATGGATGGATGGATGGATGGATGGATGGATGGATGGATGGATGGATGGATGGATGGATGGATGGATGGATGGATGGATGGATGGATGGATGGATGGATGGATGGATGGATGGATGGATGGATGGATGGATGGATGGATGGATGGATGGAAAGTTGAACATCTTATGGCAACAAAGGCCGTTCCTAAGGTATAATCGTTCCTTTGGCTTACATCTATACATGGCATGGTTTTATGATTTGTAATACAGTACCGCTCTTTGCTTTTACTTATAAGGCGAACACCGAGCTTAAAAGAGGTGTGTAATAATATGAACAGTTCTCCCTGTTCCTATGGCATAATTTTTGATTTTGGTTATCTGCTATTTAACGACGTTGTGTCATAACAAAGACGATTAATAATAATAATAATAATCTTTTCTTTATTAAGCGCCTGACAAACGCACTGCGCTGTACATTTACATGTTATGCAATTGAAATCTTAACTACTAACAGAACAGACAGCCATGTAATACAACGGCGCTAATAGCAGCCTACAAAGCAAATCCGCCCAACGGGGGCTCGAACTCGGTACTTCTGTCATTTGTGTCACCCTCCTCTTTTTTCCAGGTTTGTGACTGGCACTATCACAGATTTTTTTTATTGGCGGAGTTATAATTTTTGTATTAGTCCTTCTGCAGTAGTATTTTCAAGTTTAACTACACTGTTTCATAACAAAGATGATTAGCGTCACCCTCCTTTTTTCAAGGCTTGGGACTGGCACTACCACAGATTTGTTTATTGACGGAGTTATAAATTTTTTATTAGTTATTCAGTAGTAGGCCTAGTAGTTTCTGTGTGAGGGGGGCCCGTGGCGCATTGGATAACATCTGGCACACAGACCGAGAGGTACCGAGTTCGAGCCCCCGTTGGGCGGATATGCTTTGGTGGCTGCTATTAGCGCTGCAGGCTGTCTGTTCTGTTAGTAGTTAAGATTTATGTCTTCTGTCATTTGTGTTCTTGTGAATTGTTTCAATTGCATAATTGTACACTGTAACCGGTTGCGGTTTGTCAACCGGATCTTATATTATAATCCAAAGTCTGATTTTTCTGTCCTTCCGTATGTTTGTCTGTCCGGCTAAAGGCTCCGAAACGGAACGGTTTAGCGATTTGAAAAAATTTACAAAACATTATTACGCAAAGTCTAGGTCAACGCGACTATTTTCAGCTCGCAATTTTATTTAAACGCCGATATATGGCCATTTTAAATTTACAGCTTTTTAATCGAGGCTATATCTCAATACCGGCCATAGTATATAGCCATTTGTGCACGTCACGCATGCTTAATATGCAATCTTACGTCACGCGGTCAACGCTCTGATTCGCTGATTTCAAATCAGAAGTCACGCCCACGGCAGAATTTCTAGGTCATCGGACTTAAAAATTTGCTAATGCAACACTTTTATTAGGGATACGAAATTTTTAACGAACGTTTTTTTTGAATTTCTATAGATCTCAACCCAACTTTATATCAACTCAAAATTTACTCTAAATTCCGATATTTGGACATTTTACGTTTCGATGTGGTCATAGTCTGTTTCAATGACATTGAAAGCTATGCAGAGTATATATTATTATTGCGTAGAGTTAGAATTAAACAATTTCAAGCAAGCGCGTAAATTCGCCAGAGGGATACACGAAAAATGTGCACATCGTTAAATTCAAATACACGGGCGCTGACGAAGATGTCGTTAAATTCAAATACACGGGCGCTCAGGAAAACCCGGGCGAACGCCGGGTAAAAACTGCTAGTTGTTTGAATAAACGAAAAATATTATACAAAGATCACTAAGCGTCGCCCTAATCCTTCTTCCCGGAAGGTTTTGACTTAACGGAGTTGAAGAATAATAATTTATATAGAATTGTAGGACAGCGTTTAAAAGGTGTCTAACGAGTTTACGCCGCCTTCAGACTGTCACTCCAAGGGGCGCAGTTCACGCCGCGTTTAGGTCAGTTGCTGTTTAACAATGCTCTGGCATAGCAAAGATGAATAACGTCGCCCTCCTCCTCTCTCCAAACTTTGGATTGGCACTACCAAAGCACGAGCAGTGGCAGATAGGTTAGCAGTCTTAAATGGCGTCGGAATTTGGGTAATGAGTTGTGTATCGTCTTGTCTAGGGCCTGTTCGATGTGTTGGAGATGGTCTCATCGGCTCTTCTTCCTCGTCGAAGGTCTCGTCTTGTGGAGCTCTTCGTCGGAAGGGAACCCGAACGCAAGAGCCAGTCAGTCTTTTTTTAAAAAAGGATTCGTTGTCTCAATTCAAGACTAAAAACTGATGGGAAATAAATTTAAGGATTTTCATAATTAAGTTCTGATTAACTTGAATAGCCTAAATGATGATGGTGATGATGATGATGATGATGATGATTATGACGACGACGACGACGACGACGACGATGACGATGATGATGATGATGAGGATGATGATGATGATGATGATGATGATGATGACGACGACGACGATAATGATGATGATGATAAGGATGATGATGATGATGATGATGATGATGATGATGATGATGATGAGGATGAGGATGAGGATGAGGATGAGGATGAGGATGATGATGATGATGATGATGATGAGGATGATGATGATGATTATGATTATGATGATGATGATGATGATGACCTGAAATAGATTGAAGAGCAACTTATCGTCTGATCCGTGACCTATATATCCATTTGACCATTTCTGTAGTCTTCGTGGTGAGGCAGGGTGAGAATATAACGGTTCCCTGTTGGAGTTCCTGGTTCTCGAGGTACAAGGACGCCCACTACACATGGTTGGACCACTTGGATCGTGGAGCGGCCAGAAACGAAATGATCCTTCATGGAGATGGTACAATGGAGATTCCGGAAGCACAGCTGTCCGACACCGATGGCTTCAAATGCCTCATACACCTCCCTGGACCTACGATCGAAACTCACACACACACGGTCATCGGTACGAATACGTAGGCTACATTCACTATAATAATTAATATTTGCTGTTAATTTGCGTCAGTAATGTTCGACTATAATTTGAGATTGTAATGTTCGTTGATAATGTTTGCTAATAATTCTCGCTAATAATGCTCGCTAATAATTCTCGCTAATAATTCTCGCTAATAATGCTCGCTAATAATTGTCGCTAATAATGCTCGCTAATAATTCTCGCTAATAATGCTCGCTAATAATGCTCGCTAATAATACTCGCTAATAATTCTCGCTAATAATACTCGCTAATAATACTCGCTAATAATTCTCGCTAATAATTCTCGTCCATCCCCCTTACGCCTATGAAGCATTCCCCCCTCTTTTTATCAGAATGCCCCCCCCCCCACGACGACAGCCCCAGACGACTGGTCGACTGTCGACAAAAGAGAAAATCTTTATTATCGAAATTTGAAGTATAATTTTAAGGCTGAATTCTTTAACGTTTAAGTCATTAATCAAGCAACATTATGCATTACACAGACAGAGGCGTACGGCCAGAACGGCCAGACAGTATTATAACATAAGTACTAAAATTACAATAGGTGCTTCTTCAAAGCAGCAGAGTGCGTAGACTAGCTACATCCGTAACAGCTGCAGCTACAGGAAGAATCGGGACTTGAGATTTGCATCTTAAAGAATTGATGGTAGGTGTAGGCCTACTGACAAAAGCAGCCTCCATCTCTTGACTTTTTCTCTGCTCTTTTCTAACTGCCAGAACCTGGGACTATTATTACTGACGGGATACGCAGCGGCAATATGCCAGCCAATCAGAGATCGTCTTTTCTGAAACATCGCGGGCGATGTAAGTGACCATCTATTTTTAGGTTACACTGTCATCCGGGCACTCAGCAGGATAAATACTCTCGACGGAGCAAACGCAAACAAAGCCAAATAAATCATTCTCGACTTTGTTTTAGTAATTTACAAGATACATACGGTGCAAATTATTTTATTGAATTAAATCGCTTTCGTTTCGTAACGACAATCGTCCAGAAGAGAAACGGGACTAAAACTGATCTGACCTGCAAAGGTCCCGGATGTAAAATCAGAGTCACAGACATAATCTAGGGCAATGACCCAATTTGCGTCCGTTTCGAATCCCTTCAGTAATAATAATCCCAGGCCAGAACTGTACATTCCTATCATGGTCTTCGCTGTTTTGATAATTTTCGTTTAGGTCTTTAGTTATTATATTTAAAAGTAAACGAATGACTGTATTGTGAACATGAAGGACTAGGCTACTTTTATATAACGTCGAGTAACATGAAGACTGGAGACTGGAGTTATGTAGGCTTATGGTGTGTACAGGCCACATGGTTTGCAGAGGGACACTGAATTGCGACAGAGACATTGCGACAGCCGACAGAGACAGAGAGACAGGCAGACAGACAGACAGAGAGTGAGTGAGAACAAGGCAGATATTATTTCAGGCATATTTCTTAGCGCTCGAGATGAGTTATCTACCGTTTGGGGAATGCAGTGGTTGTAAACGTGAAAGAGAGAATCATGCCTAGCACAGGCTGGGTCTATTGGCGCGCACCCAAGTTAACGTATCTTTTTATACAACTGAGTGTTTGCTTCAATAGTGTGAGTCACATAATCCGACACATCATAATCCGGTGACCTATATGTCTGTGGACCTGTGTATGATATTTATCATGTATCATGAAGCATCCGTCATATACAGGCTATAGCTCGACTCTGCAGTCTGAACTAAAAAAATTGAAAAAAGACATTAATTTCTTTAGTTAGAAAACTTGGGCCCTTGGGACTTCGGGGCCTCTGGACTTTGTTCACCCTCTTTATATGGTTGTTGCGCCACTGCTACTCTGTCGGCGGTAACAGACTTTACAATGTTCAAAGTTATACATACCTTGTAGTCTTCCACTTGTGGTGTGTAGTACAATGTATGCACCATTTGTCACTACGGATAAGCATGCCGCACAACGGCTCGCAACATTTATACTTTAGTAAAACATTGTCTCTGGGCATGATTACAATGATTACTTGTCTAGTAAAATCAAATTGCAAATTCATAGCACCGCATTATAACTCAAGTCTCATACACAGTGTGACGTCATCGTACTACCAAAGACTATATAACGATAGGCCAAAATAATGAAATTGAAGACTAATCATCAGCTCGGTCGGAGAACCGCACAATGATTTTAATATTAAATTAAACAAAGAAAAGCATTTTCGAAAATCAAAAGCACATCCATTAATTTCTGAAATTCAAAAAATGAGTAGTGAAAAAAATTCTTTCCCCCCCTGAAAAGGCTACTATGAAGATCTCTGCTTCATTCCCCCCATAGGATGGACGCCCCTGTCGCTAATAATTCTCGCTAATAATGCTCGCTAATAATGCTCGCTAATAATACTCGCTAATAATTCTCGCTAATAATACTCGCTAATAATACTCGCTAATAATTCTCGCTAATAATTCTCGCTAATAATGCTCGCTAATAATGCTCGCTAATAATTCTCGCTAATAATTCTCGCTAATAATTCTCGCTAATAATTCTCGCTAATAATGCTCGCTAATAATACTCGCTAATAATTCTCGCTAATAATACTCGCTAATAATTCTCGCTAATAATGCTCGCTAATAATGCTCGCTAATAATTCTCGCTAATAATTCTCGCTAATAATTCTCGCTAATAATTCTCGCTAATAATGCTCGCTAATAATGCTCGCTAATAATGCTCGCTAATAATGCTCGCTAATAATACTCGCTAATAATGCTCGCTAATAATACTCGCTAATAATGCTCGCTAATAATACTCGCTAATAATTCTCGCTAATAATACTCGCTAATAATTCTCGCTAATAATACTCGCTAATAATTCTCGCTAATAATACGCTAATAATACTCGCTAATAATACTCGCTAATAATTCTCGCTAATAATACTCGCTAATAATTCTCGCTAATAATACTCGCTAATAATTCTCGCTAATAATACTCGCTAATAATTCTCGCTAATAATACTCGCTAATAATTCTCGCTAATAATACTCGCTAATAATTCTCGCTAATAATGCTCGCTAATAATGCTCGCTAACAATGCTCGCTAATAATGCTCGCTAATAATGCCCGTTGTGTACTTATGTATGTATGTGTATTGTTACGTGTCCCCCCTGAATAAAGGCTCAAACAACTCGTGTCCAGTTTAAAGGGTATAATTCTCAACAAAATACAAAGTAAATCGATACATTACCAAACCGTAGAACAACGGTATAGATGGCAGTTCGCTCTCTGTGTCGAACGAACACCAACGAAACAGAACTTCACCGCAGCAACAGGCTGACGACAAGAAGAACTCTTAAACGAACTTGAGAAGAACATCAACCGTGGAACTGACCACGAAAATAGCTGAACTATCGTGCAGACGAAAACACCCACAGGAAGACCTCAGGAAGAACTCGGACAAGACAAAAGCACGCCGGCCGTATTGTCAGAGTCTTCCTCGACGCCTTCTTTCCTACATCCTTGTATAGGAAATTTCCCCCGCTAGAGGTCTCCCCTCCGCCCAGGAAACCTACCCAAGCATAACTATGCCCATCCCAGGACCGGTTAGGACTCGGTCATGAGACCCTAACATACCCCCGGACCACAAACAAGGCAGAAACCAGAAGGGTTTCTGACTTAACTAACATGCAAACCATGCACATTAAACATAATCAAAAATATAAAACAATTCCACAAAAATTATTATATACAACGAAACCTTTAAACTATACAGCTTACGACGTTCATTCACGTCGCCCCTAAGCATGACTACTAAACATCGAAACTTAACATAGCTTGACAATTCATATAAAGTCATCTTGCTAAATAACATAGTAGAAACATTTCCTATATACACTCTAGACGTTTATTCACGTCAGCCCTACATGATTACTCATTTGTAACCAAAGATGGACGGACTCAACAAGTCTGAGAACAAGTTCAGACGACTCGTTTCATAACCAACGTTCACAAAACAACGTTGCAGTCCACAACCAAACTTCCGCCGACTGTCAGTGTAGCACACCAACTGTACAGAAACAAGAAATACTTCGAGAGTGCGAAGAGCGGCGAGTAGGCCAACCAAAGCCCACGCGACATCCCTATCCTCTGACGGCAGAAACACGTAGAAAGCCGTGTATCTCGTGACCCAAGTATCACGAGCCGACAACACCAAAACAGTCAGCACCATCCAAAGGAAGACGAAGGCGCTCACTCCCTTCGATTCCCGTCTCGTCAATCGTCTGCGTGATCGACATTCATCTCCGACCGGAAGTTCCATCGCCCACACAGTCTGAAAATAGACTTGAGCACACAAATAAGACTCAAGACAACGAATACCAACAATCTCCATAGAAATTCCTGTCAAATCTATATCACACACTTTCAAGAAATCTTCAACCACCTCTTCAACAACATCTTCACCAACATCTGGTAAAATTTCATTCCTTTCCAGAAAAATGTCGTCACACTCATCCTTGCATACTTCAAGCATACATTCTTCCGTCAAGAACACATGAGAACCAACCATACTCTCGTGCAACAACTGACCCATCTGCGTACAGGGCATTATCGTGACAACTTGCGTGAACACATCATTCAAGCCATTAGTCATCTGACCACAAAGTTGCAACAACACAACCGTACGCACCAAAATCACTCTTTCACCACAGTCGACATTCATGTACATTAATGCTACATTCGAAGAAGACCCATTACACGAATTCGTATGTGAACTACTCTCACACACAACAGTTGTCATCACCGAATCCATCGACAACAGTGCTTTAGAACACTCATGCACCATTTGTGACTTATTACCCAGACACATTTCCGAGACAACATTCATGTCCAATACAGAAAAATCCCGTGAATTTCTATCCTCACCAACCAACAACTCTTGCGCCTCAACCGCAAAATTCCCAAGACATTCATCCAACTTTAACTCTTCAGACGCACCTTCAAACACACGCACAGAGACTTCCACTCCTTCATTGAAGCATTCGCCCGTGTGCACATTCTCAACAGGAGACTCAACATTCGCACACACCTCATTCGAGTCATCAGACATGTACGAGAGAACACTTCCGACCATCTCCTCCAAACAATCCTTAGGCGTATCATGCACTTGACTATCCTTATTCGTCTCCGAAGGAAAACTCACATTTTGTGCGCTGTCATTCGTAGGCTTTGTTTGAGTATTTGAGCCTTTCTCAAGATCGTACGAATTTTGTCCCCAGTCAAACAAATCATGCTTACCGCCTAATATATCCTTTGCAGTTACTCCTTTCAACTGTTCCAACTGCATTCTCAGACCTTCCATCTCCAATTCAAACTTTCTCTCCGCTTCTCGTTCTTTCTCTTCCTCTTCTTCTTCTTCTTCCCATTTCAAAATTTCAGCCTGTTCTTTCTCCAATTTTAATTTTAAAATTTCAGCCTGAACCCCTGAATCTTGCGACTGAAACAATTTATATAACACCTTTTGCATCTGAACTTTCGCAAGACCTCTCACGTCTTTCCCAAATTTCTCCAATTCAGCACGCAATTCCTCTTTTTTCATATCCAAAATGTCTTCTATTGTCCACATTTTCAAAATTTCGAAACTTCAAAATTATCGACAGAAAAACGCCCCTTTTCAACGCCGTGAAACTATCGAACTCAATTTCGACCAAATTTTAGCGCAACAATTACGACTAAGCGTTTCTTACTTATTTTCGTAAAATTTGAACGGATACGCCCACTTTCAAAATTTCACGGTCAACTTTGACACAACGAAGCCGTACATTTCCCTTTACGACTCAAATTCACACAAAAAATCTCAATCGGAATGACTACCGTATAATGGAGACACGCCCTCCAAATTCTAAATTTTCTTCTGTCTCCAATTTTCTCTTAGGCCTACTCGTCGCGAAAAATTTTCTACGAAACCTTATTGTTGTATTATGCTACCAACAAATGAGAATTTCAAACGTACGAGAGAAAAAAATCCCGGCCTAGAGCTCCCATATGTTACGACTACACATAATAATATGAGAGCTCCGAAAACACGAAAGACCGAAGAAAAAATCCCCCGAGCCCACAAATGTTACGTCTACTACCAACATATGAGTGCTGAAAAACGAACGACCGGACGAAAAAAATCCCGGACTAGAGACCCCATATGTTACGTGTCCCCCCTGAATAAAGGCTCAAACAACTCGTGTCCAGTTTAAAGGGTATAATTCTCAACAAAATACAAAGTAAATCGATACATTACCAAACCGTAGAACAACGGTATAGATGGCAGTTCGCTCTCTGTGTCGAACGAACACCAACGAAACAGAACTTCACCGCAGCAACAGGCTGACGACAAGAAGAACTCTTAAACGAACTTGAGAAGAACATCAACCGTGGAACTGACCACGAAAATAGCTTAACTATCGTGCAGACGAAAACACCCACAGGAAGACCTCAGGAAGAACTCGGACAAGACAAAAGCACGCCGGCCGTATTGTCAGAGTCTTCCTCGACGCCTTCTTTCCTACATCCTTATATAGAAAATTTCCCCCGCTAGAGGTCTCCCCTCCGCCCAGGAAACCTACCCAAGCATAACTATGCCCATCCCAGGACCGGTTAGGACTCAGTCATGAGACCCTAACAGTATGTATGCGTGTATGTATGTAAGCATGCCAATATATGTGTGCATCTGTGTGTGTATATAATTATGTGTGCATGCATTTATGCATTATATGTATGCGTGTATGTATGTGTGTATGTATGCATGTGTATGTAGGGGAGACCGGGGTTGGATGCAACAGGTGTTGGTTGCAACACTATCGCTAGTTAAGCGCTAAATAACAGCAGCGTAAAATCAAATCACCTACCTTGTAAGGAATATATTTTAGGTCAACGTGACTTAATTTCTTGGCAGGCAGTTGATTTGAACTACCGAAAAAAGTTAAAATTTATTTTCAGACATCAAAAGTAAATTTTTCGGTTTTGTGTTTTTTCGTAATGTAGCTTAATGTGTTGAAGCAATTTAGTGTTGTTTGGTGCCATAAGTTGAACAAGGAATTGGGCTTGAAAATGCATTTAGTGATTTTATTTAAAACCAACGCTGTCGATAAAAATTTTCTATAACAATGTCTATGCATTGCTTCGGGGTTGGTTGCAACATTTTATTCGGGGTTGGTTGCAACATGTTTTATTAGCTGAATTGAATGTTTGTATGGTTTAAAATGCACCATTTAAGATTTGGTTTGGCAAATGTTTTCTTGGGAACGGGTTCACCAAGCCCCATCCCACACCTTTAGCCCCGTTTTTCTCAAGCACCTTCGACATCCTGGCCCACCACTTGCTGGAAAATTTTGCCACTGGCCCACCATTAACAAAGGTTTGACACCCCTGGACTTTAGTCCGTTAATAATGGGTGGCAATAAGCGTGTCAGTAGGCAAATAACACTCCCGTTTTCCTTTTTTGGTTACAATTTGAAGGCTTTAAAAAGCTCTACAATTTTAATTAAATCTTGAACATTAGGCAATGCAGCCTAAATAGGTAGAAGTAGTTCAAGTTCAAGTAGACTAACCTGCTATGGAGGCTATACGCCTATCGATTATATATCGGACATTTTACACGACGATTATTGCAGCAAAACAATTTAATATCTTGACTGATGCCTTTGATCAGATTTAATTTTGAAGTTCTTCAATCTATTACAATTTTATATGTAGGCAGGCCTCGGTTTGTACTAGGCAATGCAACCTACGTTGAATAATTATACTACTTTCAATACTGTTGCAACCTTCCCCCAGGGTCGTTGCAACCAACCCCGGCCCGGGGTTGGTTGCAACACTTTGAAGCCCTCTGTTCAGTTAGCTATTGTGGTTACATCCTTGATCACTGAGATCGTCACTATAGCTTGTTTTGGTGCTGAGATATAAAGGATATATATGGGCTAAACAATTTTCAGGTTGTTCCAAAACTAAAAAGATGGCACATGAAAATATGAAAATTGTTGCAACCAGCCCCGGTCTCCCCTACTAAGTATGTATGCATGTATGTATGTATGTATATTCGTAAATGCATATGCATGCACAATGCATGTGCAATAGTGTATGTATAGACTATGTATGTATACATACGTGTATTGTTTATCGTTCTTCTTCGTGTGTTCTGTGGCAGTCTATACGATAGCCGAGTACTACATGTCGTATCCGTTCATCTACGACGTCTCCGAATGCAACTATCAACTGGACAACTTCAAGATGCACGAACTGCACGAGTTCGTCTGTCGTGACTACGAGACGAACTGTCCCTTCCACGCAGTCTCCACGTGCCACAAGTACCAGTCAGCGGTAGGATTATACACACAAACACACACGCACACACACACAAACACAAACACACACGCATACACACACACACATACACACACACAAACACACACATACACGCATACACACACACATACACACACACAAACACACACATACACGCATACACACACACATACACACACACAAACACACACATACACACAAACACACACATACACACTACAGTACCCTGTAACAGAGGCACACGTACTTGCATATGTACATATATACGTACGTAGATTCATACATACACACATGCATACATATTCATTCATTCATTTCGATAATTTATATAGCGCCCCTTCAAGGAGCCTACTGAGAGGCGCTTCCAACCCAGCCACGGATGAAAATAAATAGATATCTGAGCGACTTGTAGAACAAGGGACTATGGTTCCGAACTTCCGAGGCTGCAAGCGCAGCTCTGGTGGAAACCCATTCCAAATGGAAGGCCCAACGATCGAGAGGGCCAGGAGCTCTCTAACAGCAGAAACGCCGTACCTTACCACATACTTACCTAAATCTCTACCATG